>PVIW01001348.1:0-310872 GCA_004026585.1 Noctilio leporinus | reverse complement strand
TTGGGTTTTTCCCTTGAATTTGGTTTCTAGTTTCAAGCCATTGTGATCTGAGAAGATACTTTGTATGATTTCCATTTTCCTGTATTTGTGGAGGCTTGTCTTGTGACATACCATGTGGTCTATCTTGGAGAATGATCCATGTGCATTTGAGAAGAATGTGTATTTTGCTTCTTTGGGGTAAAAGACTCTGTATACATCAATTAGGTGCATTTCCTCTAGAGTGTTGTTCAATGCCACAACATCTCTGGGGATTTTTTGTTTGGAAGATCTGTCCATTATTGATAGTGGGGTATTAAAATCCCCTACTATTAGTGTGTTGCTGTCTATGTCTTTCTTAAAGTCTTCCAAGATTTTCCTTATATATTTCGGAGCTCCTATGTTGGGTGCATATATGTTTATCAGAGTTCTTTTGAGTTAATTTTTAATGAAGCTTCTAAGGTCTGTGCTTCCTTTTCTTTCTTTCTTTTCTTTCTTTCTTTCTTTCTTTCTTTTTTTTGCACATAAATGTTCAGATTTTCCAGCACCAATTGTTGAAGAGACCATCTTTGTTCCTACTATTGTCAAAGATCAGTTGACTGTATTTATGGGGTCTGTTTCTGGGCTCTGCATTGTGTTTCGTTGATCCATTTATCTATTCTTTTGCCAACACCACAGTGTTTTTGTTACTGTAGCTTCATCATAAGTATGAAGTTGGGTAGCATCAGTCCTCCAAAGTTATTCTTTTCCTTCAGTATTTTGCTCAAAAACTTTTTAGTGCTTTTTAGTGAGAGATGCTTAATTCCTCTTAGCTGAGTTGTTTTTTTCTTTTGTTTTTGTTTTTCCTGTCTCTTGAAAATCTCATAACACCATACTATAGGGCATGGCAGACTATAGCCTGCAGGCCAAATCTCTTGTAATTTTGCAAATTTTTGGTGAATTAAGTTTGGCATACAGCGAGGTCCATTGGATGATGTATTAACTGTGGCTGCTGCCCTGCCCTGACAGCAGAGTTGAGGCATTGCAACCAAGACTCTGTAGCTTACAAAGCCTGAAATGTTTACTATTTGACCCTGTAAAGAAAAATGGTGCCTATTCCTGCCCTAATAAATCAGTTTTAGACCCTTATTGGACCACTTTATTCTGAGCCAGTGCAAGCCAGGTATTGGAGACCAGTGTATCCACCACCTTATGTGTCACAATCTGTGCCTGGATTAGTTTCCGTTCTTCTGTATCACACTTAGTAGGTCATCAGAGGTACTCACAACATAATTGAGTTACTCGTACTCCACAGGTGACAGGGATTCAGAGGTGACTTGGACTAAACTTACCTTTTCTCAATCAAGTGGACAAAGCCCCTGAGCCTCATAATTACAGCAACATATTCCAAGGACTAAGGAATGATTCTCCTTGTTTGCACCAAGTCAGCCTTCTCAAAATCTACATGTGATGGACAAACGAATTTGGGAGGAGAAGCACATCATAAAGTCTCTCATGGTAAATGATGAGCACATTTGAACAAAAGCTTGTTAGTGCTTCCATCCTTTCTTCATTTGTGCTTTGGGCTGAGCAGATTATTCAAACTACATGGACCACGATTGCACTGGCTTTGACCACGAAAGCTGAGGCTTTGTTTTGTTCATTTAATATCCAGTTATAGTGAAACAAAGACATTAAAGACTTTAGTTTTAAAAAGTGTTGGTAAGATTCTGTGAAGCACTTGGATCTGTGGAAGATTCAGACCTTGCTCAACATAATAGGAAACCCTGCTGACATGTTACCTGGAAAGCAGATCCCTTTAGAAGGCAGGACCTCCCCCTTGGTGGGGGCAGTTAATGGGCCAGTCAAGGTGTTTTTGCCTGTAAGGTGCTATGTTGGTTGATGTTTTAGCAGAAAGGCAAGATTTATTTTGTTTCTGAGTGTCATATCATGGTAATTATTGCTTTAAAAATGTGGTCCTGGCTAGTGGCACCATGAATAAGGCACCAGCCTGTGAACCCAAAGGTCGATGGTTCGATTCTCAGCCAGGGCACACAACCAGGTTGCAAGCCAGGTCTCCAGCCAGGTCTGTAGCTGGAGGCAGGTGAAAGGCAACCATACATTGATGGCTTTCTCCCTCTCTGCCTATCTCCCTTCCCCTTTCTCTCTTAAAAAAAAAGAAAGAAAGAAAAAAGCCCTGACTGGTGTGGTTCAGTGGATTGAGAGCTGGCTTGCAAACCAAGGGGTCTTGGTTCAATTCCTGGTCAGGGCACATGCCTGGGTTGTGGGCCAGAGGCAACCACACATTGATGTTTCTCACCCTCCCTTCCTTCTCTCTAAAAAAATGAATAAATTTAAAAAATAATTAAAAAATTAAAAAGTAAAAAATGACTGAGAGTGGAATTTGTTAGGTTTGAGTTTTGTTTCTGTACAGTTTTCGAATGAATAATTGTTTAAAAATTGAAAGGTCTTTTATGATTAAGTTTTTTATTGCCGCATACATTTCTTTCTTTCTTTTTTTTTTTTTTTTTAAGATTTTATTTCATTATTTTTTAGAAAGAGGGGAAGGGAGAGAGGCAGAGATGGAGAGAGGCATCAATGTATGGTTGCGTTTCACCTGCCTCCAGCCACAGACCTGACTGGAGACCTGGTTTGCAACCTGGTTATGTGCCCTGGCTGGGGAATCGAACCTGCGACCTTTGGGTTCCCAGGCCGGTGCCGCATACATTTCTATACAGCAAAATGCAGTTATTTAGCATACAAGTCAGTGAGTACTGTCAAATGACTATGCCCATGCCTCATCAGGACATAGAACACTTGCAGCAATTCAGGATACTCTCATTTCCCCTTCCAGGGGATCCCCACCTTCTCTCCCAGAAGTAACTGCTAATTGTTGTCACTTTTGAAGAAAAATTTTACCTGTTCTAGAACTTCATATAAATATGGGACTGCATACCTGTACTCTTATTGATTCTAGCTTCTTTCACTTAAAATGTTTTTGAGATCTATCCATATTTTCAACGTGTCAGTAATTTGTTCCCAAGTAGTAATCTGTCATATGACTATATCAGAGATTTGTTTACCTTAGCAATTGTTAATGACCATTTGGGTTGTTTTTAGTTTTGACTTTTGCGAATGGGGCTTTCAAAAACATCAACACAAACATTTTTGTGACTATTTCATTCCATTTCTCTTGGATAAATGCCTAGCTGTGGAATTGCTGGGTATCGGGTCATACTGAACTTTACAAGAAACCAGTTTGTCAGATATTGTAACATTTTATATTTCCACGAATAATATATAGTATTTTTGGTTACATTCTTGCCAACACTTGATATTTTCAGAAATTTTAATGTTAGCTTACTAGTAGCTATAAAATAGCATTTAGTTTGGGTTTTATGTTGTATTTCCCAGATGACTATAATGTTGTTAAATACTTTTTGATTTGCATGTTATTTATATACTTTTCTTTATAAGATATCTGTTCATATCTTTTGCCTATGTTTTCATTGATGTTTTAAGTGGAGCTATATGAGTTCTTTACATATTCTGGGTACAAATCATTTGTCAGATGCATATTATAAATGCCCTTTTCATAACAATGGCTCTCCTATTTGTTTTAATAATAGTAAATTTGATGATCAAACATTTAAAATTTTTTAAATGTCCAAATTATCAATTTAAAAAATTCAAAGTGCTTTCTATGCCCTAAGAAATCATTGCTTACCTGAAAGTCTACAAAGATATTCATTATTTAAAATGAATCATCATTTGTTCCACAACTATTTTGAAAATACTTTCTCCATTGAATTATCTAAGTACCTTTATGAAAAATCAATTGCCTATGGCAGGATCCAAGATGGTGGCAGAGAAGGTGAATGTTACACTCCTTTTTCCCAGGACCAAACTAGAAGTACAACAACAAACATAGAATATTCAAGATACCTACAGGGGCGTTCCCATAAGACCCCCAGTTGATTTCTCAAAAGAAACTCTGCAGGCTAGAAGGGATTGAGAAGAAATACTAAAGTCATGAAAAACAGGGACCTACAGCCAAGATTGCTTTACCCAGCAAATCTATCATTTAGAATCAAAGGGCAGATAAAGAGCTTCTCAGACAAGATAAAGCTGAAGGAGTTTATCATCACCAAACCATTATTATATGAAATGTTAAAGAGATTTATTTAAGAGAAAGAAGAAGATCAAACTATGAATAGTAAAATGGTAATAAACACATACCTATCAACAATTGAATCTGAAAAACCAATTAAGCAAATAAGAACAGATATAGAATCATGGGTATGGAGAGCATATGGATAATTGCCAGATAGAAGGGAGATTTGGGGGAATGGGTGAAAAAGTGAGGTGATTAAGAAGTACAAATTGATAGTCACAGAATAGCCATGGGGATGTAAAATACAGTGCAAAAAATGGTGTAGCCAAAGAACTTATATACATGATCTATGAATATGAACAAAGGGGTGGGTATTGCCTGAGGGAGTGATTGGTGCTAGGTGGGAAAAGCAAAGAGGGAAAAATTGGGACAACTGTAATAGAATAATCAATAAAGTATAATTAAAAAAATTTTTAAACCTTGAGTAACCAACTGAAGGCCTGCTGAAGAGAAGTCTTTTGCCCAAAGTTAGTCATAGACTCTGGCCTGCACCAAAGTCCCTCCTAAGAGATCCTCAAATTAATACACCTAAGAGGCCAGCTACAGACAACATCAGAGCAGGATCCAATTAGCTTCACAAGTGGCACACCCAAAGGGAGATCTCAGCATGCACCAGACCCTGCTGAAGTAAGTTCAACTTTGGGTGGTCAGCAACTGCACAGCAGCTCATACACTGTGGTTGGGGTTGACCCTCATGTCAGCCAGCCTGAGGGTTGACCACATACACAAATTGGCCAGTAGCAATCAAGATTCAATTACAATAGAAGGGCCCCCATAACCCAGGTAAGGGGCATTTCTAGGGCATTCAGTTCTGGTGATCAACTGGGTCCCACAGAAACCTATTACGTAAGGCCATCCTACAAAGGCTGGGAGTCATGGCAGATCTACCATATACATAGAAACAAACACAAAGAGGCAGCCAAAATGGGGAGACAAACATGCTCCAAATGAAAAATTAGGAGAAATCTCCATAAAAAGAGTTAAATGAAATAGAGGCAGGTGATTTTTCAAATATACAGTTTAAAAAGTGGTTATAAGGATACTCAAAGAAATGAGTAGGAACTACAAGGAACATAGTAAGAACTATAGCAATACTAAAAAAGAATATACAAACCATAAAAAAGAATCGGTAGGAAATGAAGAATACAACATCTGAAATGAAGAATACACTGGAAGGAATAAATAGTAGGTTGAACGAAGCCAAGAATCAAATCAGCAACTTGGAAGAAAAAGTAGCTAAAAACACCCAATCAGAGCATCAGAAAGAAAAAAAAATAAAAAATGAGGCTAATTTAAGGGACTTTGGGGACAACATGAAGTGTAACAACATCTGCATTATAGGAGTATCAGAAAGAGAAGAGGGAGAGCAAGGGATTGAAAACCTTTTTGAAGAAATAATGACTGAAAACCTCCCTAATCTGGTAAAGGAAACAGACACACAAGTCCAGGAAGTGCAGAAAGTCCCAAACAAGATGAATGCAAAGAGACTGACATCAAGATACATCATGATTAAAATACCAAAGGTTAAAGACAAAGAGAGAACCTAAAAAGCAGCAAGAGGAAGAAAGTTAGTTATGTACAAGGAAGCTCCTGTAGACTGACAGCTGATTTCTCAACAGAAACATTTCAGGCCAGGAAGGACTGGCATGAAATATTCAAAATGATGAAAGGCAAGGACTTACAACCAAGGCTACTTTACTTAGCTAAGTTATCATCTAAAAGTGAAAGAGGAATAAAAAAGCTTCCCAGACTAGAAAAAGCTAAAGGATTTTATTACCACCAAACCATGTTAAAGGAACTTCTAGGAGAAGGAAGAGACAGAGGAACATAGTTAAAAGAATAAAATGGCAATAAATAACTACCTCTCAATAATCACTTTAAATATAAATGGCTTAAATACACCAATCAAAAGATATAGGCACACCTATGTTCATAGCGGCACCATTTACAATAGCCAGGTGCTGGAAACAGCCTAAGTGCCCATCGGTGGATGATTGGATCAAAAAACTTTGGTACATTTACACAATGGAATTCTATATGGCAGAAAGAAAGAAGGAACTTGTACCCTTTGCAACAACATGGATGGAACTGGAGAATATTTTGCTTAGTGAAATAAGCCAGTCAGTGAAGGACAGGTATCATATGTTCTCACCCATTACGGGACAATAATGAGCAAAACTAACAACAAGCAAAACAAAACCAAGTGTATGAATACAAGGAATAGGCCTGCAGTGGTCAGGGGTAAAGGGGTTGGGGGGAGGGGGGAGGCAGAGGCAAAGAAGGGGAGCAGCTTAGACAAGAACCTAGTATAAAGGAACCATGGACATGGACAACAGGTGGGATTGACTTTGGGGGGAGGGGGTGGGGGGTAGGGGGACAGAGGGGAGCAAGGGGGGTATGGATGTAATACAACAACAATAAAATTAAAAGAAAAAAAAAGATATAGGGTAGCTGAATGAATCAGAAAACATGGCCCATATATGTTTGTCTACAAATAAGCCACCTCAAAATGAAAGATATATACAAACTAAAAATTAAGAGATGGCTCTGGCTGGTGGCACAGTGGATAAGGTGCCAGCCTTTGAACCCAAAGGTCACTGGTTCCATTCCCCAGCCAGGGCACCTAACGAGGTTGCAAGCCAGGTCTCCAGCCAGGTCTGTAGCTGGAGGCAGATGAAAGGCAACCATACACAGATGCCTTTCTCCCTTTCTTCCTCCCTCCTAGCCCTTCTCTCTGGAAAATAATGAATAAAATTTTTAAAAAATAAAAATAAAGAGGTGATAAAAGATATTTCACCAAATGGAAATGACAAAGAGCTGGGGTAATAATACTTATATCTGATAAAATAGACTTTTTTTAAAAAGATTTTTTAATTTATTATTTTAGAGAGGAGGGCAGGGAAGAAGGAAGAAAGAGATAAGCATCCTTTCACCTGCCTCCAGATAAGAACCTGGTTGGAGACCTGGCTTGCAACCTGGTTATGTACCCTGACTGGGGAACCGAACCAGTGACCTTTGGATTTGCAGGCCAGTGCCAATCCACTGAGCCACACCAGTCAGGGTATGATAAAATAGACTTTAAACAAAATGCTATATATAGTAAGAGACAAAGAAGGACACTACATAATGATGAAGGGAATCAATCTAACAAGAGGATATAACCCTTGTAAACATTTCTGCACCCAACATAGGAGTATCTAAATATGCAAAGCAAATCTTGATGAACAGAAATGGAGAGACTGGCAGTAACACAGTCATAGCAGGGGATTTTAACACCCCATTGACATCAATGGATAGACCTTCCAGACAGAGAAAATCAATATGGTAACAGCAATTTTAGAAGATACACTAGTTCAGATAAATTTAACTGATATCTTCATACCATTTCACCATAAATAAGCAGAATACACATTCTTTTAAAGTGAACATGGACTTTTTTCTAGGATAGGCCAAATGTGAGGACACAAAACAAGCCTCAGATTTAAGGTAGAAATCATATTAAGCAAAATGGTATGAAACTAGAAATTAATCACAAGGAAAAAAACTGAAAAACACAAAAAGACATGGAAGCTAATGAACATGTTACTAAATAGTGAATGGGTTAACAACGAAATCAAAGAAGATCAAAAGGTACTTTGAAACAAATAAAAATGAGAACACAGAAACCTAAAATCTATAGGACACTCTGGAAGCAGTCCTAAGAGAGAACTTCATAGCATTACAGGACTATATCAAGAAACAAGAAAGATCCCAAATCAAAAATCTAACTTAACACTTAATGGAACTTGTAAAAGAACAAACAAAGCCCAGTGTAGAAGAAAGGGAATAATAAAGATCAGAGCATAGCCAAGAGCATAGCCAAGAAGAACAAGATTGACCAAACCAGCCTTTAATTCAACTCATCAAGAAAAATGGAGAGATGACCCAAATAAATAAAATAAGAAATGAAGGAGGAGAAGAAATGAATGACTCCAAAGAAATATAAATGATTGTAAGGAAATATTATGAACTACTGTATACCAACAAATTGGATAATCTGGATAAAAATTAATAAATTCTTATTAACATAAAATCTTCCAAAACTGAATCAGGAAGAATCATAGAATTTGAATGGACATCTACAACCAATGAAATTGAAGCAGTAGTAAAAAAACAAAAAACAAATAACTCCCAAACAAACAAAAGTCCGGGACCAGATGGTTTCACAGGTAAATTTTAGCAAGCACTCAAAGAAGAACTAACTCTTAGCCTTCTCAAAATATTCCCAAAAATTCAAGATGAGGGAAGACTCCCAAGCTCATTTTGTGAGGCCCCCATCATGCTAATTCCAAAGCCAGATAAAGGCACCACAAAGCAAGAAAATTATAGGCCAATATCCCTGATACACATAGATGCTAAATCCTCAACAAAAATATTAGTAAACCAAATTCAGCAATATGTTAAGATTATACACCGTAATCAAGTGGAACTTAATCCAGGGATGCAAGATTGGTACAATATCTGCAAATAAATAAATGTGTTATAACATAAAACAAAGGATAAAAACCACACAATCATATCAATAGATGCATAAAAAGTATTTGATAAAACTCAGTACTCATTTGTGATTAAAAGAAAAAAACCAAAATGGAATTAGCAGGAACATACCTGAACATAATAAAACCCATATATGATAAACCACAGCCAACATACTCAATAGGCAAAAACTAAAAGTGTCTGATCTTAAAGATCAGAAACAAGACAGGGATGTCTGCTTTCACTACTTTTATTCAACGTGTAACTGGAAGTAATCAGACAAGAAGAAGAAATAAAGGCAATCCAAGTTGGAAAGGAAAAAGTAAAATTGTCATTATTTGCAGATGACATGATGTTGTATATAGAGAGCCCTAAAGATTCTACCAAAGTAGCAGGATACAAAATAAATATCCAGATGTAAGTTGCATTTTTATACACCAATAATGAACTATCAGAAAGAGAAATTATTGAACAATCCCATTCACAATTGCTTCAAAAAGAATAGAATACCTAGGAGTAAATTTAACCAAGGATGTAAAAGGCCTATACTCAGAAAATTGTAAGACATTGAAGAAAAATTGAAGAAGATACAAATAAGTGCAAGCTTATACTGTGTTTATGGACAGGAATAATTAACACCATTAAAATGTTCATACTACCCAAAGCAAGCTGCAGATTCAATGCAATTCCTATCAAGATACCAATGGTATATTTCACAGAACTGGAATAAATATTCAAAAAATTTATATGGAATCACACACACACACACACACACAGACACACAGACACACACACACACACACACACACACACACACACACACACACAAACCCTGAATAATAATAGCAATCTTGAAAGAAAAAACAAAGTTGGGGTAATTTTGCTTCTTGATATCAAAATATACTACAGAGCCACAAAATCAAAATAGCAAGGTACTGGCATAAAAATAGACATACAGATCTGGGGAACAGAATAGAGAACCTGGAAATAAACCCACACTTTATAGTCAATTAATATTTTACAAAGAAGGCAAAAACATACAATGGGGTAAAGAATCTGTTTGATAAAAATTGGGAAAATTAGACAGATACATGCAAGAAATGAAAACTAGCTTGCCTTTTAACACCATACTCAAGAATAAACTTAAAGTGAATTAAAGACTTAGTATTAAACTCAAAGCCATAAAAATCTGAGAAGAAAACATAAGCAGTATAATCTCAGACATTTCTCATAGCAATATTTTATTCTGATTTATCTTCCCTAGCAAGGGAAACAGAAGAATACATAAATAAATGGGACTACATCAAACTAAAAAGGTTTTGCACAGCAGAGGAAACCAACAAAATGAAAAGATAACCCACTGAATGGGAGAACATATTGGCCAATGATATATTTGATAAAAGCTTAATATCCAAAATATATAAAAGACTTACACAACTCAACACCAGGAAGACAAACAGTCCAATTTAAAACATGGGCCAAGGACCTGAATAGATGTTTGCCCCAAGAGGACATACATATAGCCAATAGATATATGAAAAGATGCTCAGCATCACTAATCATCAGACAAATACAAATTAAAGCCACAATGAGATACCACCTCACACATGTCAGAATGGCTATTGCCAAAAAATCAACAAACAACGAGTGCTGGTAAGGATGTGGAGGGAAAGGAACCTTTGAGCACTGTTGGTGGTATTCAGATTAGTGCAGCCACTGTGGAAATCAGTATGGAGATACCTCAAGAAATTAAAAATGGAGCTACCTTATGAACCAGCAATTCTACTTCTGGAAATATACCATAGAAACCTGAAATTAACCTGGGTTCACTGTAGCATTATTTACAATAATCAAGATCTGGAAATAGCTGAAATGCCCATTCAGATGGGTGAATGAAACAGCTGTTATATTTACACAATGGAATGCTTCTTAGGCATAAAAAGAAGGAAAGTTTATCCTTTGTGATAGGATGGATGGACCTGGAGAAATAAGCCAGTCAGAGAAAAGACAAGTGGAATTCACTTGTCTTTCACTTACATGTGGAATCTAATGCCCAAAATAAACTAACAAAATAGCAGCAGATTCATAGATACAGAAAACAGACTGACATCTGTCAGAGGGGAAGGGGCTGGGGTCCTGGGTGAGAAAGGTAAAGAGATTAAGCAAAAACAAAGCAAACAAACAAAAAAAACCTCATAGACAATAGTATGGTGATTACCAGAAGGAAAGGGTGAGTAGGTGGAGGTTAAAGAGGGCAATGGAGGTATAAATGATGGAAAGAGCCAACTTGGTGTGGTGAACACAACGCCATGTACAGATGATGTATTATGGAATTACACACCTGAAACCTATATAATTTTATTAACCAATGCCACCCTAAGAAATTCAATTAAAAGAAAAACTATATTAGATTTCTGATTTGCAAAGAAGGAAAGGCAAAGGAATCATGACCAGTTAAAAAAAAAAATAGCCCTGGCCAGGTAGCTCAGTTAGTTAAAATGTCATCCTGATACACCAAGGTTGTGGGTTTGATCCCTGGTCAGGGCAGTTCAGGAAGTAACCAATGGCCCTGGCCAGGTTGCTCAGTTGGTTGGAGTGTCCATGCACCAAAGGGTTGCAGGTTTGATCCTAGATCAAGGCACGTACCTAGGTTGCAGGGTTGTTCTCTGGTCAGGGTGTATATAGGATGCAACCAGTCAATGTGTCTCTCACATCAGTGTTTTTCTCTCTTTCTCTCTATAAAATCAATAAACATATTCTCTCCAGGTGGGAATTAAACAAAAAGGATATTATGGGAAATGTTGCTTCATAATGATCAGTGGAAAAAGAAAGTCCTGACAATGACTCTTTCCAGACAACAGCAATGTGTGCAATTATCTTTTTCTGACAATAAAGAAATAAGCCATTGTTTAATATTTTTTTAAAAAGACAAAAGAAAAAAAGAAAATCAATTGACTGTGTATTTGTGGCTTGATTTCTGGACTGTCTTTGTATTTTTGATCTGTTAGTCTATTCTAATGCCAATGCCACACTGTTTTGATTAATTAAGTTTATAGTGAGACTTAAGCTTAGGAAATGTGAGTCCTTGGACTTGGTTCTTCTTTCTCAGAATTGTTTTTGATATTATAGATCACTTTTACTTTTATGCAAAACTTAAAACCAATGTGGCATTTCCTAGAAAAATTCTGTTGAGATTTTAATTGGAATTTTGTTGACTCTTTAGGTCAATTTGGGAAGAATTAAGAGCTTGATACTGAGTTTTCTAATCCTTAAGCAAGGTGTCATATTCTATTTATTTAAGCCTTTTAAAATTTCTCACAGCAATATACAGGGTAGGGAAAATAGAGGTTTACAGCTGTTCATATGGAAAATAATACAATAATTGATAATAATATGAGAATAAACTCTATGTTTCATATACTCACAATTGTGAACCTACTTTTGCCCCACCCATATTGTAGTTTTCAGCAAAGATACACCTAAATAGTTCATCTTATTTATACTGTTGTAAATGTTAATTATTTCTTGAATTTTAATTCCAATAGTCCTTTGTTAGTTTAATTAAATGCTACTGATTTATATCCTGTGATTTTTCTAAACTGGATTTCTTAGGGTTTTCTGTATAGGCAATCATGCTATGTGCAAATAGAGCTTTTTTCCTTTTAAATACCTATGGCATCACTTATTTGTTTTATCACATTTGCCAGGACTACCTGTGCAATGTCAAATAACAGTGGTAAGGCTTCCTGGCCATACTCCTGACCTTAAAGGAAACATATTCAGTGTTTCATCATGAATATAATGTTAGCCATATTTTTTTTTCAATAATGCTCTTTATCAAGTTGAGGACATTTTATTCTACTTCTAATTTTCTGAGAGTTTTTAGGATAGACAAAAGTTGAATACTTCCAAATGATTTTTCTTTCTTTATTTGGTCATCTGATTTTTTTCTTTTATTCTGTTAATGTGGTGAGCTGTGCTGTTTGATTTTTCAAATATGAAACCAACCTTGAATTCCTGGGATAAATAAACTTGGTCATGAGTTATTATCCTTTTCGTTATAGGTGAATTTGATCCAATATTTTTTCTTCTTCTTTCTTGATTCAATATTTTGTTAAGATTTTCACATCTAGATTAATGAGGGACATTACTGTGTAATTTAAAACAATCTTGTTTGGTTTTGTCATCAGTGTTATGCTGCCTTCATTAAATAAATTGGAAGTATTCCATCCTCTAATTTTATAAGATTGTTTTATATATATATATAAAACATATATATATATATATATATATATATATATGTTATTTATTATCATTTAATGCATCCAAACCTAGTTATTTATTTTAGCATGGCTATTAATTGTGAACTCAATTTCTTTTGTATGTATAGGGCCCATCATATCTTGTGTCAGTTTTGGTAATTTCTGCTTTACAAGAAATTTGACTTTTAACTCAAGTTATCAAATATTGGCATAAAGTTGTTTATAATAATCCCTTATCTTCTCATTATCTGTAGGGTATGTAATATTGTTTTCTTTTTCATTCCTGATAATAGTATCCTGTGCTTTATTTTTTTTTATTCACTCATCTAGCTATGGTTTTATAATTGTATTAACTATTTTGAAGTACCAATTTTTATTTAATTTAATTAATTTAGTATTTTTAGAGAGAAGGGAAGGGAGAGAGGCAGAGAGGGAGAGAGACACCAACGTAAGTTGCCTTTCATCTGCCTCCAGCTATGGACCTGGCTGGACACCTGGCTTGCAGCCTGGTTATTTGCCCTGGCTGGGAATTGAACCAGCAACCTTTGGGTTCGCAGACCAGCCAGGGCTGAATTACCAATTTTTAATATCGCTGATTCCCCCTCCTGTTAGTTGATTTCTGTTTTATTGGGTTCAGCTTTTACCTTATTTTTTCCTTCTTAATATTAAGATCTATTTGTTGTTTTTTATCTTTTTAAGGTAATATCTTAGGCTATCTTAAAATTTGCTTCTTTTCTATAAGCTTTTAAGCCTATAAAATTTTTGTAAACTGTTTTAGCTATCTCTCACACATATTGGTACTTTTTCAATATCATTCACTTAAAAAAGTTTTCCAGTTTTCCATGTCATTTTTTTCCTTGACACATGTATTATTAGGTACTGTGTTACTTATTTTTCAAAACTTAAGGTTTTTTTCTAGGCATCCTAGAAAAGAGATCATTGATATTTTTATATCATTATCATATATTAATTTCTAGGATTAGTCTGTTGTCATCAGAGACCACACTATGCAGATTTTGGTCATTTTAAACTTATCGAGACTTGTTTGATGGCTTAGTTTATGATCTTGAAAATAATGTGTGCTCTGCAGTTGTCAGGTATGTAGTTCTATAAATTTAATTAGGTTAAGTTGGTAAATAGTGTTGCTATGTGACCAATACCCCATAAAAATTCTTAGCACTGAGTCTTTATTGAGCCACCCCTGGTAGGCACCATTTCAAGTGTGTTGTCATAGGCCAGTGCTGGAAGATCAGTGCATCTGTGTGATTGCCCTGGGAGAGAACTAGTGGAAGCTTGCATCTGGAGTCCTTTGGACTTCATGCCTTGTGTCTTTTTCCTTTGCTGATTTTGATTTATATCTTTTCACTGTAATGAATGTTTTTCAAAGAACCAACTTCTGGTTTAATTGATTTTCTCTATTGATTTTTTTGTTTTCAATTTTTTTGTTTTCTGCTCTGCAAATTAAAAAAAAATATATTGTTTTTCTTCTTTGGACTTAGTTTGCACTTCTTTTTCTGTTTCATAAAGTTGGAGCTCAGATGGTTAATTTCAGAGTTTTAATTTTTTTGTAATGTGTGAATTCAATGTTATCAGTTTCCATGTAAGCACTGCTTCTGCTGAATCTCACAAATTTTGATAAGTTGCCTTTTCATTTTCATTTAGTTTAAAATTTCTCTTGAGACTTTTTTGACTCATGTTATTTAGACATACATAGTTTAGTCTCCAACTATTTCGGGGCTTTTGTCCAGCTATTTTTCAGTTATTAATTTCCAAATTTAATTGTATTGTAGTCTAAGAGTATATTTTATATGGTTTCTATTTAATTTGTTAAGGGGTATTTTATGGCCCCAAGTCTGGTATATTGTGATCATTTTGTGTGAGCTGGTGAAATGTGTTCTGCTGTTGTTGGATGAAGTTCTATAAATGTCAATTAGATTTCATTGATGGGGCTGTTCAGTTAACGATACCTACCAATTTTCTTCCAGTTGTATTCATTAGTTATTGATAGAGGTATGTTTAAGTATTCAGCTATAGTAGTGGCTTCATCTGTTTCTCCTTATAGCTCTATCAGTTTTTATTATTTATTTATGTGTTTATTTTAATTTAATTTTATTGTTGTTGTATTACATTCATCCCCTTTTTCCTCCCCTCTGCCCCCTTCCCCACCCACCCACTCCCTCCCAAAGTCAATCCCACTTGTTGTCCATGTCCATGGTTCTTCCATACTAGTTCCTTGACTAAACTGCTTCCCTTCTTTGCCTAATCCTACCCCCTCTCCCTGCTCCCCTTCCCCCTGTTCACTGAAGGTCTATTCATTGTACTCATGTATCTGGTTCTGTTTTGCTTATTGTTTGTTTTGTTCATTATTGTCCTATAATGGGTGAGATCATATGGTATTTGTCTTTCACTGACTGGCTTATTTCACTAAGCATAATACTTTCCAGTTCCATCCATGTTGTTGCAAAGGGTAGGAGTTCCTTCTTTGTTTCTGCTGTGTAGTCTTTGTGTAAATGTACCGAAGTTTTTTTGATCCAATTGTAAATAGCACTGCTATGAACATAGGGGTACATAGGTTCTTCTGAATTGGTGTTTCAGAGTTCTTCAGGTACATTCCTAGTAGTAGAATTGCTGGATCAAAAGGCAGTTCCATTTTTAGTCTTTTAAGGAAACTCCATACTGTTTTCCATAGTGGCTGCATGAGTTTATCTCAAAATCTATCAGTTTTTACCTCACATATTTTAACACTTTGTGCATACATGCTAAGGATTGTTATTTCTTCTCAGGGAATTGACCCCTTTATCATTGTATAATGTCCATATTTTCCCCTGATAATTTTTCTTGCTCTCATTTATGCTTTGCCTAAAATGAATATAGCCATTCTGGCTTTATTTTTATTGGTGTTAGAATAGTTTATCTTTGTCCCTTATAATCTCTCAATTTTTTATATTTAAAGTAGGTTTCATGTAGATAATACATAGTTTGGTCTTATTTTCTTTTTTTCTCTCTCTCTGACAGCCTCTGTCTTTTAATTAGTGTAGTTAGGTCATTCACTTTTAAAATGATTATGTACTGTATTTGTAACTGTTTTATTCCCTTCCTTCCTTCCTTTTTTGGTCTTCTACTCATTTTCTGTTTCCTCTGTTTATTTATTTTTAAAAATTATTTATTATTTTTAGAAAGAGGGACAGGGAGGGAGGAAGAAAGGGAGAGAGACATCCATGTATGGTTGCCTTTCACCTGCCTCCAGCTTTGGACCTGGCTGGAGACCTGGCTTGCAACCTGGGTATGTGCCCTGGCTGGGAATTGAACCAGTGACCTTTGGGTTCGCAGGCCGGTGCCTCATCCACTGAGCCACCAGCCAGGGCTCTCTGTTTATTTTAATTGAGCATATCATATGACTTAATTTGCTCTCCTTAGCATGTAAGTATCTATTTTTTAAGCAGTCTGTGGTTGCCTTTTGTTTGCAATACATATTTACAACTAATTCAAATCTACTTTCAGATACCTCTGTACCATGTCATGGGTAGCATAGGAATCTTATAACAGTATTCCTAGTTCCTCCCTCCTGTCCCTTATAACACTGATGTTAACTTCCTTTTCTCCATAAACTATAACCATCCAATAATGTGTTGACATTATTTTGATCAAATTGTTATTTGTCAGGTAAATCAAGAATAGAAAAATGAAATATTTTGTTTTACTTTTACTTATTCATGCTATAATACTTTATGTAGATCAAAGTTTCTAACATACATCATTTTTCTTCTCTTTAAAGAACTTAAAAATAATTTTTGTTATTCTAAAACTGTTGTCCGAGTTTCTCCCTTTGCTGTCCTCTGCTCAGCTCAACCCCTGCTCCCACAGTCAATTCCTACACCATTGTCCATGGGTCACTCATACACATTCCTTGACCAGTCCCTTCCCCTTCTTCCCACCATTATCTCCTTCTCCTCCCCTTTAGTTGCTGCAACATTTTTCCATAACTCTGGTTCTATGTTGCTCATTAGTTTACTTTGTTTGTTAGATTCCTCTTATAAGTGAGATCATATGGTACTTGTCTTTCACCTACTGGCTTATTTCACTTAACACAACACTCTGCAGTTCCATCCATGCTTTTGCAAAACGTAGGGGTTCCTTTTTACTGCTGTGTAGTCACCCATTGTGTAAATATACCAGAGCTTTCTGATCCACTCATTTACTGATGGACACTTAGGCTTTTTCCAGCACTTGGCTATTGTAAATAATGCTGCTATAAACATAGGGGTGATTCAGAATTCTTAGAGTATATTCTCAGTAGTGCAATCACTGGATCAAAAAGCAGTTCCATGGTTTTTTTGGGAAACTTCATACTGTTTTCCACCGTATGGTTGAATCAGTTTGCATTCCCACCAGCAGTGCACTAGGTTCCCTTTTCTCTACACCCTGGCCACCACTTATTGTTTGTTGATTTGTTAATGATGGCTATCCTGACAGGTGTGAGGTGATACCTCATTGTGGTTTTAATTTGCATCTCTCAGATGGCTAGTGATATTGATTGAGCATCTTTTCATGTGTCTGTTGGCCATCTGTATGTCCTCCTTGGAGAAATGTCTGTTCAGGTTCTTTGCTCATTTTTTAAATTGGATTGTCTGTCTCCTGTTGTTGAGACTTATGAGTTCTTTATATACTTTGGAGATTAAACCCTGTCCAATTTGCCAAGTATCACTGGCAAATATGTTCTCCTATCTGGTCAGTTCCCTTTTATTTTAATGATGGTTTCTTTAGCCATGCAGAAGCTTTTTAATTTGATGTCGTCCCATTTGTTTACTTTTTCCTTTATTTCCCTTTCCTTAGGGGATATATCAGCAAAAATATTGCTATGTGGGTTATCTGAAATTTTACTGCCTATGTTTTCCTCTAGAAGGCTATATAACAAGTTCCTTCAGTTTTTGTTTGTCTGAAAAATCTTTATTTCTTCTTTACTTTTGAAGGATAATTTAGGTTGATGGACTTTGAATATTTTACTGCACTATCTTCTTCCCTGCATAATTTCTGAAGAGTGATGTAATCCTTATCTTGTTTCTCTGTAGGTAAGGTTTATCCCTGCACCTGCCCCCTGACTTCTTTCAAGATTATTTTTGTCTTTGACTTTTTGCTGTTTGAAAATAATATGCCTAGGTATACATATTTTTATAGTCATATTCTCAGTGCTCTCTGAGCTTCTTGGATCTATAGTTTTGTGTTTGTTGTAATCCTGGAACATTCTCATCCATTATATATCAAATATTTCTTCTGTATTTCTATTACATGTTATTCCTTTTGTAGCATGGTATTCCCTTAGGGTATTTCCATTACACCTTTCGTAATTGTCTCACAGTTCTTGAATGTTCTGTTTCTTTTTCATTCTCATTTTTTACACTTTGGTTTTCAATTGGGAAATTCCTATTGGCCTGTTTTTAGATTCATTGATTATATCCTCAGCTGTGTTCAGTCAGTTGTTGAGCCAACCTCAAGGCATTCTTTATCTCTGTTGTAAGTGTTACTGGTTTCTAGCATCTCCTTTTGATTCATTCTTAGAATATCCATCTTTCTGCTTATATTATCTATTTGTACCTGTTTTCTACAATTTTTTTACATTAGTGTCCTGTGCCTATTAATCATAACTGTTTTACATTCACAATCTGATCCCACACCTGCCATCTGCCATCTTGCATTAATGCACTGCCTGTGTTTGATTTCTGGCTTTGCCGATCAGCTGCAACAATCTTTGGCAGGGCACCTAAAGCCTTTACATAGTACCTCAGTTTCCTCATTTGTGAAGTGGGAATACTCACAAAATCTTTTTCATTGAGTTGTTAGGAAAATCAACACATGAAAGGAGAGTTAACACATGAAAAGCACTGAGAATAATTTCTGGAACAAAGTAAGCATTCTAAGCATTCTGTATATGTTACATGGTGATGATGTTATGATGTTAATAATGATCCAACCATTGGTAAACCATGCCAGCACACTCCAGTCTTGAGGGACTGTCTGTGGTATTTTGTCCACACAACTCACTTTCTCTCTCTCTCATTTGAATGTGTCATTGGAGTAGTGAGCAATTCCCTGAGCCTTGTACCTGAAAACACTACCCTCCCCCTGCTGCTTTCTCCTTACCTGCTTTATTATCTTTCCATAGCAAGTATGACTATCGGACACATTACATTATTTTTTATCACACTCCCCAGTCTCCTTCAACTTAAATGTAGGCTGCATAAGGGCAGGGTCTATCTTTAAAATTTTTTAAATTAAAATAGTTTTAGGGCAGTTTTCTCTATACACGCAGCTTCTTCAACTTATGTTTTCCAAACGTATTTAATAACATTGGGATATATTCATAGAGTACTATCATACCTGTGTTTAAGCTACTACAGGTGACGTGAAGGACTAAAAGGGACTCTGTGACCAGGGCCTAAAAGGGACTCTGTGACCAGGGCAGGACTCATTAGTGTGGGGATGGCCTGCAGCCTAAACCCAGGTCAGCCCCAGAGATCCTTGCCCCTGCCCTGAGCTGCAAGTAAGGTTGTTGACTTTCTCTTTCAGTATGAATACTTCAATGCTGTGCTGATAAATGAAAGGGACAAAGATGGGAATTTTCTGGAGCTGGGGAAGGAATTCATCTTGGCCCCAAATGACCACTTCAATAATTTGCCTGTGAACATCAGTCTGAGTGACGTCCAGGTGCCAACAAACATGTACAACAAAGGTAAGACTCACTGCTTCTGCTCTATTCAGAGTGTGGAGAAGGGGGGGGGGGATGGGGGTAGAGATGGCTGTTTTGGGATGTTGATTTATTTTGAAAAACACAATTATAATCCAGGTATGTCAGAATGAGGTGGATATAAGTGAAGTGTGGACCTGGTCTGCCCGGAGACTGTGCTTGCTCTTTCCCCATGCTGTTTGCATGAAGATCTCTGACATGCAGTCCAAGGCTTGGTAAGCTTCTTTCCATAGAGGCCAAATAGGAAATATCTCAGGCCTTGCAGGCCATACAACCAGGCTTGCAGCCACTCAGCTCTGCTGTTCTGGCATGAAAGCAGCTGTAGACAACATGTATGTCCGCAGACATGGCTGTTCTACTGTAGAATTTATTATTTACAAAAACAGATAATGGGATTTGACCTGTAAGAGGTCATTTACTGGCCCTTGGTGTAGTCTCTCTCTCTTTCTAGTCCTCATATTAAAATGTTCAGGAACTCCTGGAATTGCAATAGACTCCATTGTAGTTTTTCTTTTTTGTTTCTTTTTTCTTTTTTTAATTTTATTGTTGTTGTATTACATCTATCCCCTTTTTGCTCCCCTCTGTCCCCCTCCCCACCCACCCATTCCCCCCAAAGTCAATCCCACCTGTTGTCCATGTCCATGGTTCCTTTATACTAGGTTCTTGTCTAAGCTGCTCCCCTTTCCATTGTAGTTTTTCTTAGAGTAGAAAACAGCAGGGACCTTAATGGGGCTCCCTATTCTCAGACTTACAGCCCTCAAATCCAGTTTTCATAAAGATTCTAGAGTTATTTTCCCAAAATTCTCATATATCCATTTGAGTTGGGATTATGCTGGCCAAGTACTGGGCTCTGGCATCAGATGGACTCTAGTTAGACACTGAGTTTTACCTCTTAATGGCTATGACCTTGAAAGCACCACCTCCTCACTTGAGACCTTAGTTTCCTCATTCATAGGAGATGGATAATAATTGTAACTACGTCATGGGGTGGTTGTGAGGACTAAACAGAGAGTGTGAGTAAAGAGTTTAAGTTAGCAATGTTAGCCTTGTCATCATTATATCAGGAGTGGGATTTCGTTCTGCTTTGTCACAACCGGGAGGCAACTCAATAGCGAGCCATCCCCTAAAAAAGTAATTCAGGAAGCAGTGGTACCTTCCATGCAAAATTCTGCCCTGTTGTCTACCACTGAGGTTTCAAAAATATCAGAAGTCAGTTTCCATCACCCACCCAGATTCACTACCTTGTACAAGAGCACAGTGGTCTAGAGAAGGGCTCTGGGTTTGAATCCTGCTCTTCCTGTTGCTGGCTCTGTGATCCTAAGCAAGTCACCTTGCCCCCCTTAGCCTCAGACTTCCTGGGGGACACGGGTACCACCTCCCTCAGAGGGTTATTGTGAGGATATAAAAGGATGTGTGTATGACCTGAGCGCATCAGTTATTCACGGGAAGTGCTTGGTCATCTTAGCTCTCGTTGTTATTATTGGGATATAACGTGAATATAGATTGTAGTTCTAAATATTTCTAGACCACGGTTTAAAGAGGTTGGTCCTTGATTCAGGAAGCTCCTACTCACTGTCTCTGAAGCATTCTTCTCATGCCTGTTCTCTGTGGCCAGACACCTCACATCTTCCTTTCCTTGGTAACTGGTTAGCCATCCTTAATGCTCAGTGGAGGCAGCACCTTGTTCATGAGTTGTTCTGATGGTTTGTGGGGGACCTCATGGTGAACCAGACATATCCCCTCCCCTGGGGGGTTCACGCTTTACTTGGGGAATAAACAGGTATCATCAGTCCTGGTCACCTTTAGGGAAAGCCAGGGGTGGTGGCAGTGCCAAGGAGGGGACCTGGTCTCGCTCCTGTGGCAGCCACATGTTTGTCTTTTTCCCTCCCCTTGTGGAGAAAGGGATGGTGGTCTGAACCACCCCTACTGGGCTGTTGACTAGACCATATCCTGTGGCCTAATCTTCACTTTGGACTCTTCCTTAGAGGGCAGATTCCTGAGGACCCAGGCCTCAGAAGGCTGAGCTCAGCTGGGATGGGTGGCATTTCGTCCTCTAGGGCGGTCTTGTCAGGAGATGAAGAAAACTGCCTTGCATGCACTCTGGCTGGAAGAAAGCCATCCTCTCAGCCTTAAATACACACTTAACTGAAGATGAAAAATTAACAAGATTTACAGAGCAACTTCAGCTGTAAAACAATTCAGAATGATCTTTTGAAATATGACAGCTGCTTCAAGGTTTCTCGAGCCATTAGCACCCCGATAGAGAGAGAATTAATTGCACCTTGAGCTTTAAAGGCGTAATTGCACTTTCTGAGTGCGGCAGCACGTAAGGGACCAGCACCACCATTGATCACACAGGCTGCAGATTCATGGCTGTGATCCTCACGGGGCGCAATCCTAAAAGACAGCCCGATCACTTGAGCCGGGAAGATGGATGATGATATTTAAAGTCGTTCTCAGCAGCCTTTGTTGGGCATGCCCACTGCCTGTGCCCAGACTCAGTGGTCCTGAGCCCTGCTGTGGGGTCAGTCAGGCTCTATAGCTTGTCTCTGTGGGGCAGCGAGTGGCTGCCCAGGGAGGGGACTTCAGGAAACTGCCTAATTCAGCCCCAAATAGTCTTTTTTCTTCTCAAGCTGCAGAAATGTATGTTACATTTAGAGGACCCTCCAGCTCAGATCTTGTTATCAATGACATGTACGCAAAACACATGCTTAGAGCTTGGTCACTGGCTGTGATGTTCGTGCGTTAGAAGTCTTACTCCCAACAAGGCAACCCATCCAGTGGCAGGTCCACGGCAGAGTGATTTGAGACTTGCTCGGGAGCTGCTACGTGCTGTGCTCGTGGACATAACTTCAAGCCACAGATGAAACTAGTTGGCAAAACCTACCTGTTTTCTACAGTCTGCTGAAAATGCTTGCTGGGATTTGCTGTTCAGCCCGGTAAGCACTTACCTCTGTGCCGGAGGCACCTTGCTTGTCGTCCCTGAGAGAGACTTCGGGTTCAGAACTGGGGACGTGTGGGCAAGCTGTCCCACTGCCCATAAGAACGCAAAGAACCCTATTTCTGGAGATACTGGAAATGTGTCTTAGGGTCCTTGTGCAGAGGCTTCTTCATGAGACCTCTTCAACAGATATGTGAGGAGGGGCTGCCCTGTGGGTCTTCTCTGAAGGCCAGCTGCTGACACTTTTGGAGTAAAGCCTGGGGCAGGGTGCTTTCTGAGCGCTGCTGACGGTTGGGCAGTGGAGTCAGCTAAAACTCAACTCGTTTTTAAGTATTTTGTAAGATGAACTGGTACAAAGCTTATATTCACTCATATGTATACACATATGCACATATACGTATATATACCCATGTTATATGTGTATAGCTATGTGTGTGTGTTTGTACATGTTTATGTATGGAAGAACAATTGTCTGTTTAAAACCTGCCCCTTTATTCCCACTTGTGTCCTCTGTAAAACCAGGTAAGCCTGCATGCTGTTCACTGAGTATACCTTTCTCCTTCCTTCATTATATCTCACTTCTCTCCATTCCTGTTGTCCTTGCCTCCCCCTTTCCTGTTATACAAATACTTGTTTTTAACAACCAGCTCAATACAACCTTTTTGATGCCTTGGTCTTTAGTTATGTAAGTGACTTTGGTTTATTCCTTTGTTCTAGTATTGCTTTGCCTCAGAAGTGCATTGCATATGTATTATTTTCCTACTCTACTTGGAGTTTTCCCTGCTGATCCCTTTGCCCCCAGAACTGTGCTTTTCACATGACCAGTTTCCACAGATGTGGGGTGAGGTGGGGGACACCTACGGGTGTGCTTCCAGGGCTATCATTAGTCAACCAGGCGGTAGTGTTCCTATTGTGCTTGCAAGCAGCAGAAACGTACCCTGGCTGATTTAAATGGAAAATAAAGTATTTTGAAAGGACGTTGGGCGGCTCACAGTCTCTCCAAGAACTCTAGATAGCAAGACTTGAAAAATGGTGGGGAGGGAGGTTGGCCAGGGGCTGGAGTCGCGTCCAGAGCCAGCCTGGTGAGGGACCTATGCTCAAGCCTTATCCCACCAGCACATCTGTGACTGCATAAAATCTCTGCACCTCATTTTCCTTATCCATAAATTAAAGATGATAATCCCAGTGACCTGCCTCAGGCTTTCATGGTGAGGATAAACAGGGGCCCCCCAATACATGAGCCTGGGCAAGTTTCATTTCCCCTCCAACCCTCAGCATTTGTAGCTGTAAATGGAGACAGTAACATTACTGACCTCATGGCGCTGCTATGAGCACTGTAAGCGTAATGCTCATGTGGGTTGGGGTGCCATGGTAGCCCTCTGGCATTGGCTCTGGTCTCCTGCTGGAGAGAAAATAAGACCCATGTAATAGGGTTGCAGTTCGATAGCACAGGTAAGGCATGTGTCCTCTCAGAGAGCCTGGGACTTGACAAACGCCAACATAGTATGATGCTGTGATGACCATATTTGTTTCTTTGAGTCTCACAGACAGTTACAGTTAAGACAGAAGAACCTGAACCCAGAGGGGTAACAACAGGTGGCAGGCCCTCCAGTGGGTAGAGGTAGGATTAGAACCCAGCATTTCCATTAATTGAGTCTCTCTCAAGACCAAGTGCCACTTCAGTGCCTGGGCTGTTGGTCTGTGAGCCATTTTTCTTAAGTACATCCATAGAGGAAAAAGCAGTAATTGGTCTCTGGTATATTTTTGCTTTAACATACCTAAAACCTAAGAACTGCAAATAAACCAGGGCTTAGACTATTATTCTCTGCTTGTATCTTTTCACATGGCTGCTGAAGAATGCAAATGGACAGTTCTGTGGTTCTCTGTTGGTTTGGGTTTTTTGGTCCTAATCTGAGGGTTTCCCCCCTTTCTCCTTATCCATTTTGCTTCCACCTTTCTTCTCATCACTGTGCAATAACCATGATGCTGCTGAGACTAAGGAAAGACAATTGGCAAAAATGGAATAAAAAAAAAGTGATAGCTTAAAAATGTGCCCAGGGACACCATTAAACAGAAATGATTCCATAAGTTGCCTGGATGGTGAGGGGGCGGAGGAGAAGCCTGTAGCAGCATGTGAGTATTTTAGGCCCAAATAGAGAAGAGGCAGATAGTAGTTTTCTTTTCAACAATTTTAGGTTGGATAGAGGAAAATGCAAATTTGAGAATTTAATTGGTTTAACCTTTTATGTCGTTTTACAACTTTTCCCTCATTTTAGTCCCTCTACAGCCCCATGACAGAAGCCAAACAGTGTTCTCATCTCCCTTTTTCAGACAAACTGAAGGCCAGGAAGACCAAGTGACATATTCCAGGTCACCCAGGTAGGAAGGTTTGTGCCAAGGCAGACCTCAATTTTCCAATGACAAGCCAAACCTACTCTGCTGCCTCTCTGGGCATGAGCTCTGAGAGAATAAGAAACCAGCCCCTCAGGATCCCCTGGTGTTAGAGACACCAAGTACTTTTAGGTCCCCTAGGTATGGAAATTTTTGCACAAGCCGACCCCGCCAGGCCTTGGGTTCCAGCACTCTAAGCCCGTTGCTGTCTGAAGCTTGAACTTTCCTGGGCACTACTAGGGGCTGGGGACACTCTAGTGAGACCCCAGACCCATCTCCAGAGTCTTGTTTCTCTTGCTGCCTCCCACACTGAAGACGAGGGCAGAAGGGAGGGAAGGAATCTAGGACCTAGGGTGAAGAGCACCCATGGCTCATTGGGTGGGTTAGATGAGAGCTCGTGGGCCTGGACCCCAGAGAGCAACCTCCATTGAGAACATTAGCTCCAAGAGGGACCTTATGTGTTTTGTTTTTTGATTATTTCTCAGCCTCAGCAGATGACTTATCACATAATAGATGCTCAATAAATATCAATTGCAAGGTGAGTGAATGAAAGAAGAGTGTAATAAAAAAAAAAAAAAAAAAACATTCTACTTTGTTTTGACATATATAAAGAAAAGATACCTGAAATAACTCTCAGTCTTGTTTCCCTCTTATCCATCAGTAATGGAGGGCACGGGAGGGGTGGCCTGCCCCTCAGAGGGGTATGGGAGGTGTGAATTGCAGGACACAGCCTAGGCAACCCCTTTGCCTTCTGGACTTCCCCAGCAAGACACCCAGTCAGGCAAGACTGGGCTGTGTGTGGAGGCCCAAGCCCCTGAAAATGAAAACAGATCCAGAAAAAGGGACACCCATCACCACCATGGCACCGTCCAAGGACTGTGGTACAACCCCATAGGTTTTTCTGCAAAGCCCGGGAAAGGGCAGAGATCTGGTGGGGCAGGCTTGAGCCCCTGTGTGGGAGCAGAGTCTGCATGGGCAGGGTTGCTCTGTTTGGATTTGTCAGATGTCTCAACCTATTTTTCAAATGTTGGGTTTGATAAAATGTAAAATGCATTTTGCCAAGCACTTTTCCCCTTAATTACTTGTGTATATTTTAAGGGAAATTTAATCCATATGTTTTTGATTCGTTTACACGGAAATCATTAAAATGTTTTCTAAGAGTCACTTGATGTGTAAGAAGGCTCACGAACCTTTAAAAAGGCGGTGTTTAAGTTTGTTTCTTTTTTTCTCTTCCCTTTGCCTGTGTGTATGCGGGTGTGTGTATGTGTGTGTGTGTGTGTGTGTGAGAGAGAGAGAGAGAGAGAGAAATTGAAAGAGATTAGGACTGTAAATTGTAAATGGTTTGTTTTCTCCTCAGAATGCTGAACTGAACCATTTACAGTGGGCCCAAATCTTATTTTCACATCTGTCCCCCAGCCTGAATGTGATGGTGCTATGGTCATAAATGGGACTCAGGAGTCAAGATCAGAGGATCGGGCCTACACCGTTATTTCGGCCCTTGAGAAAAATAGTAGGAAACCTCCCACCACACCTCCCTGTGGCACCTTCAGTCCCCGCCAGGCCCAGATGAACTTTCTCAACCCCATTCCATCTGGTTGAGTGCAATAGGACCAAAGCAGTTTGGTTAAACCCACAGATAATGCCACTGAAGTGACTCTACAGTTGTCACCCCAAAGCATTCACAGCTTTTCTCTTGTAGTTTGAAAATTATATCTTTGTGTCACAGCATAACTATCTCTGTTTTAAAATTCACAGTTTAACATCTGAATTTGAATTCACTGGGAAACTCCCCTATACTCATGTTGTGTGCGCTGTACATACCCATGACACCACTATAGGTTTGCAGAGAGGTGTATCGTATACGCACAGCTTTGGGTCCATATTTCCTCAGAAGTAGTGTTAATGGACAGAGAATGTCATGTAGCCCCTTAACCCAATGTTTTGCCCAGAAGGTGCATTTGTTGAATGAATGAATGAATGAATGAATGAATGACTTATCATGAGCCTTGCTCTGTACTTAGCACTTTTGAAGCATCATCAGATTTACCACTATCTTGTGTGTTATAGACACAGGGACCTCCCTCTTTCACAACCTACTGTGAAAGAAACCAAGACAAAACTTCCACAGCCTATGCTCTAGAGTTGGGTCCTGACATAAAATGGGATAGAACGCTAATGCATGACTTTATATGCTGGTGAATGGCTTCCTAAACAAGTCGGAAGGAGTTTCTGCCTCCCACCTAAGCCTCTCTGAGACACTTTGGTGTTGCTCAGGCCCCCTTTCAGCCTGGCACTGACCTGTGCAATCCGGTTGTTTCCATCTGGTCTATTTTCAGGCTTTTCCCAGAGGTATCAGGGAGTCCTTGGAGTGTAGCAGACCTGAACATGTGTCATAATTCTATGTGTATCAGCTTGGTGGGCTGGGGAAAAATATTTCATTCTTTGAGCTTCGGTTACCTCATCTGTAAGGTGTGAACTGATAGTTTAAGCTTTAGAGAATGTAAGGGTGCAGCACCCAGCACAAGGCCTGGCATGTGGAGATACTTGATTGACACCCATAGTGGCCTCACACCAAACCAGTTTACAGCCTGCAGCTCCGCAGATGGGTTCCTAATGTGGCTCTGCCCAAAACTCCCCTTTTCATCGGCATTGTTTGTAGAGTGAGGTATACACACTCTTGCAAACAGATGCCCGCTCACTGCCCTCTTTCACTGGCCAGCCACCTCCTCCTCTCCTTTCTAAGAGTCACTTGATGTGTAAGAAGGCCCATGAACCTTTAAAAAGGCTGTGTTTAAGTTTGTTTCTCTTCCCTTTGCTTGTGTGTGTATGTGTGTGTGTGTGTGTGTGTGTGTGTGAGAGAGAGAGAGAGAGAGAGAGAGAGAGAGAGAGAGAGAGAGAAATTAGGATTCTCAGGCTCCATCCCAGGACTCCAAATGGTCTTCCCTTAGGCTCTGCCCTCCACCCAGCCTGCTCTCCCCACCACCCAGGACAGACGAGGCCTTTCTTCAGGGCCCTGCTTCACAGATAACTGGTCTCAGCCCTCCACTTGGGAACAGTCACTGCTTCCTCATTTATGTCCTGTCCCCCTGCCCCGTGCCATGCTTTCTTTTTCACCGGGCTCTTTTTCCTTGGAGACAGAGAATGATTTTCTCATCTCCTTAGGGACCTAGTAGAATGACTGGACTAGAAAAGTGTTTCCATTGATATTTGTTGAACTGAATTTCATACTACTACATTACTACCTTGATTCTGCATTATTATTTTACCACCTGGATCCTACATTACTATGCAAATCCTATATTACTGCATTACTACCTGAATCCTACATTACTACCTAAATCCTGCATTACTGCATTATTACCTCAGTCCTACATTACTGAGTCCTGCATTACTACAGTCATCACAAATGGATTGTTTATTTCTACTTATCAGTCTGTCAATTCTACTTTATTTGAATTTCATTTTTTTGTTTGCTTGCTATTGAAGATAATAGTTTTTGGATGCATCCTTAATGAAATAATACTACTTTCAAGGTCTCTTAATTTGTGTGTATGTGTTTTTACATCTCTCCCTATTTTTTTATTTTTTATTTTTCAGAATAATAGCAATCTAGTTGGAGGCTTGCAGTTGGATAGGCTCTGAACCTAGGCTAGAGGAATTCTAAAAGGAGGGGCCAGGGCAGTGAAAGGAAATGGTGTCTCAGTATTTGTGAAATGTCAGTGAGTGTTGCAACCTGAGCTTATGGTTGTATTCCAGTGGAGAAAATAATTTAAGGACCATTGTCCCCAGACTGATGCAGCCAGCCATGAAATGCCACAGGTCCCCAAGAATGAGAAAGGGATGGCTTTTCTGAGGAGATACAGGCTGGGCCTCCTGGATTTCCGAAAAACAGGGGAGATCTGCAGATAGCTCTACATTTGGGCCCCACCTTCTCAGCCCCCTCCCCTCCCTGGGATTCACCAGAACAGCCATGGGGCTTGTTCAAGGGCGCATGGTCTAAATGTATGACATACGCATGTTGCCTCAATGCTGATTCTTGTCACCACAAAGGCTCTAGCTATGCTGTGTGCTCATCTGGAGAGCAGAAATTATGACAGTGCCCATCTCATGGGAGGTTGTGAGGTTTAAATGAAATAATATACTATGTTAAACCTTTAGCACTGTGGCTTGCATACTCACTAGGAACCTTTTTTTAAAAAAAAAAGTACTTTATTTATTATTTTTAGAGAGAGGGAAAGGGAGAGAGAGAGAGGGAAAGAAACATCAATATATGGTTGCCTTTCACCTGTCTCCGGCTATGGACCTGGCTGGAGACCTGACTTGCATCTTGGTTATGTGCCCTGGCTGGGAATTGAACCAGCGACCTTTGGGTTTGCAGGCCAATACCTAACCACTGAGCCACCAGCCAGGACCAAGAGCCATTTTTTTAAGTGTTGTTATAACAAAGATGATAATGGAAAACCCACAGTGGCTTGACTTATGCCTGAGAATATGTGTGACTCTTAATCAGGTAACAGTTTTTTTCTCCTGCACATTGAAACCCTTTTACTACTGGAAAGTCAATGAACAGAAAACACTGAGGAGCCAGAGTTGCTTCCCTGTGTCTGAAGCTGATGGACACCAGCTGCAGCAGCCTGATCCCTAATACTTTGATCCTGCCTTCCCTCTGCCCCTCATGCTCAGACATGGGAAGCCTCTTGTGTTCAAGTCCTACTGCTTGGCCACATGGCTGCTGAGAACCATGATTTCTTTGTCAATCAAATGCTGCAGGACTTCAAATAATGCTCTTGACCTTCCTTTCCTTGGAATTCGGGGCTCTTAGAAGCATCCAGGGGTACTCCGCTGTTTGGTGGTAATACTCCTGGCAGGAGAATGAAAGGATCTTCCTTTTCATATCTCTTTCCCCTCTCTCCTGCTCTAAGCTAATGAAATTTTCTATCCAGAACACACAATAAATTTTCCTTGGAGTTGCTCCCCTGTGCATCAGCCCACTCATGTTTTCCTCTTCCCCTGGATACCATTTATGTGGTATTTATTATATGCAGACACAACCATGATCTAATCTAATATAATCCTACCTATGTGTCATTGAGGTAGGAGCAATTATTATTCCCATTTTATAGATGAGAATACTGAGGCTTAGGAGCTTAGTCAGGATGACTCAGCTAGTAAAGTAAGTGAGGCAGCACATGACTCTGGCACTTTGACTTCATAATCACCAGGATATGCTGCCTCCTGATACTGTGTCCTACATGCTCACCTTACGTACCACCCTGGGGCTGTGTCTGAGTGTTCACTTTGCTGGCTCATGCCTGTTTCCATGTACACTTACATGTTTGGCAAATGGAAGGCCCTGTTTTTGTCAAAGTGTGCTATTCTCAGCATGTGAAAATCCATCATAAATGGAAACTAGTCTTTCTTTGTTTTTACCTAAATACTCCCAATCTCCTGACCAAAATAAATGTTGTAACAAAAATATTTAAAATATTTATTTATTTATTTATTTAAGGTTTTATTCATTGTTCCTAGAGAGAAGGGTGGGTTGGTGGGGGGTGGGGAAATAGAGGGAGAGAAACATCAATGTATGGTTACCTTTTACCTGCCTCCAGCTGGGGATCTGCCTGGAGACCTGGCTTGCAGCCTGGTTATGTGCCCTGCTGGGAATCAAACCAGTGACCCTTGGGTTCACAGGTAGGTGCCTTTCCAATGAGTCACCAACCAGGGCAGAAAGATTATTTTATTTATTTATTTTTAATTTAAATTTTTTCATTATATTATATTTTATTTTTTTAATTAAAAAAAAAAGATTTTATTTATTATTTCCAGAGAGAAGGGCAGGGAAGGAGGAAGAAAGGGAGAGAAGCATCAATGTATGGTCACCTTTAATCTGCTTCCAGCTACAGACCTGGCTGGAGACCTGGCTTGCAACCTGCTTATGTGCCCTGGCTGGGGAATCAAACTAGCGACCTTTGGGTTCTCAGGCTGGCGCTTATTCACTGAGCCACCAGCCCAGCCAGGGTATCAGAAAGATTTTTTTTTTTTTTTTTTTAATGTAGACCAAACTCTGCATCAGAATGTCAGTGGTCACCAGCTGCTCACATGTTGGGGATATTTCTGTCAGAGATGAGCTGGTTCCACATTTAATCCTACCACCCTGCCAGGCCAAAATGTGTGCAAGGCAAGTGAGTAATGACTTGCAGTGCAGAACAGCTCTTCCTTCACAGAGAGTTTGTTGCAGTGTGTGTAGAAGAAGTGAATTCCTCCACTGTACTAACTGGAGGGATGGGTACTGAGCTAGGTTCTGGGAACATCAGCATCATATTTTGATTCAACAGATATTCACACACCACCTCTTGTGTGTCAATGTTAGATGTTAGCATAAGCAAGTGTGGTGGCAGCTGGGCAGATGCTGCCCTTGCTGTCATGGAGCTCACAGGCCAGTGGAGAGGTGGAAAGAAAGTCATCACGCCATGGAGCATTGCTGCAACCAGGGAATATAGAGGAAGAAAGGTCTGTGCTTCAGTGAGTGTATCCCAGAACACCTCAGCCTGAGCTTGGGGCACACTGCGGGCCAGAGGGTCAGACAACATGTTCTTGAGGAAGATGAGCTTGGCTGGCATCTGAAGGATGGGCAGGAAACAATGTAGCCAGGGACCGGGGCAGGGTGGGAGGTGGGGAGTCACCATAGGAGAGGTCGCATTGCACAGATGTTAGTAAGTCATCCTTGAAAACATGTTTTGTGGTGAAGGAAGGGAAGGAGAGACCATGTACAAGCCTACATTTCTGGTCCCCTGTGTACACAAAATATTCAAGAAATACAAGTTTCTACAACAAAGGAAGCCATTTTGGGTTATGAGTCAGCTTTTCCCCAACTTATGTGATTATGGAGTGTTTTGTTGTGGACTGGCATCTGAACGGCGCGGGTGTTTCCTGGGACAGAGACTCAAGAAGCTGGAGCTCCTTGTGCTCAGGTCAAGAGGTTCAAATGCGTACCAACAAGGTGCAAGATGCAGAGGAAAATAAGTAGTACAAAGCGTGGGTATGTGTGTTTGAAACATATTCCTAAGAGATTGTATATGCAGAGCATTTCTTGAGGGATATGCAGGAAACTGAACTACTTTCCACTTTCTCTACTCAGGTTAAGTGTTTTACCATGAACATGTATTGCTTTCTTTTAAGAATTAAGGCAGAAGAACAAAAGCACTTGATTTATAATAGCTGCTCATCTACAAGCATTTTTCAGGTATGCAGCTGTCCAGTAAAAGGAAAGAAAACACCTGTGTGTCAGTTGTTAATGGCTTTCCAGTTGACAGTCCTTTCAGCTTGTGGTGGACATGGCTGACAATGCATTTGTTCGAGGCAGGAGGACAGTCTAGTGAGTTGTTTATGCACGGGTGCTGACTCTGCTGGAAGTCGTATTCAATGTCATATTGTGTCCTTAGGTGACAGTAATTATTTTCATCCAAATGATGTAGTCCTAGAAAAGCAGAAATGGTCCTGGCTTGTGGCACAGTGGATAAGGCCCCAGCCTGCAAACCCAAAGGTCGCTGGTTCAATTCCCAGCCAGAGCACGTAACGAGGTTGTAAGCCAGGTCTCCAGCCAGGTCCATAGCTGGAGGCAGGTGAAAGGCAACCATGCACTGATGTTGCTCTCCCTCTCTGCCTCTCTCCCTTCCCCTCTCTCTAGAAATAATAAATAAAATCTTTAAATAAACAAAATGATTCCCCTCTAAAATGATTCCATAATACTTCAGTCACCTGCTGACTGACGCAGGTCACAGATAGGGAGATGCACTATCTCAAAGATGAAGAATGTTCTACACTTGGAATAAAATATATCAGTGTTGCCCCTGGCCAGGTGGCTCAGTTGGGTCAAGTGTCATCCCATGCATCAAAAGGTTGCAGGTTTGGTTTCTGGGCAGGGCTCATGCCTAGATTGTGAGGTTTGGTCCCTGGTCAGGGCGTGTACAGAAGGTGGCCAATCCATGTTTCTCTTTCTCATCAATTTTCTCTCTCTCCCTATCACCCCCTTCTCTCTCTCTCTTTCTTTCTTTTTTTTTTTTTCTTTTCTCCCCCTTTCCTCTCTCTCTCTTGAATCAATGAAAAACATATCCTGAGATGGACGTATATATATCCCCCCCACAAAAGGTGGAATTATCTTTTAAAGTGTGGGCCCCCTGTGGTGCAGGCTCCCCTGTGAGGTGAGGGTTCTGGGAACCTGTCTGTATCAGTGCACCAGCTGGCGTTGTGCAAGGTTGCATTCAGCCTCTGTGAATTTGTTTTGAAGATTCTTTCAATGTGTTTGCCTATTTCATGATGGGTGATTTACGAGTGCACCTTCCCACACCATGCTGAGCGTTCAGCAGTTTTTGACCCAAAACAGCACGGAGCCCTGTGCCCACCCTCCCTATTCACCCAATCTTGCCCTGAGTGATGTTTTCTTTCATTTCCCCAAATGAAAAAATCCTCAAAGGGAAATGTTTTGCTGATGTGGAAGAGGTGAAACAAAAAATGGCAGAAGCATGAAAAGGTTTCAAAATTGATGGGTTCAAAAAACTGTTTCATGCATTGGAACAAAAGGTCTTGCTAGGTGCATTGTATCAAATGGAGAGTTCTTTGAAGGTGACTGTAGTTTAAATATGTGAGAATCAATGCATGACTTTTTATAAATAAGTTCCATTTTTGTTTTTGGCTCCTTTGGCTTCCAAGGGACAGACTGAAAACCGGGATTAGAAGTGAGATTTTCTGGTCTCAAGCCAAAGGCAGGTGGCCATGCAGTCTTGTTTGGTTCCTCATTGGCATGTCCTAGAGCCCTTGCAAAGAGGGATTTTTGTTCCTGGACCTCAGTGGACCCTGTAGAGGTGAGGGAGTTACTTGATGGAGACCCGAGTGGACCCTGTAGAGGTGAGGGAGTTACCTGATGGAGACCCGGGGCTGAAGCAGCCAGGGATGTGTCCCAGGTGCTTCCCGCTGCTTTAGCCTCTGTCTCAGGCCCCTCGCTGGTCAAGCCTGGCCGGTGTTGCTGGTGTGAGTCATGGTGGATTGGGACCAGAGGTTGCAGTTTCACTACCTGAGGAATGCACAGACAGGGCTTGGGGGCAGGGCACCCACTCTCAGCTATCTTCTCTACTTATGCTGCCAATTTCTCAGAAGGCTGGATTGTGAATGCTCTGACATACAAAAGTTCATGCCTTGGGTATTTTGGGTGAGTTTCTATTAAAAATGACTATGGTTACCTTATTTATCTTTCAAGGCATCATTCGCTGTGCAATATGGATAGCTCCATTTTAAGTCTCCAAAGGACAAGCATCTTGTGTCCCCCCACCACTCTGAAATGGCAGAGTTATTTTTGTACATTTCTGATTGTATTCTTTTTTTCTTCTCACTTCATGGTGATAGAGCAACTCTTGGGTGGCCTTCACCTCATCAGCCACTGCTACCAGTTTCACACCCACATATGTGGGTCATGCCTCCATGCAGGTAGGGACACACACTGTTACTCATCTTGTTGGCTGGCAGATTACTCCATATCTTAGAGAAGTTGAAGGCATCTAACGCTACTTGGTGGAACTCAGACTGGTGTTAAAAGTCTTCCAGTTCCAAATCTGTGGTTTCTCACTACAGCTTTGAAGCAGAGCTTCTGTGGTTGAACCCACGTGGGCACGTCCTCATGTGGATCTACTTTATTCAAGGCCCAGTGCTGAGCATAGGGAAGTTGGACCATTCTTTTCCTTCAGAGACTTTTCTGGGGTGGGTTTTCATTTGAGGTTTTACTGCCATCGAAGGCAAAGCAGAAGGAAATTGCAGGACCAAGTCCCTTGGGAACCCAAATGAAGAGGTGGTGAGGGGCTGTCTGTTGGGGTGTGGGCTCAGAACCAGTTGGGGGGCCTGGGATGGTTTAGCATTAGGGAAACAGTAGGGAGGTTTCCAAGACAGGAGAGGAACCCCCAAAAAGAGCAGACCTACTCAAGCCCTACGAACATGTGCACAGAACCCAGTGGGGCTGGTTTGCTTTTTCACAAACCAGACTTGACTCTCCAGAGCCTCATTGCTCCTTAAGTTTTCACAGTGTTTCTGGAACTTCCTCATGGATTTCAAGAACAGGTTGTAACTCTGTTCTTATGACCTTAGTTTCCTCCCGTCCATTGGCAGCACAGGTCTCAGACTACTTTCCATCCCTTCTCTCATCATCTTTCACAGAATATCTGCATGTCTCAAATGGATCAATTTATAAGGCTTTTATTCTTTTATCAGTTGCCAGTTTATTCTCTTTCTTTCAAAGAGAATTTAAGGCAGGTGTACTGAATGGCCAAATGGTCTTTTGTTGTCCTTCTTTCTGCTGCCTCTCTTTTGTGAACTGAGTCTAACAAATGGCTGAGTGATATTCAAAAGTGCCCAAAGGCACTGGTTTTTAAGCACAGTTTTGGGCCACTGAATTGAATGAAAGGAAAGATACTAAACAATAGAACTCTCCATTTTGTGTGTAAGAAATAGTTTCAGCACACAGAGAAGCTTCATTCTGTTCACTCTTTTTTTTCTGAGACAACCCCCCAGGTATCAACATAAGGTGTACTAAGCTGTGCCTGTCTCCCAGGGATAACAATAGCTAATTAGGACAGCAGCTGTGCTGTGCCTGACTGTGGTGGGTGCTGCATGAGGTGCTCCATCCTCGCTGTCTCTCCCTGCGCCCTGCAGCACCCACGTGAGCAAGGGGCGGTAAGGTCAGGAGGGGCAGCGGGTGGGCTCTATAGCTAAATAGTCTGAGTTAGAATCCAGGTTCCGTAGTTAGCTATGGTGTGACTTCACACAAAATATTTAACCACTCTGACTCTGTGACTCAGGGGAGAATAGCTGTACCTACCTCAGCTAATAACTTTTTTTTTTTTTTTTTGAGGACTGTATGAGGAGACAGAGGCACATGCGCACACACACACACACACACACACACACACACACACAGAGAGAGAGAGAGAGAGAAGAGAGACAGACTGACTGAGAGAAAGAGAGAAACAAAGAGACAGATAGACAGACTGTAGCATATTGGTAGGCTCAGAAAGCATTGGCCACCATCGTTGTTGCTCATTCATTGACACATGAGAAGACAAGCTCAAGGCAGTTATGCTACTTGTCCAAGTCCGAATGCAGACCAGTGCTGCCCGACTGCAAAGTCAGTTTTCTTTTCTGCCCAGCAAGGTGAGCCTCCCAAGAGAGGGGCCTGGGAGAAGCACCCAAGCAGCTCCTCACTGACAACCAGGAAAGAATTGTTTGGCTCAGCCTGGCCCTAACCTTACCAGGGTCACCATGGCTATTTCTTAATGACAGTTCCTGCAGCCAAGGCTGACCTCCAACCCATAAGTGTCCATGTGGCTGGGTTGTGGCTTGAATATTGAAACAGTGCGTGTGGTGTGTGACTAGCCACTGCTCCAAGGTCCCTCCCCTTGACCACCCCAGTCTCTCCCTGCAGCTAAACGGTTGGCGATGCAGAGCTGAGGTTTATGTGTATCCTAGTCGGTTGGCACTTGCAAACATAGAGTGTTGCTGCCTAGGTGTAAGGGTGCTGCACTCCCTTGGTGACAATGTAACATGGTTCATTGGCAGTGACCTGCCCAGTGGGTAAGTGTGTGTCTTCTCTCCACCCCTTACTTGAACCCTGAGAGCTTCACAGGGGTCCAGGTCCTCCGCCTGTCTCCCCTAATGCACCTTGTGGCTGCCTTGTCCCCTGCTCAGTTCACACCCTCAGAGAGAGGCCTCAGAGGCTCTGGGCTTTCTCATAGCTGGTTGGCAGGACCCCACTCAGTTGAGGATGGAGCCTAGAGTTGCCCTGGGAATCTTAGCAGAGAGGATGAGGATGGCCTCCTGCACCCCAGATTTGTATCCTCAGTGTCCCTGGGGATCTCATTCTGGGTTTAGAGCTTCCTAGTGTCCTAATGAAGCACAGTTGCCTCCTTTAGTTGTCCTAGATGGAATTTTCCCAGGGTGTGACTGGTCTGCAGAAATTTCTGTGTTTGAAACTGGAGTGGGCAGGGTGGGAGAACCTTTCACTGGCAAGTACTAAGCCAGCACTAAGCCTGCTGGGTATTTGAGGGGTTATGAGCACAAGCTTGGGGGCCAGTCCATGCCTCCCAATTTGCTGGACGTCAGACTGCATCAGTTCATGAGACTGTGAGTCAGTCCACTTCTGTAAGACCTGGGATCCCCATAATATAATGGGGAGAAACTACCTGGGAGCTTGAAGGTGAATGGTAGAGAGGATGGAGTGGGGGAAGGAGTATAAAGAGGAGAGGATGGGGTAGAGGGAAAAGAGAGAGAGAAAAAAAAAGAGGAGAGAAAGAGAAGGGAGGGAAGAAGGGAAGAGGGAGAGCAAGAGTGTCGCACCAGCTCCTTTCAGTCTTGGTCACTTGGCTAATTATTTTGGTGGCTGGTAGTATTGATAATTGGACTTTAGAAATGTTCTCTTCTAAATTCTAGAAATTCTGATGCATTTCATTCTATAATTTTACATTTTCTCCTCTGTAGCTCATTCTGAAAAGTTTGCTGGAGAAGATACGACTAGAAGTTGTTTTAACTGTCAAGAGATGAAATCTTGTTTGTCATTTATGTCACCTTGTTTTTCTTTCCCAAGTCTCACTAAGAGTTAATAAGGAAGCAGGACTGGGGGAGTTGGTGGTTATTTTGTACTTATACAGGGAAAGCTGTCTTGATCCTTCAAATTCAGAGCCACATAGACTATTTGAAAATGGCACTTATTAGCTAGTGTTAGAAATTGACAAGTACACTGTCACCTTGAGCTTAAAAAATGACTTAAGGGATAAGGGTGGGAAACTAATGCATCTTCTTGGGTGTGGGGGCCCACAGCACCACCTGCACAGGGAAGACAAGTGACAAATGCTCTTTGTGTGTGACTGCCATCAGGTGACAGGTGGTAAGGAATGAAATGTCAGCACACATCTGCAGCATGTCTGTTATGAAGGCCAGCTGTTTCACACTTACATGTTTATCCTAAAGAAGGTGCTTCTCTGGGACCCTTTGTAAGTTAGAGGTCTATCTCCTGGTGATACCAGTAACGACTATTGCCAAGGAAGGAGCGCTGGTGAAGAGATGTGAGGGCTTGGACCACTTTCAGCCCAGATGTGATCCCATTGGACACTCCCTTCCATCCTTCAGGTGCCATCACCCTCTTGGTCGTACTCACCAGCTTTTGGAAGGCAGGAACAGAGCTCTTCAGGGTCAGAGATGAGCTGATGCACACCACAGAGTAGGCAAGATGAAGTCAGGCCTTTGAACAGTAGGGCAGGGAGTTTGCTCTGAACGTTACCCCCTTTTCAGATAATACAACAGCAAAGGTAATATGTTCTTCTCATTGTAAGAGACCTTTTTTTTTAAACATCAAACCTTCTTCTTAATTAATAGCTTAGTCATAGGAGGCAACATAATAGACTTTCAGGTTGTGCCAGAAAGGCTTTATCTTCCATTTCCAGGCCTGTGGCATATATTTCTGTCAAAAGGATGGTCAAGTAAGGAGAAATTGTTTCAGAGAAACTATGTCTCTGGAGGGATTGTGGTTTAGATGAGCTCAGCTGACAGAAATCTAAGTCAAACAAGCTATTGACAAATGATGGAGACCAAGATTTGATCTTAAACAAGGAGTGACTGTTAAGGTGGTGGGTGAGAAGTACTACCAGATGCTGGCACTGAGTGCCTCAAGTAAGGCCACTGGGACTCGTGTGGCATAGCAGGGTGGTGGGAAGACACCTGGGGCCAGATATTGCCATTCAGGGAGAAGCGCAGGAGTTTGAACACACCTATTATGTGTTGATGTGTCTGAGTTAAAAACGTAAGGAGGGAGGACTACAATACCTCGGAAGTTGAAACAGCTAGTTATGAGAAGGCTGATTCCACAAAAGTAGGAGTAAAATTCCTAGTGGTTCCAGGAACTCTCCGCATAGATATTCGGGAGGACTGAAGTTTGTTACATGTGCAAAAACTGATTATTTCACAAGTGCCTTAGTGCAGTCTCCCTAGCTTTGCTCACATGGTAACACACTAGGCTACTGAGAAGAGGCAACTGATTGTCAGAGGCACCTCTTCCATCCTGGGAGCTGAGAAGTCAGTGTCTTGGCCCAGAAGCCGGGGCACTGGCTTAGAAGCAGGGGAGGCTGAGGCTTCATATAGCTAATTTGTCAGTGTATTTGGCCGAAACACAGCAGTTCACAAAATCCCCAGCTGACTCAGTCCACAGCCAGTATCATGAAAGTGCTGTGGAGAGAACCTAGGGAGACGCCAGGGAGCAGAGGGTTAGGCGGGTTCTTATCTCAGTACACTTAAGGATCAAATCACTCCAAGTGTCTCTCTCTCTCTCTCTCTCTCTCTCTCTCTCTCTCTTTCTTTGTAAACAGCTTTATGGAAATATAATTCATTGCAATTTTCCCTAAGTGTATAATTTCATGGTTTTTAGTGTATTCACAGATATGTGCAAACATCACCGTCATCTCAGAAAGAAACCCTGTAGCCTTTAGGTACCACCCACCTATCCCCTTATCCCTCCCAGCACTAAGTGCCCACTAATCTACTTTCTGTCGCTATAGAATTGTCTTCTCTGGGCATTGCATACAAATATAATCATATCATATATGCATTTTCATGACCAACTTACTCTATTTAGCATATTTTTTAAGTTTCACTATTGTGTTTTTTTATAAGGTTTTATTATTTTCAGAGAGAAGGGCAAGGAGGGAGGAAGAAAGGGAGAGAGACATCATTATATGGTTGCCTTTCACCTGCCTCCAGCCAAGGACCTGACTGGAGACCTGGCTTGCAGCCTGGTTATGTGCCTTGACTGGGGAATCGAACCAGCAACCTTTGATTTCTCAGGTTGGGGCCTTTTCCACTGTGCCACACCAGTCAGGGGATTCACTATTCTTTTATGGTTGAATAATATTCCGTTGTAGGCAGATTGTTTATCTATTCATCAGTTAATAGACATTTAGGTTGTTTTTACCAGTGCTATTATTAATATACTACAAATATTCATGTACCAGTTTTTGGGTGAACATACATTTCATTTTTCAGGGGTACGTACCTAGGAATGAAATTGCCAAGTCATATGGTAACTATGTTGAACTATTTGAGGGATGGCTAGATAGTTTTTCAAAGTGGTTGCACCCTTCTTCATTTCACCATAAATATGTGAGGGTTCTGATTACCCTATGTTCTGGCTAATATTTATTCATTTGTGGGGCTTTTTTGGGGAGGCAAGATGTCACATCTTCCTTTGTGAAAATAATATTTCGTTGTGGTGTTGATGTACGTTTTCATGATGACTAATGATTTCAGGCATCTTTTCATATGCTTATTTGTATATTGGTGTATTTTCTTTAGAGAAACGTCAACTCAGAAACTTTGTTTATTTTTTCCTTTGCTTTATTTATTTTTAAGTATATTTTATTGATTATGCTGTTACAGTGCGCCAATTCCATTCCCTTTGCTTCCTCCACCCAGGACCCACTTCCCTCCTGCAATCTCACCCTGCTTAGTTCATTTCCATGGCTTGTGCATATAAGTTTCCTGATTTCACCTATTCCTACATTGTTCTTAACTTCCCCATGTCTATCTTGTACCAGTTAAATTTCCTAATCCCTGCACCGTTTCCCTATTTCTCTCCCTTCCCCCTCCCAGCTGATAATCCTTCCAATGATTCCTATACCGATAATTCTGATTTTATTGTGGTTTTGTTTTTATTCTTTTTAGATTCTGTTGATGTGAGTTTGTTGTCATTTTAATGATCTTCTTTTTCTCAAGTAAGTCCCTTTAATATTTCATGTAATAGCTTGGTGATGATGAACTAATCCTTTAGCTTTACCTTGTCTGGAAGCACTTTATCTGCTCTTTCAGTCTAAATGACAGCTTGGCTGTAAGTCCTTGCTTTTCACCACTTTGAACACTTCTTGCTAGACCCTTCTTGCCTGCAAAGTCTCTTTTGAGAAATCAGCTGATAGTCTTTTGGTACTCCTGTGTAAGTAACTCTTCTTTTCTCTTGCTGCTTTTAAGATTCTCTCTTTGTTTTTCTTTTCTTTTTTTTTTCTCTTTATTTTTAACCTTTGTCATTTTAATTATAATGTGTTTTGGTGTGGTCCTCCTTGGGTTTAGCTTGTTTGGGACTCTCTGTGCTTCCTGGACTTGTGTGTCTATTTCCTTTGCCAAATTAGGAAAGTTTTCCTTCATTATTTTTTCACACAAGTTTTCAATCTCTTTCTCTTCTCCCTCTGGCACCCCTATGATTCAGATATTGGCATGTTTAAAGTAGTCCCAGAAGTCCCTTCGCTTCTCCTCATTTTCTTTAATTTTTGTTCCTTCTTTCTGTAATGGTTGACTGTTTATTTCTTCCTTATGTTCCAAATCATTTATTTAAAGCCCGGTTTCCTTCCCTTCACCCTTGGTTTCATGTGGATTCTTCTTCGTTTCACATAGCCTAGCCCTAAATTCTTCCTTCCTGCATTTGTTGTACTTAAGCATCTTAATCACCAGCATTTTGAAATCTGCATCTGTTAGGTTAGCTATCTCCTCATCACCTAGTTCTCCCACTGAAACCTTGATATGTTTCCTTTTTGGGCCATATTTCTCTGTCTTCTCAACTTGACAGGGTCCTGTGTTGCCTCTGTTTCTTAGGTAAAGCTGTCTCACCTGTTAAGTTGTAAGGGGCAGAGCCTAAGGTATGCGTCATTACAGGGCCCCATTTCATCACACTGTGGTGCGGTATGTGGGGGAGGGGTCTGAGAGGCAACAATACCACTTGTTCAGCACTCGCCCCCTTTCCAGGCACTTCTCCCACTTCCTGCATGGGACTGGCACATCTCTAGCTATTGCCCTGTCCATGGTTCCCAGAGTAGGTGTGTTTTCAATGTTCTAGGACTGTGAGGGCCTCTAAATAAATGGACTCTGCTGAGAGGTCAGCACTTTCTTACTCTACTCCAATTCCTACTGGTTTTCAGTCAGAAGCCACATGGTTTTATTTTCCCCATGGCACTAGAACTGTGAGCCTGCCCATCTGGTCTGGTGCTGGGAGGGCTCCCCAGGTGTCCCTACTTTTTTTTAATGTGTGGCTGCACTTGCTGCTGGTTGGCCACAGCTGCTATCCCAATGCAGCTCGTGCTATCAAACTGTGCCACCAAACCAGGTCCTCCCTGTCTCAGCTCCACCCCTCTTACCTGTCTGGGTGAGTATTTCTTCTTTATATCTTCATTTGTTGGACTTCCATACAGCTTGATTTCTGGAATTTTTGGTTGTCTATGGTTTTGAGGTAGATATATTCTTTCTTAGTTGTGGAGGGAGATGCAGCATATCTGAAATTTTGTTCATTTTTAACTGTGTTCTTGGTCTTTTTAATTATTGATTTGTAAGAGTTCTTTATATATTCTAGATATAAGATATGTGATTTACTTGTCATATATAAAATATACAATTTGCAAATCTTTTCTCTCAGAACCCAATTCTGTGGGTTGTCTTTTCACATTTTTGCTGGTTTTCTTTGAAGCACAAAGGATTTTAACATTATTGAAGTCCAATTTGTTTAGTTTTAAAATTTTGTTGCTTGTGTTTTTGGTGTAATAGCTAAAAAACTATTGCTAAATCTACAGCCATGAACACTTAGCCCTATGCTTTCTTCTAAGAGTTTTACAGTTCTAGGTCTGAAACTGAGGCCTTTTGACCCAGTTGTAGTTAGTATTTTTATATGAATAATGTAAGAGCCCAATCTCATTCTTCTTCATATGGCTATTCAATTGTCCCATCACTGTTTGATGAAAAGACTAATTTCTCCCATTGAATGGTCATGGTGCTCATGTGGGAAGTCAGTTCACATAGATACACAGGTTTATTTCTGGACTCTCACTTCTATCTTCTATTCCATTGATCCATATGTGTCTCTTATGCCAGTTGTGATCACTGTTGCTTTGTAGTTTTTGAACTTGTCGAGTGTGAATCCTCCAACTTTGTTCTTTTTAAATTGTTTTGGCTATTCTGGATTCCTTGCAATTCTATCCGAATTTTAGAATCAGCTTATCAACTTTTACAATGAAGTCAGCTGGGATTTGATAGAGATTGCACTGTATCTGTAGATTACTTTGAGGCACATTTCCATCTTAGTTATATTGTCTTTCAATCAATGCATGTACATGTGCTATTTTCCCACCTATTTGAACTTTTAGTTTTTTTTCAATAGTTCTAAAGTTTTCAGAGTATAGATTTTGCCCTTCTTTGTTCAATTTATTTAAAAAACATTATTTTTGATGCCATTGTAAATTAAATTATTTTTATAATTCATTTTGGGTTGTTTATTACAAGCATATAAAATACAATTTATTTTTATATATTGATTTTATATTCTGCAAAACTGCTAAAGGTATTTATTAGCTCTAATAGTTTATTTTAGTGGATTTCTTAAGATGTAGAAGTTCATGTCATAAAATGTGTTTAGAACTGTCTTCTTTTATTATTTTGGATGAGTTTGTAAAACTTTGAAATTCTTTAAATGCTTTGTAAAATTCACCAATAAAGCTATTGTGGCTCTGGCTTTTCTTTTGGGAGTATCATTTTTATTTAATTCAATATCTTTGATTTTTAAAAATTATTTTATTATTTTCAGAGAGAGGGGAGGGAAGAGAGGAAGCGAGAGAGAGAAACATCAATATATGGTTGCCTTTCACCTGCCTCTAGCCACTGACCTGGCTGGAAACCTGGCTTGCAACCTGGTTATGTGTCCTGGCTGGGGAATCGAACCAGCGATCATTGGGTTCACAGGCTGGCACCTTATTCACTGTGCCACCATCCAGGGCCTTCTTTGATTTTATTTTTCCTTCTTTGATTTTTATAAGTCTATTCAGATTATTTCTTCTTGAGCCAGGCTCAAGAATTCTATGAATGAGTTCATTTCATCCAAGTTATCTATTTTACTGGTGAATAATTTTTCATAGTACTTATTTCCGATTCTTCTTATCCCTATAAGGTTGGCAACAATGCCCCCCTATGTTGTTGCTGATTATAGAAATTTGAGTTTTTCTCTCTTTTATTCTGATTTAATCTAGCTAAGAGTTGTCAGTTTTGTTTATCTTTTCAAAAAATCACATTTTGGTTCCATTGCTTTTCTCAATTTTTCTATTCTCTGTTTTATTAAGTTTCCATTCTGATCTTTATTATAGCCTTCTTTGTGCTTGCTTTAGGTCTAGCTTGCTTTTCTTTTTACATTATCTTAGGGTGAAAATTTAGCATATTGATTTGAGATATTCTTAATAGAAGAATTTGTAGCTATAAATATACCTCTAAGCACTGATTTAGCTGTAACCTATAACTTTTGGTCAGTTATATATCTGCAGTTTTGATTTTTATGGTTTTAGTTCCCTGTAATCAACCACAATATGGAAATATTAAATAAAAATATCCAGAAATAAATAATTATAAGCTTTAAATTGTGTGCTGTTCTGAGAAACATGACAAAGTCTCATGTGATGCCACTTTGTCCTACCTGGGATATGAATCATTACTTTGTTCAGTATGTCCAATCTGTATACATAATCCACTACTAGTCACTTAGTAGCTATATATGCATAGAAGAAATCAGTGTATATATAGTGACAGGTAGCTGGTGGTAGGATGGGAAATGCTGGTGTCTCTGCCCTCCCAGGTGCATGCCCCACAACTGTATGTTCATGGGAGAGACAGCTTGAGTTCCTGGCTATACCAGCCTAAAGTGCAGTTTCTATCTTGCTGAGAAGGGAATAGGAGAAAGCAGGTCTTGGTTTGAATACAATGGACTCTTGCTTTTGCTTTTAGTAAATTTTCTTGAATAAATGTTTCTTGGCTGTATGCTCCATAGGGCTATTTCTAGAAACTTGAAATGATTGTTTTAAAAATAATTTCACCACTTTCACTGTGGAGCAAGTCGGAGAAGCTCTTCATGCTTATGTGTTAAAAGTGGCACCTTCAGAGTACTTGGTACACAGCCCCAAGGAAATTAGAACTTCTGCAATGTGGAGAGGACTTGAGAACACCCAGGAGATTAGGGAGTGAAGCCTGGATGAGGGTTATTAGAACAATGTGCTATTAACAGTTTGCAATCTTGGTCACCGTGTCACTTACAGATTAGTTTCTTAATTTATAAAATAGGAATAAGAATGGTTTTTACCCTAGAAAGTTGTAGTAAGGGTTAAATGAGTAGCAACATAAAGCATATTAATAGAAAATATAAAACTATTATAACATAAACTATAACAATATGTCATATAATAATAAACTTATTATTATTTCTTTGAATTGGTAAATTTTAAGCGTAGAGGGTGAAAAAAATACCATATTCTTGTAGTTGACTATCTTACTGTTTTTTTCTTACCTAGCTTGAGGTGTTCACCGATATAACTTTTAAAATTGTTTTACTTAGATGTTTTGTATTTGCCAGCAGCTGTCAGGAATACAGGGGGGTATACTTGGGTGGGCAGTGTAGGAGGAGGCAGGCATTGAGCAGTGTCTGTGGCTGTGAGAATCTCTGTGTCAGAAATAGAGGCAGCTGGCTGCCAGAGCCCTTCTGAAGCTACATCTAGTTCGTACCCCTTAGCCTCAGGTGAGGTCCTGGTTTCCAACCAGCCTGCAGGGAAGGACTGACAGCGTCAGGTAAATACCTAGGGAATGAGAAGATCTTTGGCTGAGGGTCCCCCTGGAAGGCTTCACTTCCTGGAGCACCTTAGCACACAGTTCAGTTCTTTGACTGCTTCCTTCTAGAAGACCCTCTTGGTTGCATCCATGAGACTAGGTTGTCCCCGAACCTAGGTTGGAGCGTAGGTTGGACCATACGCTCCAGCAGTTGGTCTAATGCTGAATTTTGTACTTCGTACCTTCAAGAAGAGGATTTTTACGTACCTGCTGGCTGTAGATCATCATCTCCGTACCCCCGAGGAGATTACACTTGGACTGGGAGTTGCAATGTTTTCGAATTATAGGTACTCTTGGCCCAACTGCTTCTTGGGTGAAGTTGGTAGGGGTGTATGAAGGAAAGGTATTCATAACTCTCTGTAAGTGACAAATAGAAAAATTTTACTTAATCAAAACATTGGCAGTGGTTTATCACATTTCCATCTTGGTTTGAGCTGCCTCTGTGACCTCAGAAGATTTCCCCTCCCTGTGCAAGTTGCACTTTGAGGACTGCCCGCATTTCTCGGCTTGCAGTGAGTTCACTCATCTCCGAACATGGCGGTGGGAGCCTGGGAGCCGGGCTCTGGAAATGCCACTTGAGGGAGAATGGCATTGCTAACTGTGCTGCAGAGTCCAAGAGAAGCAAAGTCAAGTGCATTTCTGTGAAGTCCAACTTAGGAACGCCAGATATTATCATTCAAAAGCAGAAGGATTGGCCATTTCTGAGAAACTTGAATTGCTCGAGTGGGACCCTGACCAAGAAGACTCTGAGGCAGAGGGGAAAATGATGGAAATGGCAACATTGGCAAATGTAGGAAGGGGAATTTTGGTTAATTTGTCACTGTACTAATCAGGTCAAGTTTTCTGTTCTGAACTTCAAATCCCTTCACAGGTGATCTGTGCCTGGAACTGGCAGACCCAGAGCTGTCCCCTGTCTCAGTTTGTCCCTGGGCTGGCTGTCAGTGCCGTTTCTCTCTGATGGGCCGACCCTGCCTCTCTGACTTTATTTTCTACGTCAACTATCAATTCCCTGCCAGTGCAGGGTGGCCTTCTGTTTGTCACTGTGTATTCTGTACCATTTTTTCCTAATGATCTGAGCAGACTGCCCTCCTCTAATCTAGTCATGTCTGTCTGAATCCTGTCCACTCTCAAAGCCACCAAGCCTCACTGGGGGCCCTGTCACATTCCTGACAGCCTCCTGCACCCTGCTGACCTTGGAGCTCTTGCATAACTTGCCCGTGAAATGGTTTGATCCAGGGCTTCCTGACTTTCTCGCATTGTTGATATTGTGCTGGTTCCTCGCTAGATCGTATCATGGGCTGATGTGTTTTCCGTGGAGCTCATTGTCATGATCACTCAAAAGAGAAGCTGCCTAAGTACAACTGGACATACAGCCTTGAAACATTGAAATTCTGAGGAATTTAGGAAGGAAGGACCACCATGTGTCTGACTTATTCTCAAGTGTTTGGGAAAGGAAAAATGTGTGTGTGTGTGTGTGTGGAAAGTGGGCAAACGTTAAAGCAAATGGGATAAAATGTTAAAAGTGGGAGACTCTAGAAGGGTTTATAGGTGTTCTTCAGGCTATTTTTAGTCTGGCAGCTTTTCCTTGGGCTTGAGAATGTTTCCAAATAAATGCTTAATTTCCAGCTGCTTTCTACCCCCTCTCACCAATAAAACAAGGCAGAACACTGTGGTAATCCTGGGCCCTGCCCCACAACGACTTCCTGTCAGCTTTCCCTGTGGGATCTTCCATTTCCACCCCTCACTCCTCCTTGCCGTGTCTGCCGGTCACCACCAGAGCTGGGGGCCCGAGCTGCCGTCTCTAACAGCCTCCTGACCGGTTTTCTTGCATCCATCTTTGTCTCCACACTTCATAAGGAGCAAGGAATTCTTTTTAAAATATGAATCAGGCCACACCACTTCTCCACTCATCACCTTCCCATAAAATATTTTTATCAATCTGACCTGCCCGTTGACCTACACAGCAATCACCTGCACCGTGTGCTTTCTGCTCTGTTGGGACTGGCTTTGCTGTTCTGGCCACTCGAAGCTCCTGGGTTCTTCCCGTGAAACACTCCCTTTGCCTGGAATGCTTTTCCCCTGATTGTGCAAGGCTTCCTCTCCATTCATTTGTTCACTCATGTGTTTGACTGTCACCTCCTTAGAACTGCCTTCTCTGACCGTCTTTTCAAAAATCCCTACTTCCTACATTATCCCCCATCCTTTTTTGACTTTATTTTTCAGGGTAGAAATGATAAGTTTGCCATTAATAGAATGATTTTTTGCTTAATTGTTACCATTCCAATATAATGGAGGCTCCGGGGCTTTGGTTTCTTCTTGGCTGCAGTTTCATAGCCTGTCACAGCGGTGCTCATGTTGTGGTCCTGGGGCAGCAGTACCAGTGTCGTCTGGGCACTTCCCCCAGTCACTGAATCAGGCACTCGGGGCTGAGTGTGGGGGTGAAGAATCTGCGTTTGATAATTCCCCTGAATGACCCTAATGCATTTTAAAACTTGAGAATTGGTGCTTTCAAATAGTGCCTTGTATAAGGCAAGTTCGAAGAAAGATTTAAATGAATCAACAAATATTTAGTGCCAGTCTGTGTTATAATGCACACTTTCTGTTGCTATCTTAGTTCAGAGCTTTAGAATTCTATCCCATAGAAATATAACTTTTTCATTATAATGATGCTCATGTCTCAATTTTGGGCTTTGTGAGGATTCTGGTTAAAACATGACTTGTGTTTTCATTCTCTGTCCCTGCTGCATTCTTTGTTGCATGCTGATCTAAGCTGTTATAACCTCCCTTGATTTACATTTCTGAGAATGGTTGCTGGTGGGGAAATAATATTGATAGCTCCACATTGTGAATACGTGTAAAGGCATCATTTTGTGCTGCTGGGTATTTGCTGAAAGAATATGGGCTATGAGAGCTCGTGAACTGGCTCCCACCAGAATTCCTATCAGGCCTCGCTGCCCGGTTAGCAGTAGAAGCTGCAAGGTGGACAGGTCACCCATCAGGATGCTGAGTAATGTCTGGTGTGACCAGACCTTTGCTAGCCAATTTGTCATTGTCAGCTCTGAGCTCCTCCTTGTCTAGAGAACAAATGAAGTGGCCAGCAGGTGGAACGGCCAAAATAAAAGGGACTAAAAGGTTATTTGTTGGAAAATGAGAAGTTGCAACTCCTAGAGAAGCTCTTGGAGATGTCACTATTTACACATGAATGTCTGCAGCTGTGATTCATGTAGCCCACCTACAAATGCAGGTGCTACTTGAATTGCCCTAGAGCAGAACAAAGTAGGTAAAAATATCCCGTTTTTAGCCTCATCCTCTGATCCTAGTAAAAAGTTTCCAGGCTGATGCTGGCTGGTGCGCGTACTGACAGCATTGTAGGCAGCGGGGTGGAGTGCTAGTTGGTGGGTGTTTCCCAGTGCAAAGATGGTCATTGGATTATGGGTGGCTTTAATTTTCTTCTCTGTCCCTTTCTGGGCGGTATGGATTTTCTATAGTGGACATTTAAAAACAAGACCTTGAGGGTGCATTTGGAAATGCATTGGGTCAGGCTGGACCACTTTCTGTTTGTGTGTGAGCTGAGGTATGCAGAGGGCCAGCGGGACAGCCACAGGACATTTGGAGCCCCCAGCGGGGACCCCTGATTGAGGCTGCTCCGGACACCAGCTGTGCTGGCAGACCAGTGACGAGCAGGTGCATCCTTAGGCTAACCGTATGTCCGCATGTCCCTCTTGTCTCCATGGCTCACTTTACTGCAGCTGTGAGCCAGCTTAGGGTAGGCGGTGGCGTCCACACTGGTCCTGAGCCAGCACGGGGCACGAGGTGCTGAGGGACAGATCGTGGCTGAGAATGGATGAGATGAGGACCCTGGGCATTTTTCCATCTTTGGATCTTTCCATCTTTCCATCATCTGTTTTTCTCTTGTCCTTTTTTCTTACTCTAACAGAAGAACCGAAGACTATCCTGTTATTATTATGATTATGATGATGATTATGATTACTAGTAGAAATAGTACAAAAGCAGCTGCCCTGCGCTGAGTGTTCACAGGTGCAGAAGTCACTTCGCCTCATTGACTTGCGAAATGGGCTGTCACTGCTATTGCTCAGTGAGGGCAAGGTAGTGCTAGGCCCCACGGAGACATGTATTAATGAATGTTCAATAAATGGTATGACTTGACAGTAGCCATCATCTTCTCCCAATTGTAGCACTAAACATTGTTATCCTCATTTTATAGGCAAAGAAACTGAGGCAGGGAGAGAGAGCTGGAGAGAAGGAGGGACAGATCAGCAGACAGGGACGTGGAGAGACGGGGGTGCTGGTGTGTGGGTCGGCACTTGTGAAGTGTTCCTGGATTGGCTGCATGAGGGGTTAGTGTGAGTGATTAGTGTTCCCCCGTCCTGGACCCTCAGACTCTGGCTCCCAGTGCCGGGCACAGGCTGTGGGGGAGGGAACTGGGCTCCGGTAGGTACTTCAGGGCATGGTTAAATCTTGGTTCTCTCATTCCTGTGCTTTGTGAGCCTGGGGGATTACTTCACTCTTCACCCTCTGCTCTGTCCCTCACCTGCCATCTATAAAATAAGGATGTTAATGGCACCACCTCATAGAAGTCACTTAATTAACAACCATTTATGGAATACTTGCTATGTGCCGTACATTTGCCAGTGACTTAGCTTGTCTCCAAATTGACCCCTTAGGCAAAGGCTTGAGCCACAGCAAAGCTGGGTCTTTGCCAGATGCCTTGGGATCCCCTTGGGCAGGAGAGGATGGGGGCTGGCAGGGGCTTCCGTGAGGCCCCTTAACCAGACCATACTGAGGCAGTTCCCTTCTCCCCCTGGGTTCCGATGTGGAGTGGGGTCCTCTGCTGCAGAATACAGAGCTACTTAGCTGCCATCTAAATTTGACTCATAAACTGGTGTCACAACTTGCCTTGCAGTCTCTGTCCCCTTCTTTTTGATGTTATTCTTTTGGCTATACAGCTTCCTTTCTAAACATGTCTAGGTAAGCAATGCACTTTCCAAATGGAAAAGTGGCTCCTTGAATCAGTCAGGCCTTGGCTTTGCCCTTCTTTGTCTATGTATATGCATGAGATTAATGATGACTGCTCTGCATACGCTGCAAAGTATAATGACTATGGCTCTCTGATCTCATGGAGTTTCCAGCCTCGTAGGAAGAGGGAAAATAAACAAATAAATACACATACATAAATATCTGAATCCAAATGAGGCAGGTGTAAGCACTCAGCAAAGGGGACTTTTGGCTCCCTTCCCACCCAGTTTTCCAGCCTTTTGCCAGCCTTGGTTCTGGAATCTCAGAACATGGTCCAGAGAGCATGGTCATGTGAAATGAAGAGGAAATTTTAGAATTCGTATGTGTCCTGAGAACATGGACCAGGGATGCCTGACTTCTGGACTAAGTCTCACCTTGTTTCCAAGAGGGTGGACAACACATCAAGACAGTGATAGTAACAGCTCACACAGGACCAGGCTCCTGAGGACTGAGGACATGCCCTGCCCATCTGGAAGCCAAGGTCAGGGCTGCCCCACAACCAAAACAAGAGCTTCTTGGGGAGAAAGCCTTGACTGACTTGTCCTGGGGAAGATTATAGCCCATGCCACACTGCTAAACCTTACCTGATTCCACTTGGCATCTTTGCTTTTTCCCCCAAGTCCCCTCCACAACCCTGTCACTGGCCACCAGCTCTGTTCTTAGCTTGTGTCTCCCACTGGGAAGATACAACTGTAGCAGTTATTCCCATAGTGAGTGTAGGCCATTCCTTATGCCCTCCTCAAAAGTTAGAGAATGATAGCAGCAATTAGGCCCAGCCTTCTTCTGAGCACTCTTCCTGAGACAGCCCTGATACTCATGGTCACAGTGGGAAGAAGACACTGTCGTACAGGGATTTAGGCAGGTTCATCCAAGTATGAACAGGTGCAAGGGCACTCGGTGAGTCAAGTGGAAATTTGAAGTTGTGTCGTTTGACACCAGGTCCCTGTTTCTCATAGTGAGGCGACACCAGAGCAAACTAGGACAGGAGCACTTTGAAAATGTGCTGGGCTGCTGATTGTAGGAGTGACAAATCTGAGTTGAGAGGCAGCACCTCAGCCTTTTTTCCTGCCCTGGATCAGGGACTGCAGTGACATTCCTGTTGGTGCAAACAGAGAGAGGTCAACACTAGAGAGCATGCACTCCTTTTCTGTGACCCGTGCCCAGGACTGTGGCCACACCCTCCTCATTCACTATCATTTCACACACAGGCATGCCTCCTCATTTAGCCAACTTAAGTGTGACCACACTGTCTGCTTGGAGCATAGAACCAAAGAGGTGGTCTGGGCTCTCGTCTTAGACCTGCTGAGGACTAGCTTTGGACAAGTTGTATCACTACCTGTGGCCTTTCAGATTATTCAAGGACCTGCTGACACTGACAGTCTTTGCTGTGAGCATCCCAAGATGCTTGACTTTGAGCAATATTTGACAAGATAGATGGTGTGGCTGACACTAATCTCGACTCATCCATCCATGAATCAAATAGCATCATGCTCTGTATACATTCCTAGGATACTCAGCAGTTTTGTCTTTTTTTTTTCCCTTAATCCTTTCCTCTCAGTTAACCTTCAAAGAACCCTCAGTTATCAGTAAAGGAATCCTCATTAGGACATCCTCTAACAGTTAAGGGAAGAAAGAGAGCAAGCTGGTGGCTCTAGTAGCCTCCTGAGCTATGATCCCCTCTGATGATGCCCAGGGGGTCTGAGGATTCAGGGGAGCAGGAAAGAGGATGCCAAGTTTCTGTTGTTCATTGTTGCTCCCTCCAGAGAGGACTGCCTTCATCCTAACAGACTGAGCCAGTATTTGGAGGAATTTGCTGTCATCTGCATTGCTTTGTTTTCATTCCCCTTGGCTATCACAGCGAGATGCACAGAATTCTCCGGGTCCTCCATCTGGTTCTGTTCAAGGTGCACCCATGTGTGCGAGATCCTAGGCCCACCTCTCTTAAGACTGATGTTTTATTTGCTCAGTAGGACTCCAAGGGTTCACAGTCTGTATCTGTGAGTTTACTTTTAGTTAGAACTTTTGGAAATGTGACCTCAATAATTATTCTCTTTTTGCATTTTTTTTTTCAATAAAACATGGTCAACAAGAGCTATCTAGTGCTATTAACCATGTGACCCTGGGAATGTTACTGAGAAGCTTAAACTCAGTTTCCTCATCTGTAAAATGGGGATTACCTTCGTACTCACCCTAGAGCTGTTCTGAGAATCAAATGTGTTACTGTACCTTGGGGTCATACAGTAATTCTTATACATTCTGTGTGTACAACATTTCATGACTCTGTTCAGATTCTGCTACTTTTTAAGGAGTCTCCTTGTGCATATTATACTCCCTGTTGCCCCAGTCTCCACACTTGCAGATGTGCAGAGAGGACACATGTTAGAGAGGACTATGTGAGCCAAAATGAGAAAGTGCTGCATACACGTCCAGTCTCCTTATTTTCAAAGGGTTGTGTATTTTAAAATTGAGTCCATTCTTCTTTTTTCTTTTTCCTGTTAATTCTTATCCAATAAAAGTTTAGTGAACAGTTTCTGGTGCCTTCTCCAGACCCATCAACATCAAAATCAATATCTCACGTATAGTTTATTGTAATTTGAGTGTGTGTGTGTGTTGCGGGGGGGTGATACCAGTGCATGTTAAATGGTTTCTGTTGCTACTTGGGCATTTGTGTGGATGGCACCTGTTTCCATCTAGATACTTGGATCTCTTTGCCTTCCCCTGCTTAGATGATTGGACCAGAAATCTCAATCCAAATTAAGTTCCATGTGGATACACAGGTATGATGGTGCTTACGTAGGTTAAGTGTGTGTGCATGCTTTGAATATTTATCTCTTTTCAAAGCTTTTTACCAAAATTGGTAAATTTAAAGACTGGGTAGGCAGCTCAATAGTGAGCATGAGGGGTCTTCTTGGCTAGATTAAGGAAACTCCTAAGAAAAAAAACAGGTTAAACAGGGAACCTCATGAGGTATGTTAGAGAACTGTCTCAGAGTCATCCAACTTGTGGCTGGGCATCCCCAACCAGGTGTGCATACCTGCCACAGAGCAGGCTCAGCTACTGGGCTGGAGGGGATGAAGCGCTGTGCATTTTACTCAGCTCAGACATCCTGTGGGTGGTAGTGAAATTACCACTGCCCCAATTTACACTGATCTGGTAAAGGCCAAGCTGCTGTGGGTTTCTGCAGAGAACTAATCCTGCAAAGTGAACTTCGTCTCCTTCTCTAATCAAGTGGTGGCAGACTATTGAACATGGCAATTGTCCCAATTGTTCTTTCCCCTTGGCCTGCGGAACAGAGCTGGAATCTTGGCAGTTCTTGGAAATAATGACCTCTTAGGAGAACATCTGATTCAGAAGCAGCTTCAAAATCTTGATGCCTTCTTGTACAAAAAGCATTTGCGTTTCTCCCCTAGTCAACAGGCTGATTACTGGTACATTTTCACCTGGAGTTGGGAACAGCAATGAACTATGAAGCTGCTGATGAGTTGTAGCTATAATTGAAATACCAAATGTAAAGCTAAATCTAATTTGCCATTGTCCTCACTTAAGATAGGTGTTTTGAGTTTCTTTGATGCTATTCTAAGAAATAAAATGACCTTGTTTACCTGCTCTTGTCTCATATTAAAGTAATGTGAGAAATTGTATGACAGAACTCATAACAATAATTTTATATTATTGCCCAGAAATATTCACTTAAAAACAAAACAGATTGAAGGACATTGTAGTGAGTTGAATAATGTTTTCCTCAAAACATCACGTTCACTCAGAATTTCAGATGGTGACATTATTTGGAAGTGGTATCTTTGCAGATGTAGTTCATTAAGGCTTTCATATAAGATAATAGATTGTAGGGTAGGTCCTAAATCCAATAACAGGTGTCCCTATAAGATGAGAGGATGGTACGCAGATACACAGGAGGAAGGCCATGTACATGAGGGAGAGATTGGAGTTGTGCATAGGTAAGCCAAGGATTGACAGCAACCACCAGAAGGGAGAAGATAGAACATGGGACAGTTTCTCCCCCAGGACCTTCAGAAGGAGCCAGCCCTGCTGACACACTGATTTCAGACATTGGCCTCAGGAACTTTGGGGTAATAGAGTTCTGTTGTTTTAAGTTGCCCAGTGAGTTGTGTTTTGTTCTGACAGCACTAGGGCTGTGTTGGGGGAGGTGGAAAGAAAGCATCATGGTCCTGAAAGACAGAGAAAGACTGAGAAACTCCTCTGAAAAAGGGACAACACAGCTAATGTAATGCTTGATCCTGGATTAGGCCCAGACAAGGGACATCTGTAGAGTAGTTGATGAAATTTAAATGAGATCAATTAGGTGCTAGTATTGTTATCAGTGTTAGTGTTGTGGTTTTGATTATTGGACTGTGGTTAAGTAACAGGTTAACATTTGGAGAAATTAGGTGAAGGATATATGGAAAACATTTTTTTTTAACAACTTTTAAATTTTGCAACTTTTAAAGTCTGAGAGTATTTCATAATGAAATTTAAAACAGTGATACTGTTAGTCTCATAGGAGAAAGATGAGTGAGAAATCGGTTGGGGAGGTTATTTTGGCCATGCTAAGAATGGCAAGCTGGCTTGTATGCATTTCTGTAGTGAAGACAGGGGCAGTGTTTCTCTGTTCACCAACATTTCTCTCTTTAAACTTGTGAGCAAGTTAGATTTACTTAATTTAAAACAAATTCTCTAGATACTCTGGGTACTAAAACTTCCATTCATGACAACAGGTTCCTTAACTTTCCCTGCTATTAATACATGTTATACCAATATTACTGATGAGGGAGATGTATATGGCTTGGGAAATTGATAAATGAAGTATAAAGGGAAGCTTTCAGCAGTGAAACAGTGTGTATAGTACAACTGCGTTTTAGTGAAAACAAAATGTCTTATTGTACACAGAGATAGGAGGAGTTTTATATCAGTATGTTAATAGTAGTTATTGATGGGGTTAGGCTGATTTTAATTTTATTTCTGATCATTTCATTTTTCCAAATATTGAGGACATTTTTGCTAATTAAAAGAGAAGTTATTTTGTAAGGGAAAGAATAAAACTATTTTTAGAGAGTGATTTCCACTCTCTTCCCTCCAAACAGAACTCTATGTTTGGTTTAAGATAAAAAGCCCCAAGTGGAAACTTCTTGCAGAATACATTTATTATTCCACTCTCTCACCATGTAGGGCTGAGACTTGGGCCCTGTCACTGTTCTCAGAGGTGGCCAGTGTGACAGCATGACCTGTTTTGGTGGTCTAGTCAGAGCCTGAAATACCCAGCTGAGGATTAGTTCTTGGCTCAAGACCATAAGATATTTTTTTTAAATACTGTCTGCATTTTGTTTATCAAAAGATCTTTCTTATGTTTCTCTTTGGCACAATTAAATAGATTTTAGAATTTGTAGTTGTAGGTTCTTAATATATTCACCCGAAGATGCCTTCATGCATCTGTTATATATTTCCATATTGTTTTTGCTAATAGTTTTGGAGAGATTTTAAACATTTGAACTTTTTAATTTTTTCTGCTTTAAAGACAGCGTCTGGAGAAAGCTAAGGACCCAGAAAGTTACTAATTTTTTTGTACCACTGTTGTCACTACTTTCAAGATGCAAGGGCCCATTTTTTGTTTTGTCCTTTCTTTTCCTTTCCTTTCCTTTTCTTCTTAAATAGAATTAACATTAATCAAGAAGATTGGGCTGATCTTCTGGTATGAATCCATACTGATCCCCTATGCTAATTAACTATGCTCATGCCTAATTCAGTTGTAAAAGATAAAATCTCCATATATGTGGTAAATATGTCTTAAAGAACAAATATTAAATGACTAAAAATTAATTTAAATAAATGTTTTAAATAACATGTTCTCTTTAAACATTTCTACTTTTATGATGGGTGTTTGGAAACAAGCTTACTATCTTATCTTCTGCTCACCTCTTTTCCTATTCTTGCAGAGTCCCCCACTCCCATCTCTGACCTCTTATTGGCCTTCTTTATTTTGACCTCATACATTTTGATTGGACATCAAGGATGGTCCTTGCTCTGGGACATTCCACGAGGAACATCATTTTCAGTCCTTATAAACATTTCATTATATTCTAATCATGTAAATGCGATGGAAGTATCAGCAACTTTAAATTTACATATCCTTTAATTCACATACAAAATGGAATCAAGCTATTTAAAACCAATCAAGCAGACCAAAGGGTGAAATCATGGCAGACTAAATAAAAAAGTTTAATTGGATACTAGCTGCACAAATGGCTTGTCTTATTTCTAGTTAGCTGGTGTAATAAAATTAGTCATCAAATGTGTTAGGACTCTCAAATATTGCTGGAGGTTTGATTTATTCTGTACTTCTGGCAGTTTAAAATATGTCCCAAACTATTTAGTCAGACAACCTTTAAAAGATAAAAGTTTTACCATCTTTATTGCTAGATTTTTCTGAATAAGTTTATTTCTACAAATATGAATATTGTACACTTGGACTACTAAAAATTTTAAGAAAAGATTTCACATAAATTTGGCTTAAATGTATTCTCTTACTTAATGCTGGCTAAAATTTGGAAGTAGTTCTGTCCTTGAAGGTTTTTGGAGATCAACTTCCATTTCTGAAGGCCTGTTCTTATCACACATCATTTTTACAACAGCTAGCTTCTTCTTTCTTTGTGCAGTTCCTATTAAATATGTGTGGCATGGATGGTTTTACTTTAGTAGCAATAACATTTTCTGTATTTTCATTGTTACTTGTAGCACGTAGTCCGCTGGTCTTGAAGCATTATTTCCCATGCAGCAGCACTTCTTTCTCTTTGATGTTTTTTTCTTTGCATCCCCAGTGATTTGGCTTTGGCATTAAACTATCCTTGATAAAGTTCCTTCTCTCCGACATGCAATTTTAGAATGCTCAGCATATTTCTTGTATAGTAGAATGGTATGGATATGCTTCACTTGGGGAATGATTCTGCCAAACTTGAATTCTTTAACTGAATTAGTGCTTGGAGAAATCCTGAGCCATGTGGGTTTTGTGACTACAATGGCTCTTTGGGTATTTGTGACCATATTGGAAACTTAGAGGTGTTAATGGTTTGGCTTCCTTACCTCCACTTCCCCCTAGTGGCACCCTGGATTTCTTTCAGGATCCCATCTTCCATGGCTACTGGGCTTGAATTCAGGCCCGAGACTTAACACGCCAGTTGATCAGCATGCCTCATCCCCATTCTGTGTTGACTAGTTTAGGGATGGATTTACAATGGTCAAAGTCAATGCGAAGGAAGGAAACATGTGAAGATCTCACAATGTTCCCCGGGGGAGGATGGAGAAAATCTTGATGACTGTGAATGTGCCAGCAATTTTATGGCCCTACACAGGAAAAGGCAGGAAATGCTGGTGTGAGGGTTATGGGGTGAAAGACCAGATGTGTGACAAGAAGGATTTGAGGATGGAGCCAATTCAGTAGGATACAGAATAGAAAGATGGAAGCCAACTCCTTGGTGAACCCATTTGTAATCTCTGGATCAGTCTACCTTTTAAGCCATTGTTCCTCCTCATTTTCTTAGTTGTGTGGCCCCGTATTTTTTAAAAGTATTTTGAGTAACGTGTGTGTTTCCTTCAATTGGGCAGATTTCTCACTTATAGAAGTCGAGGTTGCACTGACCTAATTACAATAGAAACTTTATTTTTTTAAAGTTTTTATTCATTATTTTTAAGAGAGGGGAAGGGAGGAAGGAAGAAAAGGAGAGAAACATCAATAGATGGTTGCCTTTCACCTGCCTCCAGCTAGGAACTTGGCTGGAGACTGGGTGTGTGCCCTGACTAGAAATCAAACTAGTAACAACTTGGGTTCACAGGCCGGTGCTCAATCTGCTGAGCCACACCAGCCAGGTGGAAAACTCTCAAGTAACCAACCTCAAGCTAAGCAATTCAGTGGATTAACTAATGTTCTCCATTTCTTCTTCCATTAATAAAAAGCTTTTGTTGGTGTTGAGAACATGCTGAATGCCCACAGCTAGCAAACTGTACACAGTATTTAAAAGGCTATGGTCCAATAGGCTAAGTGTTAAAAAGAAGGAATTTGATGTACTATTTTAAAAATGATTCCTTGCTCTTACTCATTTTAGTTAACCAATGAAGTACACATTATGATCACATCAGAGATACACATACATTCATGAGTCAATCAATTCTACCCTGTGAAATAGGGTGAGTTTCAATGGGGTGCTTATCCATTCTCTTTGCGAAGATCAGACCCACTTTACAGTGGTAGTTGTTATTTACTAATAAAAAGCCCCCTCCATCCCCAGTTTGGTTGATAACCTGTATGGGCACCCTAGTTATTGACATATATCACTTAATAGAATTGAACCTATACCCTTTGAGTTTTCAAGTGACAAGAGGAGGGACCTTTATACATTGCTCCTTGCCACTCAGGAGTAAGGGTAGACCAGCTACTGAAGATCCATGAACTCAATCATTTGGTCTCAATTAATTTGGCCCAACTGCTGTTGTTTAACAAGCCAAAGAAATAGTTGATAAAAGAATTCATAGGTTGAGTGAGGTCTGGTGGAAAGATGTCTGGAACCTCCTTGTTAATAGCTCTTGGCCAATATTGGAAACTGGCATTATTCCTAGTGTGTGTCATACTCTTTGGGAGCAGTTTGAACTTCCCGTGATACAGTCCAAGGGGGTTTATGATCTGTAGATATTCACATGAAATTGGGCATCAAAAGCAAATTCTTATAGTGTTCTAGCCATGTGAGTGCTGTCCCCTTGTGCCATATCCATCAAAACCACCTCGGCACTAAGTTGGCTTCCTCCCCAGAGGTCTGGGAGAGGGCGGATTTCCCCTGCAGTTTACTTGCAGAGAACATGCCTGCTTCTTAGACCATCTTTCTGCACTTTCTCAGCCCTACTTCTGACTCCTGCTCACATGCTTAGGGGTGTAGAATTGGAAATGCCTTTTGCATGTGACCATATCTACATTTTCATATCCTTGAAGCTGAATGGCTTCAGAAGTTGGTCAGTTTCAGAGCAGGAAGACATTCAGGATTTTATTAAGGAAAAATGCACGATTTTCTTTATACAAGGAATGCATGTGTGTGTCACCTGCCCTCCCACGCACTGGTCTAGACACTGTTAAGGTCTGGGTGTGATTCCCTCGGTGGGAAACGGTGGGAGGAGATGAGGAACATGGCTGCTTTGAGCCACTGGAGCTGCATGTCCCCAGCCCATCATCACGGGCCACACTTATGACTTCATATCTTTCTGCTTAACACTTGTATAATTACTTAATGCTTTTCTTAAAGTTAACTTACTGCTTTTATCTAAATAAATTAAGCCTCATTCAATAATCTGATTGTCCATGGGTTCATTGTGTTGGTTAAAGTTTCTCTAACATTATGAAATACATAACTCATAAAGACTTAAAGGTTTCTTTTTTTAATTAAATTTTATTGTTGTTGTATTACATCCATCCCCTTTTTCAAAGGTTTCTTTGTGTGCTACCTCAACACATTTACCTAGGCTGAGTTTTGGGGTGCGCATTGTGTGTGTATCTTTGGAAGTGGTGAGGTCAGGACACAAGCCTTTTTCCATCCATTTCTTTCCTTTAAGTAAAAGGAAATCAAGATTTCTTTATTCAACTACCCTGTCAGCTATCTGTGGCCTAGATCTCGGGTAGCACTGCACTCCATTTGAAAAGGGGTGATCCCCTCATAGGAATTGAAAAACCAGTCATGGCACAGCAACAAGACCTGGTCATTCTGATCTCCAAGTCCAGGCTGTTCATTAGACATCACTTTCTTCCTCCCTGCGCCTATTCCAGTCATAAAACCCAAGGCTCTGGGCATTTCAGAGGAAGATGAAGATCCTGGTACAGGGAGGGGATTGTCTACACCTCCATGACTATGACTGACCCCATCCCCACCATCAGTGTTGCCTGTTGAATCAGTGGCAGCACAGGTGTGGGTAGAACTTGCCCTGGAACATGGCACTAAGTCATTCTTTTGTCCTCCTCAGGGCTCACTTCTGTTGGACCTTGTCTCCACCTGGCACATCTTTCCTTCTTTCATCCCCACCCACCCTGTGTTTCTCTCCCAAAGGCCAGTTTTTAGGCTGGCACCACTATGACAGCTCTTAAAAGCAGTGCCCCATGTCCATTCCGTTCTGCCCTCATGTCCCCTCACCCAGCCCTCTTTGAAAGCCCAAGACTCAAGGCAGTTTCAATGTGGCTTCTACAGTAGAAATGCCACAGCAGGGTCAGGAGAGGCAGCTCTCACTTGGCCTGTTGGTGTCAAAAGCAAACAGCCTCATTAAACTTGGCTCCATTTGCCTTTTTGAATGTCTGTAAGCCACTTCTCTTCCTTGTATGTGATTTCTGGGCCCACAGCTACAGTGATGTGCATGTCTGTTGCCCGTTTCCTCCTCGCAGGCCTGGCTCCCTCAGCTTCCCCACCCATCGCTGCCTCTCTTTTTCCACCCCACAGCTCTGTGTCTTCACCCCAGTAATATTCCTGACAGCTCCTTAATTGCTACACGTATTTGTACAGTTCCCTGGCAACTATATTTCAGACCCTGTCAAGGTACCTGCTAGCCTCGGGCCTGTGTTTATATTAAATATCAATAAAAAGCTGATAGCATCAGTGCAAATGGTGGGCTCACAAAATCATATTTTACTGGGAGCCAGACCTGTCCAGAAGATAGAAGGAAGGACTATTTAAATTTCTTTTTCTCTTCTGAAAGGTCAAAATGAGAGGAGACTCTCTGAGTAGCAGCAATGGGCTTTTACTGAATGATTACAGCTCTGTATTCTCTAAGTGGGTGTTGTCCTTTATTCTGGGTGATTTGTCATAATATCTATTTTCTCCAGAATTGGTTCTTTGTGTATCCCTCCTATGGAACATGTTGTAATTAGTGTCCCCTGCTGTCTGGGGACTCCTGCTTGGATGCTAGGATGATACGGAAGACAGCACTACCCCTGGCGTAAATGCCTGCCTTCAGAACAGAAAACCTGGCAACGTAGTTAGCAGTCAGCATATATTTTCTGAATAATTGAACAAATGCATACTATATCCAGTACAGGTGCTAAATGCTTCTAGGAAGTATGACATGATTTATACCCTTTCAGTGGATTGTCCAATAGTAGTAGTAATAGCCACTATCAATATAACAATTTGAAGAAAAGAACAGGAACGCTTCAGACTGGCTGGGGTGCTGACATGGGCATGTGTTGGGAGGTGGAGAGGAAGCAGATTTGAAAAGGGACCCTGGGCCAGATCAGAGTGAGTTGGAGCACCAAGCAGTATTGTTCAGTCTCACCACGATGGCTGCTCCAGTGCTGCTGGGACAGAGTGGGTGGTCTGGCTGTGATACTTAGCACCGATCTGAGGGGACCCTGAGTTCCAGGGAACCTCTGTAAGGGTCTTGCAAGGTTGGTGTCCTAGCACTTGCTGGTGTCCCTGCACAGTCACCCCATCACCCCACTTGTCTAACGTGAGCCTATTCCCTTTCTGACTAGAGCAAACCCTCAGAAAGCAGGTATAGACCTGCTCTTCAGCTCTGTTATAGACCCTCCAGGGAGATGCAGTGAGTGGGACAATACCGCCTGTCACACAAGCTGTTTTACATTAACGAATATCAGCTTAACTATAATTTACCAAGTGCCGTTTTAGAATCAGAAGCCCCTTGGTATGTGCTTATCTTCATTTGAGAGAGTTTTATCCAAACTTTTTTGGCCTGGGAAAGGTCCCCTTTGCAAGCAGACCCCAAATCAAATACTGATGGTGATGAAACAGCCTCCCTCACTATCAGCTTTTCAGTGCATTATGGGGCTCTGGCAGAGGGACTATTGTCTCCAGCTTCACCTTATCTTTCCTCACCATGTCCCCTTCAACTCACTCACCCATCTCAAACCTCAGGTGAAGAGCTGCAGTGTCAGGACCCAAAGAATGCCTAATCCCAGTCTCCTCTCTAGGAACCGCTCACTTGTTTTGCTGACAGCTAGGGACAGTCAGATTGCCCTGAGCCACCTGTCACCTGGTCTCTGGACTGCACATTTACAGCCACCCCATTCATGTACCCCCTGCATACTCTCTGGTAGGCAGTAAAGAGAGTTCAAGCCCTCCATTCAAGTCTTCTTCCATCTGACAGTTTGGTCGGGAATTTAGCTAATCTCTACCTCAGACAAGGTCCTTGAACAATGAATTTTGATTCTCCAAAGATCAGTTCTCTCATCTGTAAAACAGGGTTAGGAAGAATACCTACCTGGTACTCTTGTACCTACCTGGAAAGGGTCCTGCATATTGTGTGGCACACTGCAAATGTTCCAGAAATGGCAATCTGTTGATATCATCATCATCATCATCATCATCATTTTGATTTCTATTATATAATCTTCTTAATAGCTCTGACAAAGACTTGGGATTGGATTATTCCAGGAGAATAAGGTGTGATGAAGTTGATAAAATGGACATTTCTCCACAAAATGTATACTATGTTAATGGGGGAGGACTCCTTAAATTTTATATATTTAAAGCTCCCCCAAAATATGCTTTAGACATTGGTGTGAAATCTCACTTGGGAATTAACCCTGAAATCTAGCGCACACGGAGGCACTAGCTGAGGGAGTCCAGAGCATCCTATAGATTTGCGTGACTGGCAGGTGCGTGTGTTTACCGTTGTTTTTGCTTCCCTGCTCCATCTAGAGTGGTTCAGCACTGGGCCGTGACTTCTCATCTCTCTCGTCCCTGGAGCCAGAAATTGGCTCCAGCTTTGTGAATTAAACATAAACCTGCATTTAATATCTAGCACATCACTACATTTAGAGAAAGGGTAAATGTTTGGCAAATAAACCTACTGTATAATTCAACACACATTAAGGGCTATTTTCCAATACATATAAGTACTTGATAATTAGCATCGAAACTAGTCATTATTTAATCTATGATCTATTTAGAATGAATTGGAGAGATGTCATTTACTTGCTGAAATGGGAGACATGAAAACCATCCAGCCATTCTCCTCTTGAATCTGATCCAGCATGCAGTGTTGAGGAAAGCTCCTCTGTGGGTTCAAGCCGTTTCCCTGGGATGGGTGTAATTTCACAAGCAGACGCATACTTTCAGAGACCTTTAGGAAAGCCCAAGATCTTTCCTCCAGCCTTATTCAAGGCAGGAAATACTTTTTCTTACAAAGGCCAATACTTAAAAAACCCAGTTGAACCTGAACTTCGTCCCTTCCCTTCAAACAATGGTTCTGGGGTAACAGAAATTTTTTATTTCTATCTGAGTCTATAATTTCTCAAATATGCTGAGATTCTCTAGAAATGGACCTGTATTTTGTGGTAGGAAAATGGCAAATCTAAATTAATACAGTACTTCTAATTAACTGGAAAAGATGAAGTGCATTATCAGGTGACTTTGAGGTCTAGAGGGGAAACTCAAGTATTAAGACATCCATGAAAATCCTGGTTTCCTGAAGGGGGCCCTGGAAATAGGTAGCAGGCTATGCTTACTGTAGATTTCCAGAAGAAAAAAAAAAATACTGACATTGGGACCATGAATAAAAAACTGTGATGAGCCCTGGCTCTGGGCAAACACAGATCAAGTCTCTTAGAAAACATGCAGTTAGCAGAAAACTTGGCCTATCTACCCATATCCTCTCTGTGACTGCTTACCTTTCCCACCTCTCTCATACCTTTCCCTCTTGCCCCAGCAATGCTCTCTGACTTGCTGTTCCTCAAGAGGCTGGTTTCTTCCTAGCTCAGGGCCTTTGAACTTGGTGCCCCCTCTGTCTAGAAAGTTTTTATCAGGCAAGGCAGTTTGGGGCTGATGCCTACTTAACATTCAGGTCTCTCCTCAAAGAGTAACTCCTCTTCCTCTTTCCACAAGTAACTCGCAAGCCTACCATCCCTTTTTATTGTCTTTGTTATACGCATTTCTATAGGGAATTCTCACTTGTCCATTGTCTCCCCTCCTTAGATCTAAACATCAGCTTCATGGTCTGTTTCTTCAATGCTGAATGCTTGATGGAGTTGATGCTCAATAGATATCATTGAATGATCTGATCAAATCAGCAGATTTATTGAGAGTACCTTTCCCTGATAGCCTGAGGAATGGTGGAGAGACTTAGGTAGAGCCTCACCTGGAGAGTCTTAGGACAGCTAAACTGGCCCTGGGTTGAGCTTGGGGACTCAGCACAGAATTAGGTGTGATGAGTGAAGTCCCCAGTGACGGTTATGGAGGCACCCTTCTTTATGTGTCTTTTCTCTGCAGCCTTTGAGGGAGGGGCTGCTCTATGTCCTTCTACAGTTGAGACACTGGATTCAGGAGAGTTAAGTCACAAGTCCAGAGCCATTAGCTAACAAGTCCTGAATTGTTAGTTCCAAAGCTAGAGTTCCAGACAGGTTCACAGCACTCTGAGGGTCCTACCCCGTGACACCTGCTGTAGAAAATGGGGATGACAGTCACATGGGTTCTTCTTGGGACCTGGTTTATTCATGTACTGATGCACAGAGTAAGTAACAGCTGCTTTTTGTGAGCACTTTGTATGTGCCAGTTGCTAAGTGCTTGCATCCATTGATTAATTTGAACCCAAGGAGCTGATTGTCTCAGGCAGGAGGACTCAGATGTGTAGAACTGGTGACTGAAAGATGATATCAAGATGGACTGCTCATTCAAACATACAGAACTAGAATGGAAAATTGTGTGAATGCTTGTAGGCAGGAGTGTGCAGAGAGCATGTTAACCATCTGTAACACCAGGTGACCTCTGTGTAGCAAATGCCAACCATAGGGGAGAGCAGTTATTTGGGTGGAAATAAAGGAAGGAAATGGCAAAGGTGATTTTTATGGTGGGTTATATGATACATTACAAAGACAGATCAGGGATGTGTGAGATGCTTTTCAAATACAAATTGCAAATCAATCACAGAGGTGGTGTGGGATTCTTACTGTCTAAACATCTGCTAGTCGTCTGTGTTACTAAAAGATGAACATCTGATAAATTTTTGACTGGCATCAGGCGATTTAATCTTTCAGAAGACAGAGGAAGTAGGCAGGACTGCTGTTCCTGTACTTCACATTGACCAATATGAATAATGAGATGATATGGAATGGACGGGAACATTGGATGAAATGACCGTGTTATGTGGAGTTCACTTTCCTGAGCACAGAAGGCTGAGCACTGACCACATACACAGACGTTAAGGAAAATGATTTTAGTCCAACTTTGTGCATTGTAGGTAGGACCCATGGACAAAGGTCAGGAAGTGCATAAAATTACATTGCAGACATAAAAATCTGAAATGTTCCCATAAGGAAGAAAAGGGAGAAGGCCTCTAAAAATCCATTGCAAAGTAAAATGCCTGCATTTATTAAGCTCAGATTTAAAAGTGAACATGCGCCAACTATGGAATATTGGTATATTGTAGGACAAGTAAGAGAATATAAGTACATGTGCTGGGTTGAACAATGGCCTCCAGCACATCATGCAAGGGTGATCTCTTTTGGAAATAGGATCTTTGCAGATGGAATTAAGTTAAAAGATTCTGAAAAGAAATCTCTTGAATTTTGGGTCAACCCTAAATCCAATAGCTGGTTTTTTCAAAGGAAATGCAGAAGGCGATTTGACACAGGCGTACAGAGGGGACAGGCCACATGAACATGGAGGCAGGAATTGGAGTGATGCATCTGCAAGGCAAGAAACATCACCAATTGCTGGAGACCAAAAGCCAGAGAGGGGCAGGAACGCGTACTTCTTGTAGCCTCCAAAAGGAGCCAGTCCTGCCAAACTGTGGTTTTGAACCTCTGGCCTTTGGGATACATTTCTGTTTTAAGCCACTTAGTTTGTTGTATTTTGTTATAGCAGCCTCAGGAAGCTAATACAGTATATAAAACCTTTAAGAAGATTAAGGGAAGGTAGAGCTTAGATTGATATAAGACTCTTGGAAAATCCTAAATGAAGCAGAGGGGGCTTTTAAATAAATTTTGAAATAAAACACAAACAAGGAAAAAGGTAAACCTGCTGCTGAAAAAGAATGTTGTCTTTTTACAAGTGGCTGTACTAATCTGCCCAGCAACAACAGAGGGAACATCAGGTTGGGGTATTATTGGTCCACATCCTAATCTAATGTTTACCTCTTTCTCAGTAAATGGTGGAAAGAGCTGGCATTTTGGGTATTGGGTACATGGGGTGCATGACCCTTTAGGCTATGCCACTTCTACTTTCTGACAATGAGTTGGGAAAACCAGTTTTAGCTTGTCTTTAAAAACCCAGATACTAGATAGATGAATGTCCCCTTAATAATGTCACCATTTTTCTGGTTTATTTAAATTTTTTTGTTTGTTTGTTTTAAGTCTCTTGGATGATGGTCACAATGGGCAGCAATTCAGGGATTTTTCTTCTATCAATTTGCTTGCTAAGCAAGCTTGTGAAATCAATACACTAATTATTTTACAAGCCAGAGGAAGTGTTATTTTAAATATTTGATCAAATGGGTATGTGCAGCACAGTCCCCATTTTAACTAGATCATATCTTTTAGTGATTCTGCTTCTCTTGTTCACATGACCTAGGGAAATTGAAGCCCCCTTTTCTTGAAGAATTTCAGGCAAGATTTGATGCCAAAATGATGTGGGGAAAGTGGTACTCAGACCACCACAATTCTTTTTGTATTACTGAATATGCTTACAATTCCCTAGGTGATAATCTTAGGGCTCCAGGACCGCCTGGGTGCAGGGGCACCCTTCTACTGCCCCCAAAGAAGCCACACGCAAGAAGAAAGAATTATCTAATTGGAAACTGTTTGACTCCTTAACATGTTGAGACAGTTAGCTAGTAATTTTTGCTTCTAATTGTGGAAGGTTTTTATACGACATTGACATAATTGAGGCCATTGATGGAGAAAGCAAGAACCATAGATTTTTTAGTGTTATTATTGTATTTGCATCTTTGCGAATTAAGTTAAGGGAATGTTGTAGCAGAGACAGAGTCAGAATAATAATTGTCAAACTTAGACAGGAACAATAAAGGGCTCCATTTTCCAGGATTGCTAAAATAAAGTCTTTCTTAAAATAACTTTGCGGTGAATGGTTGAATTGGTCATTTTCACTCTCCTAGTGATGTGGTTATTGCTGTTCACCAGAGTTAGAGCATTTACCCTTGAGAAGAGAGCCAGTCTCAGCTGCCTAATGAATCTGAGTAAGTAGCCTGAAAGAATAAGACAGCAGAGCTAAGACAGTGAGATTAGATGCCATGCCTGCCCATGGGGCCGGGGGCATCTGCCTCAGCCCTCTCCAGATGAATGTCTTGGGGGCAGCCAGCTGGCAAAGGTCAGACAGTATGGAGGACAGTGTGGGGGGCACTGTAGTGAACCTGTCAGTGTATCTAATTCACACGAACATTTCTAACATCATTTCTCTCACTGTCTTACCATGAGACTTGAGGACTGGCGTGACCCAGGCTGTCCTCATCCCTCAGGAATCATTGAATAAGGATGCATGGTGGGTGCTATGACTTGGAATCCCACTGGGGGCTCCGGCTAGTATGGAGTACTTCCATTGTTGGCTGCATGAAAGCTTTTTGTCATTAGTCCTTTCTGGCCCATTTTTTAAAACCTTCCAAACAGCCTTTTATGGTGGACACTATCATCCCCATTTTACAAAGAAGAAAAACGCAGATCAGCGGCTTTATCACTTACTAGCAGGGGCTTCCAGGAAAGCACCTAACCTTCTTGGCTCAGTTCCCACTGTGCAGCCTGCTGGGTGGCGGGGTTGCAGGGCTGTGGTGGGAGGGCTGGAGAGGGACTAAGCGGTGCCTGTGCCCCAGGAATAATTCAAAGGCTCCTCCTCCTCTGCCTCCTCCTTACTCTTAACATGCTCGTCCTCTTATTATTCTTACCTTCATCATACTGACACAGGGCAATTCTTTCCCCTTTGAGGATGTTGCTTCATGTATAATCATTTTGAAACAGGAGCCTCAGAGGTTAAAAAAGTAGAAAGTGGACAGTCATAGGTCATCCTGGCTGCTCCACCCTGCTTCCACCAGCATGTGAGAACTGTTTGTTTATTCTCCCTGCTGTCTGCCCTTAATTCTGACCTATAGACAGAGGGCAAGGGTTCTCTCTGGGCTGCCAAGAGTGAGGAAAAGAGATTTTCTAATGGGATAGCAGGGTAGACGAGTAGATGGCTGTCTGTAATCAGGAAAACAGCCTTCATTTTAATCATCTGTCCACGCATCTCTTCATCAGTCCATACATTTTTTTACCATACAGCAGAAAACCAAAACAAGGCTGTTCCTTCCTTCCTGGAGCTCACACTCTGATGAACCAAAAAAGTAGACATTCAGTTACATAATTCCAATTTACTTAGCTGTTTCTTTAAAAGAAAACACTTCTAAGTCTAAGGGAGAGAGAATTTGAAGGAGGGGATGTTGGTTGAAGGAACCACAGTGAGAAGAAAATTCATGCTTTTCCTGTTTTTAGTGCTGAGTTCTGACTCGGGAGGGAGAAAACTGGAAAATGATGCTAAGATGCTCTCTCTTTGTGTTTTTCGAGAACTACGGGCTATGTGAGATTGAAAGTTGCAAATAAAGGGTGGTTTGTGCCTTTCAAGTAAGAAGCCATCAGTAGGAGCTCCTGGCAGATTGGCGGGTTCAGGCAGGAAGGCGGGAGCCCTAATGTATGGAATTTCCAGGAGCTAAAGCTTTCTGCACTCATTGCTGCAAGATGGGCCTCATGCCGATAACTGCCAGCAATGTGGGGTGTCTGCCAGGTTCTGTCTCACTCAGTTTGTAACATCCTCTTCTCTCTCTCTCTCTTCTTTTTAGACCCAGCAATTGTCAATGGGGTTTATTGGTCTGAATCACTAAACAAAGTATTTGTGGATAACTTTGACCGTGACCCGTCTCTCATATGGCAGTACTTTGGAAGTGCGAAGGGCTTTTTCAGGCAGTATCCAGGTGAGTATCCTGCATGGAGGATTATGAGTCACATTAAGGAATATGTAACATTTTCTTTTGGGGTGCAGGGTTAAAATGTTTCTCCCTTTCCTTAGGAAAAACTTAAAGTTTCTGAAAAGCAAAATGAACAAACAAAATAGAAACCAACTCATAGATACAAACTGATGGTTATCATAGGGGAGAGAAGTGGGGATATGGAAAAAATAGGTAAAAGGGCTTAAGAGGTACAGAATCCCAGTTATAAAATAAATAAGTCATGGGTGTGTAACATACAGCACAAGGGATGTAGTCAGTAGTGTAATAACTGTTCAGTGACAGTTGTTCGCTACTTAACATGGTGATCATTTGCAAGATATTTAAATGTTGAATCACTATGCTATACACCTGAAACTAATATATTGCATGTCAACTATACTTCAATTAAAAGAAACTATTAAACCTATTATCAGGTGCAGGACAGGAATGGCAATGTAGCACCTGCACACCCACATGTGCACATGCACCCGGTATTTGAACCAATATCTTTTTCAACACAGTAATTTCCAGAGCTGCCAAAATTTTGAGTTGGGGTGTGAAACATACTGCATTAAAATTAAACAAGGATTTACTTTACTACTACTATTACTATTGTTACTATTATCATAACCTGGGAAAGGCACAAGTCACAGTTGGGCAGAAGGTAAGTTCTGACTGAAAGGAATGAGAAATGGAAAGTTTGAACTGGAGTTTCCCCACTCCAGAGCTCACAGCCCTTGGAAGAAGAGGTTGAAATGGCCAAAGCACCACTGATGTCAGTAGCCCAACCTTAAGGGCCACCAACAGCACCTTTGAAGGAGTGCATGTGTCAGAGTTTGGCTATCTTGACAGTGGAACAGGTGTTCCTTCTGGGGCCTTCCCAGGCCTCTACTTTGCAATAGGAATTTAATTCTGGCTTGGTTTGAATTTTAATTAAAAAGGGAAGTTTTAATTTTGCTTACAGGTTGTGAAAACAGGACTGGAGGCTGCAATTGTGCCAACAACACAGCTGTACAAATTAACAAGCTCAACCTAAAAGAAGGGGAAAAAACACCCTGCATAATCTTGGAGCAATTAAGTGGAGTCTTTTATGTTTTCATTAAGTAAGACTAGGCACCTGATGTCTTCCTACTTTGAGGCACAGAGACTGCCAGCCTCTGCCTTGAGGAGTTGTTTGCCTTGAACACAGCATCTGTCTCCTGAGACTTGCCTGCCGAATGTCTGTTTTGCCAGATTATTCAACATTTCTCAGAAACTGTGTTCAGCAGGGCATGCATGTTCCTCCTGGAGCTCACAGAAATTTAAACAATAAGTATCTTATTAAAGATAATGTTATAATAAACAGTGGTCTATTAAAGTTCCAGTATCACCAAATTACAGTCTGCTTTGATACACTCAGCAAAGAGTAAATTTAACACAGATGTTGCCGAAATTAGAGCATGGTGGGTGGCAGATCCTTGAGGAAGCCACAAGGACATCTTACCATCTTACTAAGTGGCATTTGGTGAAGGTGAACGGCAAAGAGGAAACCATAGATCATCTGTTGTCTCCACCAGCAGGAAGCCCTCCAACTATGGTCATGAGGAAATTTGACAATAAAGGTGTATTAGACATCTTGAGCTGTCATAACAAAATATCACAGACCTAGCAGGTAAACAACAGTCACTTATTCCTCATAGTTTTGAGGCCGGGAAGGTCAAGATCAGACTGCCAGCAGATTCGTTCTTGGTGAGAGCCCTCTTTCTAGCTTCATGGCCACCTTCTCCCTGAATTCTCATGTGCTAGAGAGGGGCCGCCCTGGTGTTTCATAGGCTTCCTAAAAAGGCACTAATCCCATCATGGGGGTTTCACCCTCATGGTATCATTTAAACCTAATTAACTTTTTTTTTTTTACTTTATTTTATTATATTTATTATTTTAGGAGAGAGGGGAAAGGAGAGAGGCAGAGAGGGAGAGAGAGACATCAATGTATTGTTGACTTTCACCTACCTTCAGCTACGGACCTGGCTGGAGACCTGGCTTGCAACCTTGTTATGTGCCCTGGCTGGAAATCAAATCAGTGACCTTTGGGTTCGCAGGCCAGCACCTTATCCACTGTGCCACCAGCCAGGGCTTAAACCTGACTAACTTTCAAAGGCTCCATCTCTTAATTCCATCAGATAGGAGGTAGGACTTCAACATATGGATTGGGTGGGGAGGGAGGTATTATGCAAACATTAGTCTATGATAAAAGGGAATTCAAGTGGAAAGATAATATATTAGGGGAGATTAATTACATACAAGTTTTTTTTTTTTTTGTTTGTTTGTTTTTCTTTTTTTAGTCAAAACAGTTGACTCACAAATATAGTTCTTTTAAAATGCTTGTAGCAGAATTTTGACTGTAAAATTTCTTTACCTTTTCTATGTTAATATGGGCACAGGTCACAGTCCTGCAAAGGAGTTTCATTGCCCTGATAAATGTCATGGGGTCACTCAATGCTTAATTCTAAAAAAGAGAGCACACCTGAAAATCTCTAGTCTCTTGGTTATAGGATGATTATTAGAAGAGTGATCCATGGGCATTTTTTGCTAGGATGTTTTTTCTTTTCAGAATGTATCTTTCCATATTTAAAGCAATATAATATTAAAAATCAGTGATAAGCATGCATGTTCTTAAGCAGAGGGTACGTTTCTTCATTCATACCAAAATGTCTCTTTAGCTGCTTTCCTCTGAGCTCTGTGTAAAACCCTGAGGATAAAATGGTAAACTAGGCAGGATGGATCTCTGCTCTTGTGAAGCTCCCTCTTACTGGGACATGCAGTCATTGGAGATTTTGATTGCAAGTGCCAGAAATGCAGTTACATCTAACTGCAGCAAGAGTCACATTTACTGGCTCATATAACTCAAAATCCAGGCGTTGCACTGTTTTGAGGCACAGCTGGATTCCAGTAGTCAGCAGTGTCATTTGGATTTTGAATCTTTCCTTTCATTCCTCATCTCTACCTCCCTCTATTCTGACCTTGTTTTACTGACAGGCAATCTCCTCATGATGAAGTCTGCAGAACATGGCTGCGGACTTGCACGATTATTCTTCAATGATGGTGCCAAGAGAAGAGGCAGTGTCTGTCCCAATAGCTTGGATGAAAGTCCAAGAGTTAGCTGGGTCTGGGTCATGTGCTCACATGCTGAACCCAGGGACACTAGACAGTGGGTAGGGCGAGTCATGTGAAACCATGGAAATTAATGAAGGTTCCTGTAGCCTTGCCTGGAATGGATACCTAAGGGAAGGGACAATGATCACCAGGGGGAGAGAGACAGGTGAACAGGTTGTCATGGTCAAGGTGTTTCATGCCCAGACAGAGGAAATAGAAAGTGCTGGGAATCACAGAATCGCATCTTCTGGATGTGGGAGGACATTCTTCCTGGAAGGAGGATTTAGTCAACATTAGCCTGGTAGCTTATCTGTGATGAAGTTGTCCAATTCTGCATAAGTTTACATAAGCATCCCCAAGTCCCACTTATGTGCTGTGGGTATGAGGCAACTGTTTCGTTGTGCTGCCTACAAGAACTTTGTGAGATGATGGAAGTGTTTGAATCTGTACGTCTCATGTGGTAGCCACTGACTACATGTGGCTGTTGAGCACTTGAAATGTGCCTAGTGAGACTGAGGAACTAAAATTTGAATTTTATTTACTTTTAATTAATATAAATTTAAAATTAAATAGCCACATGGGGCTAGTAGTGGTGTAACTCTGTAGGAAAAGATATTTATAGTCTGATAGCCTGCTTCCAAGAGGCCACCTTTTAGTAACTGCATTGTAAAATAGTCTCACTGAATAGAGAACTTCAGATAAGCCCTTTTAAACAACAGCAACAACAATAACAACAATGAAATGTTACTAAAGGGCCTCCCAGCTCTGCAGGATTGGTTGCTCAGGGCTCATGAAGATCTATTTATTTCAGTTTCATCCTGAGAGCCTTTGGGAGTGCTGTGAATGTTAATATTCATACTGATGATAGTGATAATGGCTCCTGTTTATTGAGCACTCAGCTGGGTGCTTATACAGCATTGCCTGATTTAATCCTCATCATGATTCTGTGGACTAGAGCCATTATATCTGCATGTTACAAATGAGGAGACAGAGGCCTAGAAATGAACTGCCCAACCCAGGACACACCAACAAGGGAAAAGGGACTTGGAGATGGTGTTAATACTTCTACCACCTCATTCTTTGGTCTCAGGGTGGTTCCTACCCTGTAAATTGTGAACTCTGGCCTATAGTCCTGAGCCATCAGGCTTTCAGCCCCTGTCTCCTTTACTGGGATACCTGCTGTTAGGAGGACAGAGACATTTGTTTTGTCCATCACTTGTCACCAGCACCAAAAATAATGCTCTGTGGGTACTCTGTATGTATTTGTGCAGTGGGTAAATATGTCTCTCAGAATCAAAGTCCACCAGATCTATTGTCCCCCATCACACTAGTAGTAGCAGCCTCCCCTCCTCAGAAACAATAGTGCTACTGCTTCTCTGAGAAGCTGGTCACTGGCTATAGTCCAGTGGGACTAAGCGACCAAGGAGAGGACTGGCATAAACAATGTAGAGCCACAGTTGCCCTCCCCACCCCATTGTTTCCTCTTCTCCCAGCCCTCTAAGCTTCTTCCCTTTCTATCCCACCAAGTCCTGGACACTGGATGTCCTCTTCTGTTGACAATTTACCTCATGATGCCTAATGACCACCTCATTATATTTTGAAGGGTTGTCCAAGCTCATCATCTCCTAGGAGGTAGAGTCGTACCTGCACCTGTGGCTCTTTTTCCTGGGATCCTCTTCAAAACAGTTCATGATTTTACAGTCCTATGTGGGACTACTAGTGCTGATTCATCCCTCATGGTCTGGCCAGTTTTTACCTTTATCCAAAATGGTGTGGCTGACTGGCAGTTCTCTATAACTGTCCTAACTATATTGACAGAAAACTGTATATCATATACAGGTCAATATCTAATTAAATATAGACACCAATTAAATTTCTGCATGATGATAAGAAGCTCAGTTCCTTTCCCAAATCAGACTCACCATTCTAGAGCCATATCACAGGGAACTTCTTCCAGCAGAAGGCTTGATGATCACAAAGGGAACTGATTTTCCTATCTTTGTCCTGATCTCTATGTCATATGAGGATAAAAGCTGGTTCGCAGTATCTTTGTGAGGAGGAGGATAGATGGCTAAGGGCTCTTTGCAACTTTGGACTCGTACAAGCTGTTGGCTATTAAATACACCAAGTGTAGGTTCTGTGCACAGCATGACTTTGTGTTTATTGTTCTGCCTGTCTTCCTCCCTAATCTTGGGTTGTGGTTGTCTTCCTCAACCATCTCAGCAGGATCACTTCCATGAATGGAAAGCCATAGTTCTCATAGGAACTTTTGCGTTACTTACCTATCATGGTGAATGATTTCTCAAAAGGTTGTTAAGGGAGGTGACATTGGTGGAATGAAGGAGCTTCATGATTTTTTTTTTCCTGGAGGAATACACAGCTAATGTCTTTAAAACTAAATTTGACTACAGCTCAACTCACTTTAAACTAACATTTTATCATATGCATAGATCAACTATTTTAAATATAAAGTTATATTGGGAGGTATTTATGTAAACTTGCAATTTGGGGGCAAGTGAAAAGTATTTATTGAGGAAGGAACCAGGCAGGACTTACCCAGTTAGGAATAAACCAACATCTGCTGCCTCTTGATTTTCCTTCCTTTCTTTCTGCATTTTTCTGAGCATTTTGCTCTCAGGCATGGAAGAGAAATCCCAGGCTGCAATGTGATAGTGAGTGTTTGTTCAGCTGGTGGCTTGTGGCAATAGCTTGGATGTCACTGGCAGTGCCAGGCAAATTTTATGAAAAAGACTTGACACAAAGAAATGAAGAGAAACAATGGGCTAAAACACCCTTTGTTGAGGTAGAGATTTTGAAAAGGGGAGATTAGAGTCAAGCAGAAATAAACCCAGAGGCTAAAAAGATATTTAGATTTTTATTATGCTCTTTGTTGTAGTTCTTAGTTCTGTTGGATGGCCTTAAACCTTTCTGTCACATGAAATTATGTTGGCAGCATGTGGCTTGACTTTCAGATGATGTTGTAGGATGTTCTGCTCTGTTGGCCCTGCTATTCATTAGCATGTGCTGAAGGAGAACGTGAACTTATATGTCGTCTTAGATGAAATTAATTTCTCCCTAATATAGTTTATAATGACTTTGGGGGGTAAATCTTAGAGTACAGGACTATTGTACAATATTTTAAATTCTATTGTATTTGCTTATTTGAATCTGCAGTGGAGATTTCAACATTGTTTTCAGTTCCACCTAGGGGCTATGCTGAATGTTCTAGAGAACCTGTGCTCTGGAGGCTAAAGAAGGCAGACTAGACTAGCAATCACTGATGCTGCCAGAAGACGAGGTGCCACAGGGAGAAGGCAGGCTGAACGGCAGCTACTCTGCTGAGCAGCATTGTCCCGCCTGTCTTGAGACTCATGCTTCGTCCAGCCTGGGTGGGGCCCCTAAAGGCACATGTGCACTTTTGGAAATCATGTGGCCCATGGGGATACATCTTGATTAAGTGACAGCTCCCCCCTAGTTCTCAACTTTGGCTCATTGGACATGAGCTTACTATTAATCCTCTGGTATTTGAAGTTCCTTGAGTATTTTCAAAATACCTGTGTGTACAAAAATTTATATACTAAGAAGTTGATATGTCTCTAGGGAAATAGTACCATCTGGATAGAGCTTCCTGAAGTTTGTCTCCTAGAACATTTTGTTGTGAGATTTTTGGGGGAGGGATCAATGGTCAACTTAGTTTGGTCAGTGCTTACTTTGGGCAGCACATATACTAAAATTGGAATGGGCAAGGATGACATACAAATTCATGGAGCATTCCATATTTTTTGTGACATAAAGGGTTTCCCAGATGAAATAAGGCTAAGAAAATACACCTCTACCAAACCAGCACTGCAAGAGGTGCTAAAAAGTCTGTTTTAAAAAGATGAAGAAACACAGAGAGACAGAGAGGAATACAGGAACAAAGGGGGGAAATGTCAATGAAGAAGTACCTCTTAATAATAACCTTAAACATAAATGGATTAAATGCACCAATAGAAAGCCATGGGGTAGCTGAATGGATAAGAAAGCACGACCCATATATATGCTGTTTTCAAGAGACCCACCTCAAAATAAAAGGTCAACTCAGACTGAAAGTGAAGAGATGGAAAAATATTCTTCAAGCAAATGGATATGAAAAAAAGGTTGGGATAGCAATACTTATATCAGACAAAACAGATTTCACAATGAAAGATATAAAGAGAGACAAAGAAGGACATTTCATAATATGTAAGGTAACAATCCATCAAAAAGATATAACCCTTATAAACATATATGCACCCAACATAGGAGCACCCAAATATATAAGGTAAATCTTGGAGGTCTTCAAGAAGGATATAGACAGTAACACACTAATAGTAGGGGATTTTAATACCCCATTATCAACAATGGACAGATCATCCAAGCAAAAAAAAAAAAAAAAACCCAAAAAACAAAACAAAACAAACAAAAAAACCAAGGATATTGTGGCATTGCACAAATACTCCAGATGAAATGGACTTAATTGACATATACAGAACTTTCACCCCAAAGAAACAAAATACACATTCTTCTCTAGTGTACATGGAACATTCTCAAAGGTAGACCACATGGTGGGATATAAAACAAGCCTCCACAAATTCCAGAAAATTGAAATCATAGCAAGCATCTTCTCAGATCACAATGGCTTGAAACTAGAAACCTATCTCAAGGGAAAAATCCCAAAACAATATTATTCCTGGGGACAGAATAACATGTTATTAAGTAGTGAGTGGGCTAATAATGAGATCAAAGAAGAAATAAAAAAAGTATCTGAAAATAAATGAAAATGAATTCACAACACCCCCAAAACCTGTGGGACACAGCGAAAGCAGCCCTCAGGGGGAAATTCATAGCAATACAGGTCTACCTAAAAAGGCTAGAAGAAACTCATACAAACAGCCTAACCATAAAGCTTCAAGAACTAGAAGAACAACAACAAACGAAGCCCAGAGAAAGCAGAATGAAGGAAATTATCAAGATCAGAACAGAATTAAATGACATAGAAACTAAAAGCACAATTCAAAGGATCAATAAATCCAGGAGCTGGTTCTTTGAAAAAATAAACAAAATTGACAAGCCTTTAACCAGACTCATGAGGAAAAAGAGAGAGAGGACTCAAACAAAATCAGAAACGACAGAGGAGAAATCATAACTGATACCACAGAAATACAAAAGATTGTTAGAAATTACTACATACAACTATATGACAAGAAATTTGACAACCTGGGTGAAATGGACAAATTTCTGGAAATATATAATCTTCCAAAACTAAATCCAGAAGAAGCAGGAAGCCTGAATAGACTAATAACAACTAGTGAAATTGAAGAAATAATAAAAAATCTCCTAGCACACAAGAGCCCTGGACCAGATGGCTACACAGGTGAATTGTACGAAACATTTAGGAAAGAACTAACTCCTATCCTTCTCAAACTATTCCAAAAAATCCAAGAAGATGGAAGACTCCCAAACTCTTTTTTATGAGGCCAGTATTATTCTAATCCCAAAACCAGGTCAAGACCCAATAAAGAAAGAAAACTACAGGCCAATATCTCTGATGAATATAGATGTAAAAATTTCCAACAAAATATTGGTAGACCGGATCTAGCAATATATTAAAAAAAAATCATACACCATGACCAAGTGAGATTCATCCCAGAGATTCAAGGATGGTTCAATATTCACAAATCAATAAATGTATGATACACCACATAAACAAAATGAAAGACAAAAACCATAAGATCATATCAATAGATGCTGAAGAAGCATTTGATAAAGTATAGCACCCTTTTATGATAAAAGTGCTCAGCAACATGGGAACAGAGGGAGCATATCTCAGCGTAATAAAGGCTATATACCAGAAACCTGTAGCTAACATCATAGTCAGTGGGCAAAAACTGAAAGCCTTTCCCTTAATATCAGGAACAAGGAAGGGTGTCCACTCTCTCCACCTCTATTCAACATAGTCTTGGAAGTTCTAGCCGCAGCAATCAGATAAGAAAAAGGAATCAAAGGCATCCATATTAGAAAAGATGAAATAATATCTGTTTTTCCAGATAACATGATAGTGTACATACAAAACCTGATAGACTCCACTAAAAAACTACTTCACCTAATAACTGAACTTGGCAAAATAGTTGGATACAAAGTCAATATCCAGAAATCAAAGGCATTTTTATATGCCAACAATGAAGCATCAGAGATAGAAGCTAGAAAACAAATCCCATTTACCATAGTAACAAGAAAAATAAAGTACTTAGGAATAATTTTAGTCAAGGAAGTAAAGAATGTGTACTCAGAAAACTATAGAACACTGAAGGAAGAAATTAAGGAAGATACAAATAAATGGAAGTATATACCATGTTCTTGTTTGGGAAGAATTAACATCATTAAAATGTCCAAAGCCTTCTATAGATTCAATGCAATCCCTATTAAAATACCAGCATCGTATTTCACAGAATTAGAGCAAATACTTAAGAAATTCATATGGAGTAAAAAATGACTTTAACTAGCTATAGCAATCCTGAGAAGGAAGAAGGAGGTAGGAGAAATCACAATACCAGATATCAAACTATATTACAAAGCCATACTAATCAAAATAGCCTGGTACTGGCACAAGAACAGACAAACAGATCAATGGAACAGAATAGAGAGCCCAGAAATAAACCTAGGACTCTATGGACAACTGATATGTAACAAAGGGGGAAGGAACATAAAATGGAGTGCAAATAGTCCTCTTCAACAAGTGGTGTTGACAGAACTGGATAGTTACATGCAAAAAAATGAAACTAGACCACCAACTTACACCATGCACCAGAATAAACTCAAGATGAATAAAAGACTTAAACATAAGCAGTGCCACCATAAAAGCATAGAGGAAAATGTAGGCAGAAAAATTGCAGATATCCCACGCAGCAAAATTTTCACTGAACTATCTACCAGGGCAAGGGAAATAAAGGAACATGTAAACAAATGGGACTACATCAAACTGAAAAGTTTCTGCTCAGCCAAAGAAAACATCAACAAAATAAAAAGGGAACCAACCAAATGGGGAAACATATTTGCTAATGACACCTCAGACAAGCGTTTGATCTTCAAAATATATGAAGAACTAATATGACTCAACACCAGGGAGACAAACAACCCAATTAAAAAAAGGGCGAAGGACCGGAACAGACACTTCTCCAAGGAAGACAGAGGGCACACAGGCACATGAAAGAATGCTCAACATCACTAGCCATCAGAAAGATGCAAATTAAAACTACAATAAGATGCCACCTTACACCTGCCATAATGGCCATCATCAGCAAGTCAACAAACAACAAGTGCTGGTGAGGATGAGGAGAAAAGGGAATCATGGTGCACTGCTGGTAGGAATGCAGCCTGGTGCAGCCACTATGGAAGACAGTATGGAATTTCCTCAAAAACACTAAGAATAGAACTACCTTATGACTCAGTGACTCCACTGCTAGGATTATACCCAAAGAATCCTGAAACACCAATTCAGAAGAACCTATGCAACCCTACGTTCATAGCAGCACTACTTACAATAGCCAAGTGCTCGAAACAACCTAAGTGCCCTTCAGCGGATGAATGAATCAAAAAACTGTGGTACATTTACTCAGTGGAGTTTTATGCAGCAGAAAGAAAGAACTTCTACCATTTGCCATAGCATGGATGGAACTGGAGAGTATCATGCTTAGTGTAATAAGCCAGGCAGCAAAAATTAAATACCACATATTCTCACTTAGGTCAGGAGACTAGTGAACAAAGAAGCAAGCAAACAAAACAGAACCAGAGACATGAATACAAGAAACAGATTTTCACTGTGCAGAGGGGATGGGGCAGGGGGAGCGGGGAGAAGGAGGCAAAGAAGGGGAGCAGTTTAGTCAAGGAAGTAGCATGGATGACCCATGGACATGGACAGCATGTGAGATTGATTATGGGGGGAAGGGAGGGATAAGGAGGTTGGGGAAGGGGAGAGCAGGGGGGGGAAAATGAGATGAATGTAATATAACAACAATAAACAAAGAAATATACATCCATATCTTTTTTGCTGCATCATTTACAATAGCCAGTACATGGAAACAACTGAAGTGTCCGTTAATAGAGGAATGGATAAAGAAGATATGATACATATCATGTATACAATGGAATACTACTCAGCCATAACAAAGGATGACTGTGACAGCATGGATGGATCTTGAGGATGTCATGCTAAGCAAAATGAGTCAGCCAGAAAAATACAAAAGTAATATTATTTCCCTCATATGTGCGACATAAAACATAAAGCAGTAAATGAACAAATAAAAGCAACAAACAAACTCATAGACATAGACAACAATACAGTGGTTACTGGAGGGGAAGGAGGAAAGGGTAAGAATCAAAAGAATAAAGGGAGTCAAATACATGGTGATGGCAAGAGACTACGCTCTTGGTGGTGAGCACACAATGGAATACACAGATGTTGTATTGTAGAATCATACATCTAAAAGTTATATAATTAGTAGCCAATGCTCCCCTAATAAATTCAATTTTGAAAAAAAAAAAAAAATTAGTTTGGTCAGTGCTGCCTGTCCTGTCCCAGTCACAGAGATTCAAGATACATGGAAGCAGATGGAAGGTGCTCCAATGTCCCTCCTATGGCATAGAAACCAGCTTTATTTGTACTCAAGTAACTCATACTAACATCCTGCCGAACTTCATGGGATACTCTTATGGAAATGCCTATGTAAGGAGGAAAACAGTGGCATGAAATCTGGGAGCTCAATTTCTCATCCCAAGTAGAAATCTTTGAAAAAACTGTTGAATCTGAGAACCTTGGAGTCCCTGCTATGAAATGGAAGTTTTGTTCCAAGAGTCAAATTTGAGCAAAAGTCAAATTTATCCCAGCCAGAACCCATTCAGTCCTGACTTTGGAGACAAGCTGTGACCTTATGTTGCATCCAGGCAGCTGTGCCTGGAACTGACTTGAGATGCTGTCTTCACCACTGTTCAGTGTGTGCCTCCTGTCCTGACCAGGAGAACCATGGCCTTGAGGCTCCAGCCGCCCTTGGGTCTCTGGCACAGACATGCACCATCACACTAGCACTCTTTTGGTTCTTAGAACTTGACATGCTTTCTCAGCCTTAGGAGCTTGGCAAACATTGTTCTCTCTGCTTTGGGTATTTTCCTTCACCCCATAGCCACCCCTCATGTAGGCTTTACAAGTCTTACCCATATATAGTAGGTTTAATAGAGTCTCTACCACAAATTCATGTCCATTTGGAGACCCAGAATTTGACCATATTTGGAAATAGGGTCTTTGTAGATGTAGTTAGATAAGACAGGATTAGATCATACTGGATTTGGGTGTCCTTATATGAGGGGAGGGTGCAAGGGCACAGAGAGAAGATAGCCTTGTGAAGCTGGAGGAAGAGATTGAAGAGATGCAGCTATAAATCAAGGAATACCAAGGATTGTTGGAGGCCACCACAAACTAAGAAGGGGTAAGGAAGGACTCTTCCCTGGAGCCTTCAGAGGGAGCAGGGCCCTGCAGGCACCTTGATACTGGACCTCTATCTTCTATAACTGCAAAAGAATACATTTCTATTAAGCCATCCAGCTGGTAGACCTGTGTTATATCAGCCCTAGAAAACTAATGAACCATCATTCTGTTCTCAGCTCAAAGAGTCTTCTTCAATTTAAGGATTAGAATTACCTATTATACACTAACATAGCCTCAGGTGCTTCTTCATGAGGTCTCTGGTTCTTGTGATTTCTTGTCTAGTATCTGCTTCTTTGTTAGATAAGAGGCTTCCTAAGGGCAGGAGGGGCTGGGCCCATCTTTCTTAGTCATAGCTTTATTTCCCCCAACTGTGAAGCCCCTGGGAGGAGTTATAAACTCATTTGCAGAGAAATGTCAGTCTGAAGGAGAGCAGGCAGCATCATTAATTTCTTCCCCCCAGGCTCTGGCCTCAGTGCTAGGGCAGCACCTTTTCTCTTCCTGGTGGAGCATAGTAATGAGAGGATGGGTGGCAGAGAGGGGCTGGGGAATAGGATGATCAGATATGCTTCTCGTCTAAGAACACTACCCACAATTCAATTCGACAAACTCCCACCGATTGCTTACCATAAGTCAACACATTAAAAGATAAATTCTCTTTATATTGGACTCAAACCAATTCTTTGTGGAATTACAAATTGGAACATTTACCTAGCCTCACCAAGGATATAATTGCATCATGTGTCAGGACTGTGCGATTCTAGCTATTCTTGGCTTTATACAAAGCAGTGTGTCAGATGTTTTTAAAACAAATTGCATTCTGGTCCCTTGGTGTACAATATCATGTCAGCTTTATTTTATCTTTGTTACTAATGGCCTTCAATTGGCAGTGGCTTCTCAAACTTCTTTTTTTTTTCTGATTTGTTGCAGGTGGGAAATGTAGGTACAGGGGAGAGAGAACAAAATGACTCGTTGGGTTACAGATAGCCATCTTGCAGTTATCTGTCTGATCCCTTGTGGGGGTGTTCTCTTAAGCTCATGACTGTTACTGGTCCAGGTGGTCCGGAAAAGCTGGCCATCACTGATTGGAAAGGAGAGTCTCAATGCTACCATCGGAGTCACGATTTTCTCCTGTGAAAATAATTTTTCTGTTCTCATTTTCTTAACTCCAAAGTCTATGTTTCAAATTCTTCATCTCTGAGCAGCACTGGTGGTTGAAAACAATGATTTTCTATCTTATCTTTAGGCAGCAAATACTTTTCTTTTCCAGTGAAGTTTTATTCTTAAAAATGAAATTATAAATAAAGAATGTCAGCCTTGGACATATCCTGACCAGTCTGCAAAGCTTGAGGCTAAGGGTGTTGGATCCTATTTTACACTTGGGAAAAACTCCCCAGGCCTCAAAGCCTGAAGTCCAAACTTCATTACCCTGCAGCATTAGAGCCATTTTATTTTATTTCAACATGGAAAGCTGGGCCAAAATTCCTGATTTTAAAAACAGGAGTCAGGAAAGAACAGAGCTGTGTATATTCTGACATAGAGACCTATCACGTGCTTTCTACCTGCCACTCCATAGACATTACCTAACCCAGGACCAGGGATAGGGCTTCACTCTGCCCAGAGGTCTATGAATGATACCCTTAGGTCCAACAATTTGAGGGACAGTGAGAAATGGCCTTGACTAACTTTATCATCAGCCACAGGGAGGGGCTGGAGTCACGTCCTTTCTTGATGGACAGCGCTTTACTCTGGATGTCACCACTCTCTAGCAGGTCTTGGAGCTGTGAGCTCAGACTGCTTGCTGTGGAGTTGCAGCCCCAACACCTCCCCAGAGCTGGTGATGGAGCACATGACGGGCTCCAGGGTTGGTCTTTGCATGTGATTTTTCACCCTGTCTCTTCAGTCAGCAAAGCAGAGCAGCCTTGAAATGCTATGAATAAATATTTGAAGTTTCTGGGTTTCTTATAACTCCATTTTTCTTCTAGGGATTAAATGGGAACCAGATGAGAATGGAGTCATTGCCTTTGACTGCAGGAACCGAAAATGGTAGGAAATGGTCAGCCTCTTAGTTATTTTTTAGAAAGAAAACTTGCAGAGAGGTTCAAGATTCCTTTTGTACTTTATTTTGCCCTGACCTAGGTACATCCAGGCAGCAACTTCTCCGAAAGACGTGGTCATTTTGGTTGATGTCAGTGGCAGCATGAAAGGCCTTCGTCTGACCATCGCCAAGCAAACGGTCTCGTCTATTTTGGACACATTGGGGGATGATGACTTCTTCAACATAATTGCTGTGAGTGTGGCTGTTTTGTGCACTTTGGGTTAATTTTGATCTTTTAGTAGCAACAGTTAACATTCTCATTGTATTTGTATGCAGGGCATTAAGTGGCGCAGGAGGAGGACTGGTTGGTCCCCCGGGAGTTCACTGAATCATGCTGTTGGAAGGGCTTTGGTAGACTGGAATGTAGCTGAGCACATTTTCTCTCCTAACCACGCAGGCAGGTGCTGCACCTGAGAGAATGGCAGCAGCTTTGGTTTGCCTACAGAGCCAGCCTTTTCAGAGTTAGACTTAGCAAGGTTTCCCTTGAACTGCTAGATTTTCTCATTTGGAAACTAACTTCATGCTAGACTAGTCTGATGACAATGACAGTAATAACAATCATGATGACAAAATGACTAAAATGTATAAAGCAGTTGTAGACTCACAGAGTGCTTTCTCTTATCTTCAGAAATAAAAGTGGCATTTATTGAGTGCCTACTGTGTGCCATTTACTCTACTCTTCATTTTTGCATTCTCTTTGCTCCTCACAGCAATGCTAGGTGGTATGGTGGGAGGCTTGGGCATTTTCTCAAATGAGGTTGCTTAGATTGAGTGTCAGTAACTTGCCTGAGGTCACAATGCTAGGAGGTGGGAGATACAGGAACCAATCCTGGATATGACATTCTCTCTGGAAAGAGTCCTGATTCAGCTTTCTATCTCCAGTTGTTTTCCCTCCTCCCCAGTTCTCCAGTATGATTCTCATCTCGTCCCTTACATCCCTCTCACTCTTTTCCCAAAGACTGTGGCCACAATGAGTCAGGTCTTTCCTTTGAGTACTTGACCAGGTGCTCCTGTGTAGGGTCACTTATGCTTTGCCCCCATCGTATCTATATGGGACATGGACTGACTGCAGGAAGCAAGGGAGGCTTCGTGGTAGTGGCGGGCAGAGCTTAGGCTTTGGAGTTGTGGCTTAGCTTTGAAACCTGGTTGTGTCATATACAATTGTGTGTCTAGGAAAACCACTTGATTCTGATTATCAGCTCACCAGCTGTGAAGTGGATACAATCACCTTGATGACAGGGTTGCTCCCCAGATGACCTGCGCCAGTGCTCAGGAGGCTGTGGTCTGCCTGGCTTCCCTGAGCCCCTGCACAGAACGTGTCATCAAGGGACCCTGTTTCTGGCAGCCTTCTGCATGGACACCACTCCCACTTTTATTTGCTAGACAGAGAGCAGGGTGTTTAAATGACATTGGGCTCACAGAGAGGATTGCTTGAGTTAGTGTCCTCCTGCCCACAAGTGCTTCTGATGGGATGCTGAGCAAAAAGATACAACCAAGACACACCATGATTTATAGCTTCAGATCTTAAAAAACCCTAAAAGGAAAGGGAAAAGGAAGAGATTCATTGAGTCCATGGAAGCAAGGGTTAGTCTTCTTTATTCATTGAATTATCTTCAGTGCCTAGGATAAAGCCTGGTACATAGTAGGAGTTCAGATACTGGGAGCTACCTTCCACAGAGAGCCCACTGTGTGCAAACCCAGCTGAATGTCCTATGTAGAGTATCTCATTGCATCTTCTCCCAGCTCCGTGCTAAGTGGCAGGGAGACAAAGGCATCAAGAGGTAGAAACAACTGGCTTTAAGTTCATGTAGCCAGAAGTGGCACAGTGCCCCAGCTGGTGTGGCTCAGTAGATTGAATGCCGAACTGTGAACCAAAGAGTTGCTGGTTTGATTCCCAGTCAGGGCACTGGGTTGTGGGCCAGGTTCCCAGTTGGGGGTGCATGAGGGGCAACCACACATTGGTGTTTCTCTCCCTCTCTTTCTCCCTCCCTCCCCTTCTCTAAAAATAAATAAGTAAAATCTTTAAAATTACAAAATTAAAAAAAAAAAAAACTGGCACAGTGAGGACTCAGAAACTGTCCAGCTTTATTTACTCCCCTGCGTCCTGGGTAGATGTGAAGGGAGCACAGTTGAGCCACTCAGCCACCTAGTGAAACTCCATGGTCAGGGACACAGCTCTTCCCAAGGCGGCTTTCAGATAGAACCTTGGCTTTCCAAATCAAGAAAAGTTACTAGTCTTATTAAGAATATGCAAATGAGGCCTGATCCCCACACATCCTGAAGCATTTATAGATAAGAAGCAGCTAATTTGGGACTATCTTTCTTATTAATCTTTAATTACTCATTACAGAAGTATCATAAATTTGCATAATAAGAAGAGCTAACTAATTACATCCTGAATCCTTTATCAGTCAGGATTTATTGTTCTGTTAACAAAACCTATCGATTGAAATAATCTCCATAAATGTATTAAGATATACAAACAGTGTCAACTCAATAATGAAGGGAGGGTGATTAAGATAATTAAAAGTAGACATGTCAGTTATTATAGAACAGTTAGGAAGAAAATTATTTTTTTATCTCAATTATCCCTTTGTATAAAAAATCCATTAACCACCCCGTTAACCCTCTCTGCATATCTGTTTGTTAGTTTTAAACATAATCAGTTTTAAGACTACGTATATACATAATTATTTCAATAACTAGAAAAATACTCTGAACATTTTTATTTGAAGCTTCTATAGTAAAATTATGAACTCTCTTCCCCTAAAGGATAAGGGAATGGATTAAATATGTTAGTGGATTTATAACAAAAGCCTGTGATCACAAAAGGAACCACTAACCAACAATAACTTTTACATATTGATTTATTTTAATACAGACAACATGTAAAAAATTTAAACAATTCAGAAATGTTCCCATTCCCTTTACATTTGGCACATACTCTTCCAAATTTTTCTGTGTTCATGAACATACATAATTTTTCCACAAAAATAGAATCACATTTTATAGAATATTCAGAAACTTACTTTTATACTCATATTGTAGTCATGTGTATTTGAAGACCAGGGCATTCTATCGCCCATAGTTGACAATTTTTAAATCTGCCCCCCTTTGCTGAACATGCTGTTACTGATCTCTTTTCTATTCAAGAATGCTGCCGTGAAAGGACTCATGCATATATTTTTGCAGGTTTGGTTGTACTTATATTGAGTAAAATTTAGAAGTGAAATTGTTATACCAAAGGGCATGCATATAGTTAGGTATTACTGGGAAGTCCACTATGCAGGAGTAACATGTATACACGTAGGAACTGTATTAGCGTCATCTTCAGTAACAATATAGGACTGGGTGGCTTAAACAGCTGAAATGTATTTTCTCACAGTTCTAGAGGTTGGAAATTCTAAGATCAAGATTGGGCAGTGTTGGGTTTCTGATAACGTTCCCTTCCTGGTGTGTAGACAGCCACCTCTCTCTGTGTGTTCACACAAGGCAAGAAAAAAGAGATAGAGAGAGGAAGAGAAAGGGGTTAGGAGAGAGGGGTGGGGAGAGAAAGAGCGAGTGAGCTTGTGTCGCCTCCTAAAAGGGCACCGTCCCATCCTTAGGGACCCATCCTCATGACCTCATCTAACCCTAAGTATGTCCCGAAGGCTTCATCTCCAAAGGCCACCACACTGATGGTTAGAGCTTCCGTATAGAAACTTAAAGGGGACACAAACATTCAGTTTGTAACACAATATTTTGAGGGTTTTAAGTAGATTTGTAATGGGCAAATCTTCATTTCCATTTGATGGAATTGTCTCTCACAACCCTAAGTGTACTTTACAAATTTAGCCTTGCCGATTTGTGGTGGTGTTTTGTTTGGTTGTGTTTGGTTTTCTCAATCATCTCCTATTTCCATAATAGCAAAATTGTTCCAATAATATGGTGTAAGTTTTTTCTTTAATTCCTTTAAAATGGCCCCTTGCCTCTGTCTAGAGGGGGACCCCACTGAAGGCTGCAAGGGGATGGAATATTTGAAGCTCCACCCAGCATGCCCTGCTGCCAGCCTGTTTGAGTACCTTATTCTTGGGGCCTGAATTTCATTGTCGGGAGAGGACATTATCATTTCACCCTTCATTACACTGTCAGTTTTCTCTAGCTTGCTGGGTAGATGTTTGAGGAGGAATTTCAGTGTTTTAGAGAGAAAGTAAAGAAAATAATCTTTATTTTCAGTGTTGGAAGCCCTCATGCATTGAAGGCTTTTGTTTGTACAACTCTAATTCATCATTGCCTTTTGATTTTCAGTGCCATAACAGGGAAGGGAGAAGGGAGACTTAAAGAGTAGAAAAGGCTTTTCCTTGGTCATTCCAGTCACTTTGCATGTTTGTATTAAGTTCATTGCTAAATGCATATTATATATTATATTGAAAAGCTTTTGATCCAGGTCTTTCCAGAGAATAAACATGAAATGATAATGTTAAAAATTGTTTTAGGTTTCTTGGGTAGGGTATTGCAAAATCTATCTAAGACTGATGAACTAAATGATTGAATTATAAAAAGCTGTTGAAATATGAGAGGGATCCTATGTATTCGAAGTTAAAATTTAAGGTCAAACCACTGGTGCATGAAGAGCGATGTATCTGAGAAGAGAAAAGGCATATTTTTCTGATTCACTTTGAAGTCTAACTCCATGCCATGCATTAAATTAACAATATTATCATAAAAATGAGGGTGCTAATTCTGTCCTTTCCGAAGATGAAATTTGAAAAATGATTTTACAGGAGTATAAAGCCATGCATTAAATGAATACAGCATTAACTGGGCTGATATTGTTAAATCAATTTAAATGCCTCCTGCAGCCCATGTTTGTGCAGAAAAGAACATCATTTGTTAGTTCAACACAGAACTTTCTGGTGCCCTGGTTTTAATTTGCAGAATTTTCTTTAAAACTATTTCTCCAGTGCTTTGCCTGCTGTAGATTTGCTTTTTTTCTTTTTTTTAAAATGTAACCAGTTCTGCATTAAAAAGTATGAGCACGGTATTTTCTTTCACTGTTCATTTGTTCTATACTGCTAATTATGTCCAGTCGTGTTTCAAATTATACAGGAAGCTTTTGTAATGCAAAAGATCCCCAGGATTCATTGTGTTGGTGAAAATATTGTGGGTTCATCTGCTTCATTACATAATCCCTGCACATTTTCATTCTAAAGGTTATTTAATCAAAAGTGCACCAATAAAACCATAAAAACATTTAATGGCATTCCAGCACTTCCACATCAGTTTTCTTGTATTGCATGAGCATGCCAGCATTTTAATTCTGTGGACCTTTTGTGGAATTTAGTGTTCTCTAAAACGTTCCCACTGACTTCCTTTACTTTTTGTTTCTTCATGTTGTTGTTTTTTTTTTAATGGTAAGAGTCTCATTTTTTTGTCTTTGCTTTTTGTTGTTTTTGATCTATGTGTCAACTTTTACTTTCTAGACTGTGTTCTATTTTCTATCAGTAAACTTCTCTATAATTTTGCCCTTTTGTTTATTTATTCTGATTATTTGTTCATACTACAAATACTGTTGAGTGCTAACAGTTGAATACTGGGGCTGTCTTTGTGTAGAATGCAGACAAGTTGCTTTTCCCAGGGGGACCTGGGTGTTTTGAGCAGAGTGTTGGTGTGGAAGCAAGCAGGGCGCAGGTGCTCACTGTGGAGTGGCCAGGGCTGTTTGGAGAGCGGGGTGAGGGGTCTGGGAGAGCACAGAGCTGGGGGCGCAGCCAGCTGCAGGCTCAGTGATGGCTTCTTAACAGAAGTGATGACTCAGTGAACACGTTCAGATAGTTAGGCATTAGCCTGGCCTTTGCAATGGAGTAGGGCAGGAGGGAGGAGAACTTAGGAGAAAAGTATTGTTTATAGGCTATAGTAATTCCTCTTCCATCCCAGAAAGTGCAGGCTTGCTGCAATGGATTGAAAGGAGTTCATTGTATGGACAGATTGAAGTTGGGGGTGAACATCTGAGGTGGAGGAGGTGGATAGGAGCATTGATGAAAAGAATGGGACTGGATTGAGAGTCAGGCCAGATCCCACAAGCCTGGTCCGCCACACAGTGGAATGGGGATTTTATCTGGAGACCAGGGAAGACCCAGAAGGAGTCTCATTTGCAGGGGGGTGCATTGAGAGGTTCCCTTAAAGCCTCTTTTTTGCCTAGGTCTTTGCTCATTCTTCTTTTTAGGCAACTGATGATCTTCTGTTAGACCTGAAAGGTCTACTGCTTTCATTGATCAAGTCCAGCTTCTAAAATTAAGCAAGGTTCAGGGTCCTCAATGCCTTCCAGAACCCAGAGTCAGCTGTCTGCCACTCTGGTCTCTCTGGGCAGTGATCACACAGGTGATGTGGTTCTACACCAATGCTGAAGGATGCATGAAGCTTGGTGGGTGAGTCCAGCCCATTTCTTCTTTGTTTTTACATCTTCTCCATGATCTGGCCATTTATTTAATGAAACTTTAAACGTGCCTTTTCTATTTTAGATCGTCGTTAAAATTTCTATTGAGGATTTCTATGTATCTTTAAAATGGGAGTGTAGGGAATGCTTACAGGGATTGGGCAAAAGGAAGGAGCAGGAGAACAGCAACGTGTCCCCTGTTGTCAGAACATTGAGTTTGGTGGGTGACACAGAGGAGAGGGAGAGGCAGTTCCTGGGAGAAGAGATTAGTGGGAAGTAGCCTAACTCCTGAAGAAGGTTAAAGGTTTACTCAAGCCTATTTTTGGATGGGTCACTGTAGCATCACAGATAAGCACATTTTATTATAAAACAAAAGTAGGCATTATCTTCAGGTGTAATGAGCATTCTTTTCATTTCTTTCTTTCTTTCCGTTTTTTTTTTTTTTTTTTTCTTCTTACTAATGGAAGCAGGAAAAATGTGGTTCATGATCAGTCCACAGTGATAATTGTGGGGAAATTTAGCCAGTATTTTATGCCCCTGGCTCATAGCAGGTACTTAGTTAATATTTATTAAGCAAACACAGGGACAAAGGGTTCCCTGACAGATGCCTTTCTGGGAGGGGGTTAGGCAGGGAACTGGTTGCACTATCTTGATTTCCAGTCTGTGAAAGACCTAGGTCACTGAGAGGGCTCAGAGAGTGGCACAGAATAGGATAGTGTATGGCCACACACCATGGTGATCTTGGTCTCAGGTGTTTAGACAGTCACATGTGTCATGGCACACTTCTTTCTCTAACAAACGTAGGGTCTGTGCTCTTTAGAGGTCAGGGCCATGTTCCCAAGTGTGGGTCACTGCCATCGCCCCTTCCTACTTAGCAAGTACCAGCTTGGGTGGAGGGTACACATTGGTCTTTGTCTCTGTGGAACACACATCACAGTCACACATGTGTTTTCCTTCTTTCTGTGTACTTGTATCAAATGCTTTCTTTCTGTTTCTTGTATGCCAGGTCTGTGTTGACTCTTTCCTGAATCTCATTTCATCCTCACAGTGAGATCATGGGGGAGGTTCAGTTACAATCCCTGATTTCCCAACACAAACAGAAAGGCTTGAAGAGCTGACACGCCTTGGCCCGGGGTACCCAGTTAGAGTATGGCAGAGTCAGGATGTGGTTCCAGACTGTCTGCTTCACTTACTTTAGCTCTATTGCCCTGCCCTTGTGTGACTCAGGGGAGGGAGTCCAATCAGGCAAGGAATGGAGAGAAGAAAACCAACTGTAAGTGAGGCCCTGTGTCTATATGGCCATTTGCGAGCTCTTCAAGGGGTGAAAGTTCTTTGTCCATCTCCTCACCCTGTGGTTGGTGGGCTGGCTGGCCCACCTCCAGGGCTGCCTGGATCCTCTCCTGTTCTACTAAAGCACCTTCCCATTTCCCAGATATTTCAGGAACAACTTAACCTTGAGTGGAAAGGGGGCTGGTTGAGTTCCTCTTGAGAGTTCAGTGCTGGTAGGGGGAAGGAGCAAAAGCAAATGACCAAAGCAAATTCCACGTTGCCAGTGATAATGTGCATTGCATCCTTTTCTGCCATTGACTATTGATACCTGATTACTTAAGTAAGGATGAAGGAGAACCATTCATAAGGCTGTTTGTTATGTCTTAGGGCCAAGGTGACCAGATCTTCAGTTGTACAATAATAGGGCCATCCCACATTATTGTTTCACAATGTAGAAATTTAGGGAACATCCATAAAAATGAAGAAGTGAAAGGTTTCCAAACAGAGCTGCAGGGAGCTTGGAAGCAGTTCTGCCTGCAGGGTGCCCTTGGTGTGCCCTTCAGGAGGGGCTCTGGGGTAGCATGGTGGCCTCCCCAGAGACCTGGTGTGCACCGTTCCCTCACACAGACAACAGAGCCCGGTTCCCTTTGGTGATACATACCAGATTGCTCGGCATAGCTTTGTCCTGATGCAGTCAAGGGAAATTAGTCAACTGCAAGCTTGGATGATGCCACTAACAAGCTGGCGGGGGTTCAGAAGAGCAATTCCTCCACCGTGGCCACAGCTCACACAGTGACGTGAGCATGGTTTTGATTACTGCACATGTTCCTCCCTGATGAGGGCAAGAACTCCTTGGTCTTCTCTACTTTTAAATCTCCTCTGCAGCCTCCGACAGGCACAGGCCTTTACATTAGTAAAGCAGTTTCAGGTCTGTTGCCTCATTGGATCCTCACAGGGATATCTGGAGGGTAAAGAGAAGGTAAATTAACACCTTCTTATGCATTATGAATCTGAGATCAGAGAGAGGTTTATTGAAGTCCCCAAAGCCACAAGGTAAGTACATGGCAGGGGCAGGATATGGATTTGTGTCCTGTCTTCTGGATTAGACTGTACCACCCAGGAATCAACTTTGAAAGTGTGCATTAGGCAGCCTCTTGATACAATTTTTAAATTCACCTGGAAAAGAGAGTTGGAAAGTTTTGGGCTGCAGGTTATGAAACAACTGAACAAAGACTGCTTCAGCACCTCGGCATCACAATCTCATGGGAGAGGCCAGGAGGACACAGCTGCAGTGGGTCAGTGGTGCCCTCAAAGGCCCATGCTGGTTCCAACCACCCACACTTCTTTGTGCTTTGCTGTTAAACTTGTCCCCTCATGGTTGCAAAATGACTTGCAATTGCATGATAGCAACCCAAGTGCAAAAGAAGGTACTGGATATAGAAGAGTTTTTCTTCAATGGAAAGAAAAAAATTATTTGAAACTGCCCAGAAAACTACCTCTTCAAGTTTCTTTGGTTGAGAGTAAGTCACTAGACCACCCCTTGCAGCAGGAGAGGCTCTGGAAAAACACGTGTACAGGAGAAGGGAACCAAATAGCTACGATTGTCTCAGACTGATTAGGCTTTAGAAATAGGTATATTGTCACCCTGAACCAAATTTGTCAACAGTGGAGGTGAAGGAAAGGGGCATATCTGTTTTATTTTCTTCCTAGCAATGTCCACTGTTAATCCAATATGAGCTGAGAACTTTGGAGAAGCTCTTCTTCAGGTTGGACTGTGCAGTCATGTCCTGGATCCTGAGATGATGTTCTGTTTAATTACAAAAAAATTGCACTCTCATTTGTCAATGGCTAATTTCAGAATTTTATGAAAGTATTTTTTCTCCATGCCTCATCAGAGGAGATCTAAGCTCTAAGACCATTGGGTTATAATTTTTCAATGCTTTTATATGACTAGACTAAGAACAAAGGTTAAAGAAGGAGCAAATGTCGGACTGATGAGAAACACAGAGGTCTGGGGACCCAAGGGGAGGAAATAGGAGCTTTGTCGTTCTGAAGTGCCTGTGAGGTTAGACTACCTGGGATGGAATCTGAACCCTAGACCTTACATATGACTTTGGGCAAATTGACCACCCTTGTTCTGCCTCAGTTTCCCTATTTATAAAGGGGATATGATTGGAAGTACTTACCATTTGAAGCTGAAATAGCCTAGGGATAAAGTCGAGCCTGTATCTAGATGAAGTAAGTGCTCAGTAACAGTTAATTACTGATACTAGTATTATTTCTAGTCCTACTTATTTGTAAGCCCCTCAGCATATGAAATCCAACACATCTCAGTTGCTATTGCGGCAGCTGCAAATATATTCCTCTTGATTCTGTCCCTGCAATGTTTCCTGAGCAGATGTCCCAAGCTCATCTCTTCATTTTACTCATTCCCCTCTTCACAACCCTGCATGGCTCTCCGTGCCCAAAGACTTCAAGTCCAAAATCCTTAGCCAGACTCTGTGCATGATCTGGGCCTATGAGACATGATCCTGGTATCTTTACTGAAGAACTCTGGGCTAGGCCTTCAATTAGTGAAGTAGAAATGCCATGACACTCTCATTAAACAAATTGTTCTTGGCACCCACTGTGGGCCCAGCCCTGTGCTGGTCACAGAGAATACACTGAAGAATCAGGCATGAATTCTAACAATGTGGCCCCATTCCATGGTGAGGGATCCAGGCACCAGGTAACCAGAATTTGAGAGTATTCAGGAGAGGGGTCTTACCTGCCCCAGAGGAGGCTGGAAGGAGCTGACCGAGAGGATGAATAAGAATCAGCCAGGAGATGCCCAAGTAGGGCTCCGGGCAGAGGGACCGGTGATGGAAGGCCTGAAGAAAAAGATAGGACATACCAGAGGATAGGAAGGGACTTAGGGCTGTCCTGGTGCTAAGGTCATGGGGGTAGGGGGAGACTAAGGAGTAAAGGTGCTAGCAAGGTCAACCGATGCCAAGTTTCCAGAGCTCCTAATGGGGTTGACAAGAGGTGATCTAATCAGATTTATATTTTGGAAGGAGCAGCCTAGCTACAGTGCAGGGAATCGAGCTTGATAAGAGAAATGAAGAGAACACTCAAATTTCCACTTCTAGCTTTGAGCTTCATACAAAACCAAATAGTCTTATTTTGGGTATCCTGGGATCAAAAATGATTGGCAGGTGGCCCCTGGCCTATTTGAAGGTGGTGTACATGAGCAGGGTTGTTACCAACACTTGCATAGCCTCTAGAATGACTAGGAAACATCAAGGCCTCTTTTCTATTCTGTCTGCACATATGTGTGACCCGCACATGATTCTCTTGGCTCCATGAAGTTAAAGACAGGACCTGGAGCTCCATTTGCCCAAGTCTGGGATGCTCTTTAGATCCTGTATAGGCTGTGTGTTGTCAGCCATGCCCAGGGTGCCCCAGTGTTTGGAGCTGCCCCTAAAGGACTATCATTTAAGTGTACACCACAAACACTGCCAGACACCAACATGTGCTCCAGAAGTTTCTTCCTTAAACAAGAAACAAGAAAAGAATAAAATTTACCTTTGACACAGGAGCACATTTTTCTCTAGGGGCACCAACTGAGAAGCCACCTTACATGAATGAACTAAGCCTGTGATCATGCTGCTTTCTTTGGTGTGTGGGTATCCTTAAATTGTTAAGTGGGATCCTTTAAATGTTTGATTGTTTCCTCTTTTCTTTGCAGTATAATGCGGAGCTTCACTATGTGGAACCTTGTCTGAATGGAACATTGGTGCAGGCCGATAGGACAAACAAAGAGGTGAGGCCTACTATAGGTTGGAGAGGGTCCATTGGGGTCATGGCACAGCCCTCTCTCCCCAAGGGTGATCATTTATAATAATTCTGCCTTGATTGTTAGAAACTCATCAAATGTTCTCCTCCCCTCCTGAAGGCCTCAGAACCCAGTACGTGGAACATTGAGAAAGAGGCACAGATGAAATCATGGCAGGAAAATGATTATGTTGCTAATTCTGAAACAATTGTGTTGATTTTCTTTTTCTCTAAGCACATCCTCCATTGTGCTTGACACCTATGTTGACAGCATTGAGAAAATAGGACTTTTGCTGAGACTTTAAAGAAAATTGAAGTTACTTACTATGTTATTATTGCATTTAATACAATTGGTTAAATAATTGTTGGGGTAGCTATTGGAGTAACTTATCTCCTGAGTTAGAAGGCAAATTTTAACAAGGATAGGAATGATGTCTGCACTCCGCTGTATCTTTAATGCTCTAAGCATTGCCCACCCCATGAATATAATGGGACTAAATGTAGATAGGTTAAAGGAGGGCCTTTGAATGAGATGGAAGTTTATCTTCCAGTTACAACATTTTGGAAAAATTCCCCAAATATATTTTTAAAAAATACTTATCTGAGGATATTTTTTAATGCTTTTTAGAGAGAGCAAGGGAGGGAGAGAGAGAAAGAGAGAAAGAGAGATCAACATGAGAAACATAGATCAGTTGCCTTCTCATATATGCCTCAACTGGGGATTGAAGCAGAACCTGTGCATGTGCCCTGATCAGGAATTGGACCTATGACCTTTTGGTTTAGCGGGTGATACTCCAACACACTGAGTCGTACCAACCAGTGTGCTGAGAATAGATTTCTATAAAACTAAGTCTTGTTTTCATATGACCATCTGGTAGCAAAGTGGATAAGGCGCTGGCCTGTGAACCCAAAGGTCGCAGGTTCGATTCCCCAACCAGGGCACATGACCAGGTTGCCAACCAGGTCTCCAGTCAGGTCTGTGGCTGGAGGCAGGTGAAACGCAACCATACATTGATGTCTGTCTCCCTCTCTGCCTGTCTCCCTTCCCCTCTTTCTAAAAAAAATTAATTAAAAAAAAATTGTCATTACAATTACCACAGCTACCAATACTACTCCTACAGGGCCAGGTGTTAGGTAGAAGGTGTAGCTGTGACTACAACAATGTTAAGACTTCTAGGGATTCATAGGTGCTGTTACTCACATTGTTTTGTTTTAACTGCCAGATGAGTACAATAAAGTAAGGCTCCTGACTGGAGCCACCATGAGGTGGCTAGGGACAATGGCCAAGGTAGGTCTCTCTGAGGCTCTGTGAGGCACGTGAATGTGCTGGAGGGAACCCCCAGGTCCAAATGATGCTGTCTTAGATGCAGATGGTAGAAGCTCCTGATTTGGTCATCATTGGGGGAGTGAATGACAGAGAATTGAGAATGATTCATTACAACTGGAACAGAGGTGAGAAGGAAAAAGTATACCAGCATTAACATCCAAGCTTCAATTTGAAGGGGAAGAAATGCCAAAACAAGCTTTGTTTTTGGGTGAGAGAAGCAGGTACATTGTAGTTCAAAGGACATGTGCATCTAGGGAGTGTTTGTTTATGGCCATTTTCTAGACTAAGGTAGGAGAATGACATAAGCCTATAGGCACCTTTTCCTAGGAACTTTCTCTTTTTTGATCATTGCCAGGATCTGGATTATGTCCCTTTCCCAATATTGGGAAATTGGAATATTTTCCAAACCTCAAATAGGTGTCCAGAGATGGTGCTTACAGCATTAAATAAAAAAGATGCTTAAAATGATTAAGGCCTTCCTTTAGGTAACACACCAATAAACAGGGAAAGTTTAATATTTGGAAGTACAAAGTCTTATGAATGAAAAAATTGTAAGAGAAGTTGGGCTAAACATTTATTTTAAATTGTCTTTGAATTAGTGGGTATTGAAGACTGGCTAAGTTTTGAGTATAAAAAATTAATTCAGATTTTGATAAATATGGAGTAGCCACATTTCAATTAGATTCTCCCCCCTCACAAGTAAAAATCTCTGTGTTTAACCTAGTCTAAAGACGTGGAGGTGAGTTACCTGGATTTCCTTACTGATGCCCATATATCCCAATAGAGCAATCCAGATGCTTCCCACCTGACCCAAAAAAAGATGCAGATCAAAAAATAAATGGTTTCAAGAAAAGTCAGTTTCCTCTAGAGGACCAAGAAAAGGGTTTTCTATCCAAAAAAAAAAAAAAAAAAGCTTTGAGATAATTCCTTTCCTACTCCACCAAAATACCAATGAGACAACTGTAGACCAACACTCCACAGTGGGGCTGAACAGAATGTTGATCTTCCGTCACATCAATACCCTCTTGGCTCTTGTACTGTACCTCAACACAGAGACTGAATGCTAAGAAAAATGATTAAATAGGACTCAGGGTCTCATAATATATAATCCAAAATGCTCAGAATGTGATACAATATTTCTTGTCATCCAAGAACCAGGAAATTATAACATGAGTGAGAAAAGACAATCAACAGAAGCCAATATTGACATGAATCAGATGTGAAATGATCAAATTGCTTCAATAAGTAATTAGGAATTCTCTTAACAAATGAAAAAATAGAAAATCTCAGCAAAGAACTAGAAGTTACAAAAAATGGAAATTCTAGGACTGAAAAATGTGGTTACCAAATTGAAAAGCTCTCTAGATCAGTTCACTAAGAGAGTGGAGATTACAACAGATAAAATCAGTGTATGCTGGGAGAGATCAATAGAAATTACCCATCTAAAGAACAGAGAAAATGGACTGGTATGAAAATAGTTACAGGGTCATGTGGGACAATAACAAGAGAGCCAGCAGTCATGTCATGAAAGTCCCAGAAGCGGAGAGAGAGAGTAGAACTAGATAGATGTTTGAAGATATATTGATGAAAACTTCCCCCAAATTAATGAAAGGCATAAACATATATATTCAAAGGGCTAAGCAAATTCCAAATAGGATAAACCCAAGTAAATCAATGGCAGGACATATCATAATTAAATACAATTAGACAAGAAAAAAAAAAAAAGCACTTGATAACAGCCATAGAGAAGAACATGTTACAAAGATTACTCATTTGAATGACAGCAAATTTCTCATGTAAAATCATGGCATGGTATTCTTCAGGTACTGAAGGAAAAAAAAAAAATACTTTCAACCCAGGATTTTATAGTCAATGAAAATATCTTCTGTGAATGAAGGGGAAATAAAGACATTCTCAGATGAATGAAAACTTATGAAAATTTGTTACCAGCAAATCTACCCTTAAAAAATAGCTAGAGAAGTTCTCTAAACAGAAGTGAAATAACAGAAAGAGACTGAAACTTCAGAAAAGACAGAATATTAGAATGGGTATAAATGGGAGTAAGTATAATAGACTATCCCAATACTAAGGAGATTCTCAAATTACATTTGATAGTTGAAGCAAAAATTATAGTATCGTCTAATGTGGTACCCCAATGTTTGTTGAGGAACACTTAAGACAATTATATTTTAAAAGTATGGAGGGTAAAGGTACTTAATTAGAAGTAATTTCTACATTTCAGTGGAATTGGTAAATGCTGATACTGATAGGCTGTGTGTGATAAGTTATGTACTTATAATAACTAGAGCACCTGAAAGAAAATAGTAAAAAAGAGGTATACTTAAAAAGTAGCTCACAAGGACTTGGGAAAAGAGAAATAGGGATGAGATACAGAGGAAATGAACAGGAAAAGGACATAAATTGGCAGACTTAAGCATTAACTAAGTATCTTTGATGTAAATGTTCTAAACACACCAAGTAAAGACTAGAGAGTGAGTGGATTAAAATTTTTTCCAACCATATACTACTTCAGGAAATTGGCTTGAAATATTAGTATATGGGTATATTAAAAGTAAAAGGTTGGAAGAAGGTATACAATGCAATCATTAGTTAAAAATAGGGGTGGCTTTATTAATTTCAGATATGAAAACAGTCATCTTCAGAGCAAAGAAAATGATTAGAGATAATGAGGGAAAATACAGAATCATAAAATAATTAATCCACCAGGAAGACATAATTCTAAATGTTTAGAGTAAACTAAAGATCTTCAAAAAACATGAAGCAAGAATTAAGAGTTGGTGATTAATGATATTGAGCATCGTTTCATATGTCTGTTGGCTATCTGGATGTTCTCTTTGAAGAAGTATCTATTCAGGTCCTCTATCCACTTTCTAACCAAATTGTTTTTGTTGTTGCTGTTGAGTTGTATGCGTTTCTTGTATATTTTAGATATTAACACCTTACTGGATGTATCACTAGCTAAGTGTGTATTGATAGATGAATCAATAAAGAAGATATGGTGCATATATACAATGGAACATTACTCAGACATAAAAATGAATGAAATCTTGTGATTTGCAACAACATGGATAAACCTAGAGGGTATTATGCTAAATGATATATAGGTCAGACAGGTAAAGCAAATACCACATCATTTCATTTACATGTAAACACTAAAAAACAAAATAAATGAACAAACGAAACAAAATTCATAGAACAAATTGATGATCACCAGGTGGGAGAGGGGTTGGTGGAGGTGTGAAAAAAATGAAAGGAAATAAGAAATACAAATTTCCATTTAAAAATAATCACAGGAATGTGAAGTACAGCATAGAGAATATAAATATGATATTGTAATAATTATGTATAATATCAGATGGATACTAGACTTATGGTGATTGCTTTTTAAGGTATATAAATGTCTAATCACTATGCTACAAACCCTAAACTAATATAAAATTGTATGTCAACTATAATTGAAAAAAAGTTTAAAAAAATTAATACAGCTGGGAGTAAAATAGAAGAACCTATAGTCACATTGGAGACTTGTGCACTTCAGTCTTTAATTGATGGACTATTAAACTGAGAGTTAGCCAGGATAAAGAAGAACTGAGCAAAACTATCAACCAATAAGATCTAAATACTAGTTATAGAGTACTTCACTTAACAACAGCAGCATACATATTCTTTTCAAGTACCCATGGCACATTAACCAAAATAAAACATATCCCGGGGCATAATACAAACCTCAATGACTATAAAAGAGTTGATATCAAACTGAGAATCTTTCCTGATAATAATAGAATCAAATTAGAAATCAATAACAGAAAGATGACAGAAAAATCTTCAAACACTTAGAAATGAAGTAAACTTCTAAATAATTCATGGATCAAAGAGGAGGCATTGAAAAAATATAAAATATATGAAACTAAATGAAAATGAACATATCAAAATATGTAGGACAAAGCTGTTACAATTTTTAGAGGGAAATTTACAGCACTAAAGGTTTATATTAAGAAGAATACTTCAAATTAATAACCTAACATTCTATAATAATAAACTAGAAAAAAGAAAACAAAATAAACCCAAAGCAAACAGGAGGAAGAAAATAATGAAAGCAGTTAAATTGGAACAGATTAACAGCGGGGAAAAATCAATGATAGTAAAAGCTGGTTCTTAAAAAAAAATCAATAAAACTGATAAACCTCTAGAAACACTGATGAAAATAAAAGGAGAAAGGTAATGAATCACCAATATTAGAAGTGAAACAGGGAATATCAGGATATATACTGCAGTTATTAAAAATAATACAAGGCTATTACAAATAACTTTTCACTCATGAATTTGAGAACTTAAAAAAAAAAAATGGGCCAAATACTCAAAAACTACAAGCTATGAAAATCCAACCAAGATGAAACCTGAATAGTCCTATAAATATTAAAAGAATTGAATTCACAATTTAAAGTTCCAAAAAAAGAAAAATTTTTTTTGAGTCATGGATGGTTTTACTAGGTAGTTCTACCAAGCATTAAGGAATAATTAATACCAATTTTACAGAATCCCTTTCAGAAAAAAAAGAAAAGGAGGGAAATCCCCCCAACTTATTCTATAAGGCTGGTAGTTCCCTGATAAACCAAAGTACAGAAGAAAGCTACTGACTGACATTCCTCATGAACTTACAGCAAGAACCTTCGACAAAATTTTAGCATATCAAATCCAACAATGTACATAAAGAATTGTACACCATCGCCAAGTAGGATTTAGTCCAGGTATGTAAGGGTGGTTCAGCATCAGCATCCAACCAATCCTAAAGATGTTTAATAATCCTATACAAATTAATGATTTAAAAATTTTTAAATCTTTCAGCAAAATAGGAACAGAGGTATCTCCCTCAACTTGATCATGGTCATCTACAAAATCCTTCAGCTAATTTTAACTTGAAAGTGAAAGTTTAAAAGCTTTTTCTCTTATGATCAAAACAGGCAATGATGTCCACACTCACAATTCTTATTTAATATAGCATTACAAGTTCTAGCAAGTACAATAACATTAGGAAAATATATAATGGGTATACAGGTCAGTAAGGAATTAAACTATCCCTATTTTCAGATGGCATGGTTGTATCTGTAGAAAATCCTAACCTATCAAAACCACAAAAACCCAAAAAAACTCTTAGAATAAATTAAAAAGTTCAGCAAAGTCACACATACAAGATAAATGCACAAAACCAATCATATTTCTATATACTAATAATAAACAAATGGAAATATACATTTAAAAACAATACCATTTACAATTGCTCCAAATGAATGAAGAATAAAATTTGTACAGAAGCTGCATGCTATAAATTCCAAAATGCTGTTGAAAGAAATCAAAGAAACTGTAAACAAATGGAGGGACTTAACCATGTTTATACATGGGAAAACTCAACATAGTAAGGATGTTAATTCTCTTCAAACTGATTTGTAAATTTAAAGCTATTCCTATCAATCCCAGCAAAGCTTTTGTAGGCAAAGATGAGGCACTCTAAGACTTATAAAGAAAAGCACAGAGCCTAGAGTTGTAAAACAACCTTCACAAAGAAGAATAGCATAGGATGAATCAATCTACCAATGTTAAGGCCTAGTGATGAAGACAATGGTATTGATAGAGGAGTAGAATATAGATCAATGGAATAGATATGCCTATACAAATATGCCCAACTGATTTTTGACAAAGGTATAAAAACAATTCAATTAAAGAAGGATATTCTATTCAACAAATGGTGTCAGAAGACTGGACTATCCATAAGTGCACACATGCATATACATTTACACAGAAAACTCTTAACCTTGATTCATAACTCACAACTTAAAATATAACTCATCAAAATTAGGGGAAAAAAAAACATATGCCATATAAAAGACCATGCTTGAAAGGATGAAAAAATACGTGATTTGCAAATACCTTCTCCCAAGCTGTTGATACACCCAATAACTTAAACAAATCTTTTAATCTTTGAAGAATGATCTTGAGTGAAAAAAACATCCATCCCAAAATAATATGCTCTACATATAACATTCTTGAAATGACAAAATTATAGGAATGTAGAACAGATCAGTGGTTTCCAGGGGTTAGAGATGAGCATGGGGAGGGTCAGTGCCTATAAAAGGACAGCATGAGGGACCCTATGGTGATAAGACTTGTTCTGTGTCTCAGTGCAATCAATGCCAATACCTTGTCTGTGGTATTGTTCTATAGTTTTGCAAAGTGTTATTAGAGAATGCCAGTTAAAGGGCATATTACATCTTTCTATGTTATTTCTGACAACTGCCTGTTACCTCAAAATAAAGTTTAATTAAAAATAATCAAAAGTATATGAGGAACTCTTAAATGGGGACTTTGTCAAATCTGTGTGAAGAGTTGAACAGTGTACATTAGGTTGCTTTAGTTATATGTAAAAAATATGGATTAGAGTTACAATGTTCTTACATATGACTCATTTTATTTGAAGAAAATCTCAGAAGATTTTGCAATTGTAGGATATTTTAAAACAAAGAAGGATGAGCTTCTTTGGCTAATATGAACCAATTCCATTTTTATCATCAAATTGAGATTAGGCCATATACATTCAGGACTCTCTTAGTGGCATGGGACAGAGACTAGCAAATTCATAAAAGCAAAATGGGAATTTATATCAACCTACCTAACTACAAAGTCCTGGGGTCAAAAATGACTGAACCCAAAGCCTTTAATATAATGTCAGAGATTATCCAGCTACTTCCCCTATGTGTCTCCTGTGGACCCTGATTGGTTCTGTCAGGTTAGGTGTCCATCTGGATCCATAATTGCATCTCTGAACGGTGGAGCAGCCCAGCTAGCAGCCTTGTCCAGGTATTTGCAACTGTGGCTAGTAGGTAAGCCTTTGTTTAACAGATCTGCTTGGTTTTCCAGAAGGAAAAGACTGGGCATCCAGGTCACTACCTAAAAGGCAGATGCTCAATAGAACATGAATGGATGAATCAATGAGCCACCTGGGAGATGATTCTGCCTGAAAGGACTTTTTGTTTGTTTGTTTTGCTTGAAAAACAAAAGCATGGAACTCACTCATTACTCTAACATAATCAGGATGACCTGAATTAGGTTGTAGTGAAATGATCTGATTCCAGGGCTGGCAATTCTCACTAGTCTATCTAGTTCAGGCCAAATCCCCTGAATGGCAGCTTGGAAGCCATTTTCTCATGTACTTTGTGAAACGGGGACAGAGAATTATAACCTGTATAAACTTGTATATAAATGGCACTGTGCACATCAATGCTAGCCTTCCATCCTCTGAGTTCCATGTGCCAAATCCTTTGGGGCATTCAATCTTCACTTTCAATATCCATGTATATCCTGAGAGTCTTTCCTACCTGTACCTTTTCATCTTATGACCATTTTTCCGGTGGCCACAGCAATGTTACTTCCAGATAATGAAGGGCATGTAAGGGCTTCTACAAGGTGACAACTGGGATTATTATGTTATGCCTAGAAAAAAAAAGAACTTAATCATTTAAATTAAAACACACTTAATAAGATTTATTTTAAAAATTTGAAAGAGGAATGAGAGAATCTCAGGATGTCTTGAAATAGAGGAAAAGGTTAAAGATGCTGGCCTTGGTCATGTTAATTGTCGTAGCTCAAAGATTTCCTGTGACTTTGCTTGAAACAGCCATGATACACCGCCCTGAGCAAGTGAGCATACGGTTTTAAGTTTTCATTTTTGACTTTTAAAAGTATTGTTTACTGTCTGGAGAGAATTTTGTTTTGCTTCTTTATGTACCAAATAACTCACATTAAAAAAATATATATATATTTAAGAAAAAAGACACCATGACAAATTGAGTGAGCCTGGAGCTCAAATATAGAATTCAAACCAGTATGCTTGCATCATAATCTACTTCAGGCCTCCTGAACTATTCATCAGACCTTAAAATGAACCTCCTGTGCTCTCTCTGGGGCAAGGGAGGAAGGAAAGCCATTTGCTTTTCCTTTGGTTTTATAATGAAGATGTTCCAAAATCCACTGCACTTCATAGCTCTGTTTAAGATTCCTTTGCAAGTATTTGTTGCAAAATGGACGAGTCTTAGAAACCCATGTAACTCTCATCTTCCTTGAAGTTTTTTGTTTTTTTTTTTAAGATTTTATTATTTTTAGAGGGAGGGAAAGGGAGAAAAGCAGAGGAGAGAATCAATGTATGGTTGCCTTTCACCTTCCTCCATCCACAGACCTGGCTGAAGACCTGGCTTGCAACCTGGTTATGTGCCCTGGCTGGGGAATCGAACCTGCGACCTTTGGGTTCGTAGGCCGGCACCTTAACCACTGTGCCACCAGCCAAGGCTTCCTGGAAGTTTTGATCTTTTCCGATGAGATTACTGAATATCCATGAATTAGCAAAAGGACACATCCGAGTTGCTAGATTTCTCCCAGGACTGTTTCTTACAGCTTGAGCTTTGTCAAAGGAGACACCTTTGGATTCTAAAATTTCTCATCTCTCATGGCTTTCTAGGCCTTCAATGTCCAGTTTGCCAGTGATATGGGAGAGAGGGGCATGTTGTAATCTGTAGGCAGAAAGTAGCCCTTCTGCGCATTACTGAATGTAGCCTCTGCCCAAACACCAATGGAGACAAGTTTGCAGAGAAAAGCACTAATCTACTTTCATTTGACTCAAACCTAGCAAGCGGTAGTTAGAACTGCATTAAAATAGCATGAGTACATTAAAAGTAACTTACACAGGAAAAATTTACTTAAATGTGAACAAATTCTAAGGAAAAATTGACCTAAATGTGATCCAATATAACTTAATACAGTGCAACTCTAATAGAAATAAGGTAGGTTTAAGTACATTCCATAAAAGAGTAACAATGATATGTAGTTAGGTTCAAAAAAAGTAACTTAAAGGACAGTGCACTTTGTGGTTTCTATATTACTTAAAGATAGAAAGAAATAAAGGAGGAAAGAAATCAAGGGGAAGGAAGGAAGGGAAGTAGGATAGGAAGGGAAGGAAGGAAGGGAAGTAGGAAGAAAAGGAAGGAAGGAAGAGGAAAAGTGAGGGATTTAGGAGGTACATTTGTTAAATTGATTTTTTAATTGTACTGAAAACATTTTACATGAGATGGTATTTAACAAATTGTTAAGTGTTTGATACAGTACTGGTAACTGTAAGGACAGTGTTACAGCAGATCTCTAAAATTTACTCATCACTCACAGTTATCTTTATACCCACTGGATAGCAAATGCCTTTTATACTGAGCCCAACATAGTTTTGCAGTCAAAATACATTTTTAATATCAGTTTCCTATTCTTAAAATTAATACCAACGTTTTTTAAAACTATTAATATAGGTCTGTGAACACTAATCCAGTTGTTTTCCTATGATATGAGGACATCCTTTCTGCTAATTTCCAGATAGGATTTTTTCCTGTTTTCTGCCTATTGAGGATAAGAAATGTAGCCCCATGTAAGTGCATGTTGCTCTGCTGGCTTACATTCATTAGAATACTGCCACTTGACAGTGACTCAAATGATTCATATGGCAAATGTCTTCTAATTCCTTGTGTAGTAGCTTTGTAGAGATGAAGTCACCAAAATGATGACCTAGAGACTCTTTCCATGGGCAATGTGCCCCAGAAACTATGCTCAATTATGTTCCCCTCACTTGTTTGAAAAGCACTCAAGCTAGTATTGGGGAATTATATAGATTTACAAATTTTTACCAATGCATAATTTGGGTTAAAATCATTAATATAGTAAAAAATATGTTTTTAATCTTCAGTGTAGCATGTTAATTGTGAATCCCATGTATGAGTCTAGATTAGGGGTCTAGGACCCAATAACAGATAGTTCAGGCTTTGTGGGCCATGTCTCTGCTTTAACTCCTCAGTTTACCATGGTGGCGTGAAAGCACCTGTAGGCAATACAGACACAAGTGGATGTGGCTGTTGTGCCAATAAAAATTTATGCGTTTGGTGCAGGTCAATATAGTGCTGATCACTAGTGTAGACTGTGGACCAGGCTAGGAGGAGAGGTCTGTTATTAAAACATTACACTCAGGTTCATCTATCCATTCTCATCTCTTCATGTTATGACATTTTTCTGCACCTCTCCTCTCCATTGGATTTCTCTCTGTGCTTCCTCCTTTTCCTCCTTTTTTTTTTTTTTTTTTTTTTTCTGATCCAGCCATATTGAAATGCCTCTGTTCTCGACAAGGCTGTATTCATCGCTGTTTCCACTGCCTCCAGCATAAGGCCAGGCTGCCCATAAAGAACATTGAAGGAAGGAAGGAAAGAGCACATTAGATCAAGTCAGTCTCCTAATCAAAATCCTTCGAAGGTTTCGTGTTTCTTCTCCTTTGCAGTGAGTGGGGCACAACACCCTGCAGGCCAGTCTGTGCTTTCCTTCCACTCTGGACACGTAGGGCCTCTTATCAGTGTCTTCACTATCCCACTCTCCATGCCCATCCCCACCTCATTAGGGCTTTCACAACAACTCGTGTGTCCTGAAGACAGAGAAATACTCCTTCCTTTGTTAGCTCTCAGCCCAAAGCTCACCTTCCCAGACCCTCTCCTCCATGCCACCCTGTTCAAACTCTTATGAGCTCTGGTGACAGATATTTGCTTCTTTTAAGTTACTTGTTCACGTGTCTTTCACCTACCTTCACCACAATCTGAAAGTCCCCTCTGTAAACATAAACATTCCACATTTTATTTCTGTCGCGGCTCCTAGAAGGAGTCCTAACCCATCACAGGTGCTCAGATCATACTAAGTAGGTGAGTGAATGGAGGAAGGGATATTGGTTTTCAAATATTGCTGTCAGATTTTCAGAGTAAAGGAAGAAGCCAGAGGTATGCAAACTGACACCTGAAACACAAGAGCTGAAAGCCTGATGCTTTTGGGTGGAGGGAGACCAAACACTGGTTAGATCAAACAGCCAGGAGTCCTCAGGCAGCAGCTTAGAGCATCTAGAATTTTGATGAAAGTTATAGCAACATACATTCTCATATATCCATTAGCAGTACTGTTCAGCTTAATAATTTAAGTTATTGTGGTGAATTTAAATTCTGATCAATAGTCTTTTTGGGAGGAGATGAGTGATTTTAGAGGTGGAAATGCCTAGTGATTAAGAACTAGGTTAATGTTGCTGGACATCCTGTCCACAGTGACTAGCTATGGGACAGTGTGTGTCACTTCACACCTGTGAGCTGCCCTCTCTTTTCCCATTCAGACATTGAGGATCAATGGCACCCTTCCTTCTTATTCTATCACACAGGCTTAGGGAAGATTTACTGGGAGAACAACTTGAGAACATTTTATAATGCCCAGCATCTTAACAGATGTAAATGGTTAATTATTTACTTAAGAAATAGTGACTATTAATACTTTCTTAAGAAATGTTTTTGTCCCAAATGTTAACACATGTAGAAAGATAGAATACATATAAAAAGGATAAACTGCTGTTTTTGGAACAAGCCACTTCCCAGGGCACCTCCCAGAGATGAGCCCTTCTGCATCCAGTTCTTAGGTGTAGACATTACCATCACTGACATGCTCAATGGAAACACCAAGCCACTGATCTAGAATGTGCTGCCCACAGTTTCATAAATACTTAGATAATGATGATAGGAGTTTTTACCCAGGGAATGTGGCACAGAAATAGGTTCGGCACTCAGACACACATTTATGTCCTTGACCATCAGTAAATAGAACAATCTCTGAGGAACATGTGACTAAATGACCCAGAGCATTTAGCCACATCCCTGTGTGCTTCTCTGGAGACTTGTGAGAATGCTACTGTATTAAGATTATAAGTCGCAAAGCTCCAGGGTTTTGGTCAGTATCTCATGTCTGAGAAACTCCTGTCTCACACTAAAGTCCATGTTATGTCTAAGGCAGGTGCTACTTATAGGAAGATATAAAAGAAAATGCAGCTAACAAGAGGTCCGCCAGTATATTCGAAAACCCTGCGCTATTGAGTGGCCGGCAGGTGCAGTCTCCCCGGCTGCTCCACCTACAGCAGGCTGACACCTTTTTGAAGGTGACCAGATGACAGGAACTCCGTCACACCTTCTTCATACTACAGGGGTGACTCCACGTTTTCCAAAGCCTCCTGTTCTCTTCTCCTTTCATTTGGTCATCACTGTTTCTGTAGGACAGAAAATCATACCCTATGACCTTGTATTTTACACTGAATGACATGAATCCAGGACACCCTGCTATTAGGAGGAACCATAGAATACTTTTTGTCAACCAAGAAATGGTCAGATGTTAGCAATTTTCATGTGTGTGAAGCCTAATAATTCAACATTTCTCCTAGATGTTGCTGTGACAGACCCTGGTGACCTTTGGAGGTGACCTCTGGTGTAACCCATTAGCCCATGTGCTCCAAGTGATTATATTAAAGATTTAATTGATATCACTATTGGTTGTATTAATTAACTGTACAGGAATCTACAAGTAAAGTAACTACTGATAATTATATACGTGTATATAGCAAATCTGGCGGCCAGAACAATGGGCTTTCCTATGCTGATTACCCCTTCACTGTGAGAAAGGAGCCTTGCGGTCTATCCTCTATCTTTAATTATTCCTGAGGGATCACACCTGTTGCTTTTGCCAGACCTGTTTAAAAATAAGCTATGAGAACCTACTGAAGGTTTTAATGTCATGCTGTTTCTTACGTCTGGATCTGGGTGTCAGGTCATCCCAGCAGTAACTAGTTCATGGCTCCAGGGGTAGAGCTTGGGGCAGAGGGACAGCTGCCAGGGTTGTGCCCCAGGTGCAGCCAGCGAGCCCGCAGAGGATGCTCTGCTCTGCCCGGCAACAGCCCTGCTGGTGTAAGCCGGCCGGCACAGGCCCTGCACAGCCCCAGAGTTTAGTCACTCAGACACCTGAAACACAGGATCAGAGGTTGGCACTGAGGGCGTTTCCCAGGAAGGGACTGTTGCCCGCCTCTTGCCAGTTTGCATCCTCAAGCAGTGTGTGATGCCGCCTGTCACCCCCCTGGAGGCTGAGATAAAATGGCACACTAGGGTAGCAGACCTGAAAAATAACAGAAGGAATTTCCTGCAGCCTTGCTCCCTCCAGCCTAAGCCCTCTGAGCTCCCCTCATTTGCTACTCGGGTCCTGTTGCTAATTCAGGAACAGTCTCGTCCTCATTAAATTCCTTCCTTGTACAAAGCAGAGACATTTTCACTGTGTCCCTGCTTCTTTCTTATCGTTAAGGAGAAGATGTTCTTATGTTAGTACTACTTAAAGGATTTGCCATAAGACCAGCAGCTTTCTTGGGTATTTGTGATGACCTCTTGCTGGATCGAGTATGACTGACCTCATGCAACAACTAGCTGGGTCTTCCAGGGGAGCATCCAGCACAAATCTGTGTGCCCTTGTTGGAGCTGAATTCCCAATGATCATTTGACTGGGGGGGTCAGAGGATGCATGCCTGACTTTTTTTTAAAGGATGCGTTTTGGAAGCTGCAGATAATCTAGTGTGTTATGAATCACCAAGAGAGCCTCTCATAAATGGAGTCTCCTGCCGTATGTGCTTTTGGCTTCCCTTCCTCACCAGTTGGATGAGCCTCCTTGGCCATGGTCTCATTGTGTGCACAGCTAACAAGCTGCGTGTGGAAGCCGGGGGTCTTAGGAGGAACACTTCACCTCAGGCAGCCTGGCCCACTGTCTGGAACCCTCCCTGTTCTTAGACTCCTGGGAAGGGATGCTGTATTTGATCTCCTTTCCTGTAGGTTTCTTGACTTCTGATTCATTTTCACTGATATCAAATGTTATTATTATTATTATTATTATTATTGGTGGCGCCTAGATCATATATCCAATGTCTTGCACTCAGAATTGTGTGATCCAGAGTCATGGGCCAAGGCGACATTCTCATCGCATCTTCAGCAGAGGCATATCCTGCTGGATGAGAGTGGTCATATTTCACTAACAGCATTTTGACTTAAATATTTTCTAGCCCTAGCTGGGTGGCTCAGTTAGTTGGAGCATCGTCCTAAAAACCAGAAGGTTGGGGATTTGATTCCCAGTTAGGGCACATACATAGACTGCAGGTTCAATCCCCAGGCAGGGCATGTACAAGAGGTAACCAATTGATGTTTCTCTCTTATATCAATGTTTCTTTTTGTCTCTACCCCTTCCTCTCTGTGTAAAATCAATAAACATATCCTCAAGTGAGGATATGTGGATATCTTCATTCTGGTCTAAATTCCCATTTCTGGTCATTGAAGTGGATGACCAAAATGGGACACCTAGGCCTAAGAATCATATAAATAACATTAAACAAATGTAGAAACTCCTGAGTCTAGGAATATACTGAATCAAAACCTTTCAGCCTAGAGTCCAGGATGTTTTTTAGCAACTTCTCAGGGAATTGTGTTGCGGTTGGCCTACAAGCAGAATATTAGACATCATTGGGGTCTGGTATAACCCCAAGTCTTATGCCGCAGTCACCTACAGAAACCAGCCATTCTGCTTGAGCATGAGCCTTCTGATCTCTCATTACTGCTGCCAATCCAAGTCTGGGAGCCTGATTTATACGAATGACTTATGTTTTGGAATTAAAATATTAAGTATTTTCACTGTTATTAGCCGTCTTCTAAATAATTTCATGTTTTTCCTGATATTTGGCATCAGTTAATTTTAATAGCTAGCACATAACTAATAGTTGTGAAGATATCTGTGTGCAGTTCCCAGTTAAGGGAAGATTTTTGTGTTCTTATTTTATCCTTTTAAGATACTGGGAAATAGAACCAGGCATTGGTGACCATGGGTGGACATTTATGTAGAGGCAAAAATAGCCAGTGAGTGGAAACTGTCTTCTAATACACCAGGTTCCAAGCCATAGCTTCTATCAGGACTGGCTACAGGATTTGCAGGGCCTATGCAAAATGAAAATTCCGAGCCTTGGTTCAAAAATAAAGAATTTCAAGATGTCAACAGAAGATCATTAAGCTAAATGTTGAGCACTTCTAAACATAGGTTCTTGTGTGACACCAACCCTGGAATCAGTCTCAAATTTATTAGCTCTGAGAATAAATATTTCCTCTGTTCTACCTATTTATAAGACACCTTCAAAAGAGTGTGTTAGAAATAAGGAGAAAAGAGTCTTTAGTTATTGAAGAAATTGGAGGTAGGTAAACTGAGTTTTAGGATTCCGTTTTTATTATTAGAATTTTTAAACTAGTGTTAGCCTGGTTTCCACTTCACTTACCAAGTGAAAGTTGATCTGACCGCTAGAGGAGGCACCTCTTCTTTACTCCCCTCCAGCTAGGACCTGGGTGGAACCCTTTAAAAAAAAAAACAAAAAAACCCAGCCCTGTAACCTGGGATTTCAAACTGGAGTTGAAACAGAGCAGTGTCTGCTGTTGTTTAGACATTCCTGCTGTCTGAAGTTGAAGGTTTTTGTGGGTGGTCCCCCTCTGTTCGGTGTCACTATCAACAAACGTGTGGAAAGAAGAAATAACCCTGGAGATGCGGGCGAGCTTCAATGAGATCTGCCTTAATTGGCAAGTCAGTTGCATTTGCAGCACAGGCAGAATCAATTAGGGGGCTGGACTCGGGGACAACGCTGGCCTCGCAGCCCACCCAGCACAGGGCACAGCGCTCCTGTGGTGGCTCCACCCAAGAGGAAGAGGTGCTGTTCCCACCCCTCCTCAGTAAGGCTCCAGGACTGCTGAGTTCCCCCTCTCACTTTCATTTCTCTTATTTTTCAAAAATTCCTCTTACCTGCCAGGCTCTCTCCACCCCACATAGCCAATCGCTTCCTTTTCTTCAAGGGCCTGACACCTGAGGTGTCTTTGGAGGTCTTTCTGGCTGCCTTGAAGGCAGGAAACTTCTTAGTGCCTGTCCCCACTGCTCCAGGCCCTGGAACAGACATCTAACGCACACTTGATAGCACGTCCATCTGTCTGTCCCATAGAGCACACTGGTATTGCTGAGGTGGGCAAGTGGCTTTGAGCCCAATGTCACACAATGTAGAATTGTCCCACAAGCATAGACCTATTGACAACAGAAGGCTCATCCATAGCAGTGAGGCTTTGTCTGTGTAATGATGCTTTCACATTAAAAAAAAAAAAAAGAATTTTAAAGTCATTTCTTAATATACAAAATAATCAAGAATATAGAAAAGCAACAGAAAGAAATTTTGAACAGCCAGATTGTAGTCCTAGTATCAAAAAGTCCCAACTATAATATTTTTGTGTTTATTTTAAAGACTATCATATCAGATATATTATATGCTTTAAAAAACAAACAAGGTGGACTGTAAATTCTTTTGCATATGTTTTAAAATTAACACTAAATTGTGATAATCCTTCCAGGTCCTGAAATACACTTCTACAGTGTTTTAAATGGGTGCGTAGCATTCCACCCTCCTTATTGTTGAACATTTAGTTTGCTTTCATTCTTTTTGTTACTATAAACAATGCTGTAATGAACATCTGTATAAATATTTGAGTATTTGCTTGAATTAATTCTTTAGATTACATTTATTGAATTGAAATTAGGTCAAAAATATTTAACTTTTGCACACATGTGAGTCTTTATACACATTAGTTTGTTCACCCCGTCAACAAACATTTGCGTGCCAGGCACCATCGCTGTTAGGGGTATAACATGAACAAGCCCAAGGAAGTCCCTTTTCCCATTGAAATGTTAAGTTCTGGTGTGGGATAGATAATAACCAATGTGATTAATGAACCCCCACATTAGACACCACTGATACCAACATCCACACCTATAGCCTTGGTCTTAGCCCTGCCTGCTCGGGGGCCTGTGGGATTATCAACCACAGTCTCAAGTTTCTTACATCCAAAACCAGAGCTTTGGTTTCACCTCCCAAAACTGCTCCTCCCCAAGCTGCCCCATCATAGCAAATGGCAGTCCCACATTTCCAAGCTTCAGGCCCCCAGATCTGGCCTTCTCCGTGTTGTTCTCCTTCCCTGGAGAAGAAACACCCAGCTGCCGGCAGGTCCTGCCACCTCTGTCTTTAGAACAGCTGGAATCTGACCATATACATGTCCCCTGTTCCCACCGTGAGCAAAGCCCCACAGTCCTGTCCCTTGAGCTGTGACCCACAATCTCCCAACTGGTCTCCCGACTGGTCTCCCTGCCTCCACCTTCTCCACCCCTAGCTTTTCCTGGCACCTAGTCTGTTCTCTGCTAGGGGAAGAATGATGCTTTGCCTTTAAAAATAAAGCTAGACAACACTACTACTGTACTGAACCACTGCAGTGGCTCGTGGTCTTAGAATAAAGCCAGTGAGTCACCCCTTACCTGTCAGACCCCATCTCTCTGGTGCCTCCCACTCACCCAGCCTCAGCCACCCTGGCCTCAGCACTGTTCCTTAGAAACAAAGGACTTGCTGTCTCCCTAGTTAGCACTTTCATTTCTTGTGCTTAGAGGGTTCTTCCCAGAAGCTTCCTCATTGTCTCAGGTCTCTGCTCAAATGCTGCTTCCTGAGCCACCTGCCTGACTTCTGTGTTTGAAACTGCACCCTCTGGTCCTCTGTTAGTCATTAAAACACTTACAGGTCATTATTGGAATTCTCAAGCGTTGGAATCTGAACTCCATTAGGGCTTAGCTCATAATGGGTCCTGAAAAATATCTTTTGAGTGAGTGGAACAAACATGAAAATAAAGAGCTACATGCTGTAAAAGAATACAACAGAATAAGGGGCAGAGAGTAACTTGGTGGGGATGGGTTGGCAGTCAGGGACCTCTCCAACAAGTTGAAAGAAACCTGGGTGAAAGAAGGCCGTGTCCTGCCAGCCTCGCCAGGGACAAGCTGGGCTGTGCCACGTTAGCCCTGAGGGAGCCACCAGAACACGTCCTATAGGGGAGAGTCATGATGTGATGCGCATTTTTAAAGAATCCCTCTGAGTACTAGGAGGACGACAGTCCTGTTGGAGTAGAAGCAGACAATCATAGAGGAGGGTCCTTCTTTGAGTCTAGGTACATGGGAGTGGTGCCTCTCACCAGGGTAATGCCAGTGAAGGTGTAAGTAGTGAGTGAATGGGTCTGAAAATAAACTGCTGATGGATTTCCTGTGGACAGTGATGGAAAGAGATTATGTACCTTCAAGGGGACTGTGCTAATTCTAATGGTCGTGTATGCAATGCCTTCCATGGTGGGGTTGACTATTCATATGTTCTCTATAAATACTACAGCATATCCATATCCTATGTGAATATACACTATACTGTACATACAGTATAGTATATGACTACATACAGAGGGCTGTCAAAGGAGATTAGCCTGGTTACCTTTGATTGACTGAGGGGGTGGGGGGCGGTCTTCCTCTTTCTCTCTGGGAGGATTTGACACATAGGGTTTTGAATTGTTCTGAAGGGCCCACATTAGGAAGCACGGATAATTCCATGGAGAAGAGGCTCAACCAAGATAGATTATATCACCCCCAAAATTCTCCTGGGAAGAGGAAAGATGAGAGCTGGGGTTTAGCAAATAATATGACTCTTTCTCTATCCAAATATTAATAATAAATTAAATAGAGAGGAAAATATGGAAGGAGGGGAGTACAGTAACAAGTGAATAAAGATAAGGATATATTTCTTTGAGTGACAAAATGGGTCACCAAGGAAACTTGAAGGGACTAGGTATGTCAAAGGACATTGTAAACTGTAAAAAACTATGCTAATACAAATTACTGTTGTGTAACTTTCTTTTTCTGGGTATACCTAGTTATAAAGAAATACATGTTGATGGTGATTTTACTAGCGGGTGACTTTCATAATCATGGGTCAACAGGAGAGATCATTTCTGATACTGAAATATCTTTGGCCATGATTATAACTAAATTTGTGTTTATAAAAGTGATTTCAGAAGCAGGTATGATACACTTCACAATGTATAAGTTTTACCCTGATAAGTCAAAATAAAATTCATTTAATCTACTGAAACAGTAAAAGAAAAAGAAAAAAAGAAGAAAAAAAAAAAACCCTCAATCTGTTTTATGTGTGACCTTCAGTACTGTTAATTGGAAGATTGCATTTGTTTGAAAATCTCTGTAGTTTTATAGAGAAGCAATTGCCAATGTTATGGGGAAAAGTCCCTGCCTTGAAGTTTTGGAAAATGACTTTAGACATTCACTAATGATCCATATGCAGGAAGAAACAAGAGGTCCCCCTTCCAGAGGCCAGAACGCCACCTCATATCCTTTTACAGGTTCTCCTTTATGCATGAATATGAGCCAAGATCCCCCTACCACCACCACCCCAAGGAATTACATAGATTCTGCAGGGAAAGAAGGGCCTTAGGTTTACAAGTAAATCAACTTCATGAAGTTACCACAGGTGAAAATAGACCCAAAGATCCATTTTTTTTAAACAATGAATTTTTGAGAAGAGGAGGAATCACATTATTTGTGTGAAGAACTGAAGAACTATGATGTTGAAAGTCCCTAATGGAGTCAGGATGGTTGTTCAGTAGAGGAAAATATTAAGGCTGAGCTTTACTTAGTTGAGTTTTTAACTTGAGGAATAAGTATCACCAAGCTCTGTTGAGTTTCAAACCACCAGACACAGGACACTGTCACATCATTGTCATCTGTGGGCATTGGGCTGCCCTACATCCATTGTCCTGCTTTGTAGAACCCTTAGTTTGAAATCTTGGCAGGACTGTATGTTGATAAATCAAGGGCTCTCACTCTCCTTCATAAAAGAGGTTGATGAGACTTTCTGTCCAGGACTCTGAGAAACCGGAGCAGGGAAGAGCTTTTGGAGGCACGCTTATTGCAGGGCGGTCCCTCACTGCACCTGTACCCTGACTCTTGCTGTTGACTTTAACAGCTGTCTGAGAGTGAGCTGGACCAAGTTTGGTTCTGTTGCTTCCAATAAAAGAATGCTGATGCACTGGCTAAGGACCTTCTTAGTAAGTTAGAACTGTAGGCACAGTTTTCACTTGAGGAGTGTTGCTGTCATTTGCATAGCTTCTCTGAAGGGAGCAGGATGGGTTGCAGCTTCCTGCTTACAAGCCTTAGTGTGTGTGCAAGAGTGTGGCTCTTGAATAATCCGTGACTTGTGTCTCTTGTGTCCTAAAACCTAGAAGCTGCTGCTAAGGAATATAGACTATGTCAAATGTCTCATGCTGTATGATTCTTAAGATCTGAAAGAAATTCTAGCCAGTGAGTGGGTTTATGGGCAGAGTTCACTGACTTGAATTTCTCTGAGATCTTAAAGAACATACTGCTTAAGCTATGTGGCTTTATTCATTTGCCAGGTGGCTTACAATAGCAGTTTATTGTCTTAAAGTGATGGAGGTTCAAAGTTTGAGGATCAAAGTGTTAGCAGGGTCATGCTTCCTCTGAAACCCATAGGAGAATCTTTCCTGGCCTCTCCTAGTTTTGGGTGGCAACCTTCAGCTTTCCTTAGCTTTCAGCTACATCACTTCAGTCTGTCTTCACATGGTATTCTTACTGTATTTCTGTCTTCACATGACTCCTTCTTATAAGGTTTCTTAGTCCTGCAGGCTGCTGTAACAAAAATGCTGTATACTATGGAACTTCAACACCAAGCATTTTTTTTGCAGTTCTTGAGACTGGGAAGTCCAAGATAAAGGTGGCAGCAAATTTGGTGCCTGTCCACATCCTGGGTAATAGATAGCCATCCTGTGGGGGGAAGGAGTTGGGGAGCTCTCTGGGGGCTCTTCTACAAGGCTCTGTCCTCATATCCTACATACTTCCCAAAGGCATCACCTCCAAATATTGCCATGCTGGGAATTAAGTTTTAGCATATGAATTTTGAGGAGACACAAACATTTAGTCTTTAGTATAAGGACCTCAGCCATATTGGATTAGGGGGCCACCCCACTTCAGTGTGACCTCATTTTAACATGACTAATTATATCTGCAGTGATCCTTGCAAATCAAGTCACATCCTGTGATACTGGGGATGACAAAGTCTATCTATCTATATATATCTATATCTATATATTCATAATTCAAGCCATAACTCTAGTTGAAACCCATATTCCTATAATAGTTATAAGAAGTTTTAAGGTCCTCACCATGTACCTTGCCCCAGTGTGGACTCACCTTTTAAGCTCATTTAGTACCAGCCACTGTTGTTCATAGTAGAGGGACATGGGCTGCCTTTCACACCCACTAGGGTCTTTTCAGCCCTAGTGGTTGGGGGATTGCTCTTCTCTGTCTGGAGTACTCCTCTTCTTTAGAGAGACATCCCTGATCACCCAACTCAAGGTACCCTGTATTCCCTACTTCCTCTTTTCCCACCAGACACACCCTACAGAACTCTCATCATAAGTAATTTTATCTTTAATTTTTTAATGTATTTATTGTCTTGTCCCTCTCTTGCCCTGACCAAATAGGACATAAATTCCCCGAGGCCAGAGACCTTATCTATTTCTCCCAGCATCTCTAATAAAATGTTTAATAAATGCATGTAAAGAACCCAAGAAAGTGTGTGCTAACTCTTTAACCAAACAGTGTTGTAATTCCAGTGCCAGTCAGAGTCGGCTAAATGAATGGGCATTAAATGTGGTAAGGATTGATTGATAATTGTGTATCACATATAAACAACAAAATAAATCATTTCACGTGGATTTGTGAAAAATTTTTCCCAGCTCACTTAAGTGACTTTGTCTTCCAAGATGCCTTTATATTGAAACTGGCTGTCCTTTGATAGTAGATAAAAGTGCACTTTAATTCTGAAATGAGAAGCAAGCCTGGTCACTGTCTCCAGCCTTGGAACTACTTTCTTGTCTTGATTTTTAAGCAGAACAATAGCAAGATACAAGGAGAAGGGGTTTTATTATGTTGTCTAGAAACAGTTTCTACCCTCACTTGACCACCATGCAAACTTTCCTTTCTTTTCTTTTTATCTGGTTTTCCATTCACTGGTCACATAACAGCAATCGGTACATTCTCTCTATGAGCTTCTTCTTTTACACTTTGGGGAGAAGTGCTGGAGAGTAGTTTCAGGGGCCAGAGGAGTCAGCCTGGGCACAGGAGGTTGCAATAGTCCACAGAGGATGCCCCATGCAGCTCCGGGACTCTGAGGTCCATGAATAGAGTCCCATTCACAGAGGCTTCCTTAGCCCATGCTGCTTACACTCTGGTCCTGCAGACACAGCTCCACATAACACAAATGGAGGGGCTGGATCCCTGGCTTCTGAACCCTTCTCTTCACCCCTCCTCCAGTTTCTCTTTGCTCCAGTTTCTGAGTATAAAAGGCTACAATGAACACAATTGCCTGGTTTTCTGCATCCTTTAAAACAGAGCATGCCTGCCTTCTGGTTCCTCTGTGGACCTCTTCTCATGCCTGCTCTGATACTATTCAGATCTTCACTCCCTTATGTAGTTTCTGGAAAGAACATTTTAAATTTGCCTTGGAAGTGAACATAAAAATCTTTCCCATGTGTCGTCCTTGGAACCGGAGGACCAAAGTGGACAAAAACCCAATTTTAAGATTGTCACTAAAACAATATTTTATTATTGCCACTGAGATTAAACAGCATTGGAGAAACTCCCAGGCAGAGTAATGAGGGGTGTGTTAAAAGAAAACCCTACTTTCTGTACCTTCAGTAGCCATGTTCACTTCCCGTAGTCTTAATTTCTCCCTGGTGCCTGCTGAGTGCCCTGAAATTCATCAGTGCGCACAACAGCTACTCCCAAGTGCACAGCATTGTAGGTTCTTATCATTCAACAGCTCCTGACATGCAGCAGCTTTTATTTGGACTCCCTGCATCATAGTAGTCCCCTCATATATCCTCTAGCAACATGCCCCGAGTGGTTTAGAATTCCCATAATACCACTGTGTACCTATCAGAATGTATGCAGTGCATTTTTCTGCTAATTTCTGCTAATTTCAATTTTTCTGCTGATATCAAATGCTGGCAAGGATGAAGAGCAATTGGATCTCTCAGAGGTTGTTTGTGGAAATGTGAATGTTGCAGCCATGCTGGAAAACAGTTTGCCGATTTTGTGTATGTTTAAACTACATTGACTACCTAATCCAGCAGTCCTACTTCTGGATATGTGGACTAGAGAAAGAAAAACTTACATCCCTGCAAAAATCTGCATAGGCATATAATCACCCAAGCTGGAAACAACCCAAATATCCTCTAGCAGGTTAATGAATAAGTAGGCTGGTTGCAGGGGTTAGGAGATGGGGGAGGAGGTGAAAACAATGGGTAGGTCATGCAGGGAGTTTCTTTGTGGTGATAGAGCCATTCTGCATCCTGATTATGGAGGTGATTACATTAATCTATGTATCAATACATGCATAAAACCATACATCAGTAAAATAATGTGTGTATAAACTGGTGAAACCCAAATAAGTGCTGTTGTTTAGTGTTCCACTGTCAAATCCCTAGTTTTGGTCATTGTACTAGGAAGGATATTATCATGGGGGAAGCTGGATAAAGGGTCTCGGAACCCTCTGTTACTAATTTTGCAGCTTCTCTGTGAGTCTATAGTTACTCAAAAATAAAAAGGGTGTAAAAATTCCCTTAACATAGCAGCAAAAATTTCTGAATATTCACTAGTTTCAGGCTGTTTGCTCAGTACTGGTGCATCTAGAATTTCATGTCCTTCCCAACCACACTATATGATGTGTCTCTGTGTTCCCTGTTTTGCTGGTGAGGAGAACTCTGACATCATATGCTATATGACAAAGAGTAATAGTGCTAGGATTTCAACACCTGTGTGGCCAGGCCCCAGAATCTGTGCATTGAACTACTACCAGGTTCTTTCTCCCTCACCTAGCTTTCTGACACAAACACCAGTGTAAGCCGTGCCTGCCCGCAATCTCGGTGTTGTTACTGAAAGATGTGGTTTCTGTCTTTGCTGCTTGCTAGAATGAACATGCCTCTTGCAGATTAAAAGAATAATCTATTATAGACATGTATCACCAGGGACTTTCTTGTAATGGAAGTGGACTGCTGGGACAGGGGGACAAGCAGTGGGGGTGGGGGCAATGCAAGTGGCCATTGACCTTGAGACTATTGAATTGTTTTCTAGGCTCTGATACTTTCTGATGACTTTTGGCAATGTACTTAACCTTTGAGGTCTGTTTTATTACCAACAAAAGAGGGATTTTGCCCCATGACTAAGCAATTGAAAGGGTGTTATGAACGGAATTGTGTCCCTCCCTGCCACCCACTGAAAATGCAAATATTGAAGTCTTAACTCCCATCTGCAAGCTAAGCAGAATGGCTATAGGAGAAAGCAACCCCATTAACACATGGATCTTTGAATTTCCAACCTCCACAACTGTTAAGAAAATACGATTTTATTATTGAAGCCACAAAGACTGTGGTATTTTGTTCCGGCAGCCTCCCACGTGTGTGTTTTTCCACCACTGCCAAGCAACTCTCCAATTCTCAGCTCTCCCACACACTTTGATACTGTCCACCTGCACAGAGTACCAGGGCCCACACGGTCAAGGGCTCAGTCCCATAAGCCTGTTCTTTCACCCTCCTCAGACACCAATTTCAAATCCAGTCTTTCACCTGTGTTTCTGAGGGGTTGGATATACATCAGAATTGAGAAAAGAAAGAGAGAGAGAGAGGAAGGAAGGAAGGAAGGAAGGAAGGAAGGAAGGAAGGAAGGAAGGAAGGAAGGTAGGAAGGAAGGAAGGAAAGAAAGAAGGAAAGAAAGAAAACGAAAGAAAGACCCATTATCTCCTCGGGTGGCTTACAGAATTCAGAGAAACAGTTCTCTGTGTTTGCCACCCTCCAGCACCTCCATATGTTCACCAACTTGAAAGCTCTCAACTCCTGTCCTTTGTGTGTTTATGGAGGATTCATTTTGTGGGCATCATTGATTAAGTTATTGACCACTGGTGGTTGAGCTCAGTCTCCAGGCTTCTCCCCTCCCAGGAGGTCTTGGAAGGGACAGCTGATGGAAGTTCCAACCCTCTCCTCTTGGTTGGTTCCATTGATAAACAACCCACATCCTTTGGAGCTTTCTGAAACTCACCTTATTACCATCAATTCATGTGTGGTGGGAAGGGGCTTGTTACATTAATAACAAAAGGACACTCCTTTTGCTTTGCAGCTTTTATCACTTAGAACATCTCAGGGTTATGGGAGATCTGTGCCAGAAATGAGGATGGATGAAGACCAAATATATGTATATTATAAATCACAATATCACAGGCCTAGCAAACACGTCCAGATGATAAATCATATAGGATCTGAAAAATATTAGAAAAGTATTAACTGCTGCTTGCATACCAAGTGACAAGGGCGTCAATGGAAATCTAGCATCCAATCATGTTCCTGAGAAAGAGTAAGTGCCTCTCTATTTCTATTGGCCAAGCCAGTGTTTCTCAAAAATGTATTTGAGGAAATAGTAGTTCCATGACAAGACATTATATAAGTCCTGGTAGGGAGCAAGGAGGAGGTGAAAGGACAGACTAAACAGATGTAAATAAGGTTCTTCGCTGTGGGACTTCTCAGAGCCTTCTAAGATGCTCACATGCATTGGAATTCTAAAAGAATTCACTTTGCAGCATTTCCAAGCTTCTAGGAAAACCATTTAGGCAAGTAAGTTTAGCAGGTAGCTGTGTGGGAAATGCCATTGTGTTAGTTTGCTAGGGCTGCCCTAACAAAGCATAACAAACTGATGGCTTAAAACAACAAATTTATTGTCTCAGTTCTGGAGGCTAGAAATCAAAAATCAAGGAGTCAAAAGGGACAAGCTTCCTTTGAAGCCAGCGGGCAGTGAGTCCTTCCTTGCCTCCTCCAGTTCCTGGGGCTTTTGGCCATCCTGCAGTTCCTAGGCCTGTAGCTGCACTATTATAGTTGCTTCTGCCTTCACAGGGACGTGTGTGTGTCTGTCACTTATAAGGACACCAGTTGTGCTGGATTAGGGGGCTCATCCTAATGGCCTCATCTAAGCCAATTATATCTGCAATGCCCCTGTTTCCACATAAGGTATTAGAGGTTAGGACTTCAACATATCTTTTTGGAGGATAAAGTTTAACCCATTGTAGTTGTTAGAAGTATTTGACAACTATGGTAATGAATACTCTACATTTTACTTTTTTTGCTTTTTATTTTTGTTTTTTAGTACAAGTTGCTCATTTTAATCTTACATTGTTTAAAGCAACAAATTTTAGTCAGCAGCACATAGCAGAATCACATAATATTTTTTAAAAGGTTGGTCTTCATTCCCTCCTCACCTTAAGATTCTATTCCGTTAGGGGATGGTTGATAAAGTAATGCAAGTTTGTTTGCAAACCTCCACATTTGAGAGTAGATGTTACTCTTTCTGACTTTATTACAAGATTTTCCAGGGCTCATATGTTAGATTTGCTTTTCAAACAGTCCTTCTCTAATGCCTAGCTTTCACAGTTTCTCCTTCATCAAAATGTAGCACTGCCCTCTTTGCAAATGTGTGATCAAGATCTTGTCAAGATCCCAGTCTTGTCCTAGAACCCAGGGAAGAATGTGTAAGTGAGGCTTGTATCTGTGGTCCTGACTGCATGGCTCAGCCAAGTCTCGCATCAATAACCTTTGAGAGTTTCCCTCAAAGTCAGGAATGGGCCTGAGCAAAATATGAACACAGCCATGATGTATTGAAATACATGTTAAAATTGTACTCTGGACATGACATCCATGAACAGGGGGACAGCATAGAGTTGAGCTGGGTTTTGGGTTACATGAAATTTCTAACTATTAGCCATTTGTCAGATTTTATTCCTTTTTCAGGAAGTTAGGTGAAAAACCTCTGCTAAGTATTTTTTAAAAGAATCTTTAAATTCTCTTCATGTCATTTTATGTCCCGATTCAAGGGCTCAGATCGGCAATGACTTCCCTCACAGACAGCATCCCCTTAGCCTCGTGGTCTTTTGTCTTTGTCCTCAAGAGCCTCAGGATGCCACTTAGACTCGAATCATTCGGCAGTGAAGTCATTTTTCTTCTAAAGTGCTGACTAGAACGGGCCATTCTGTTAGTTTAGTATGTCTGCTCTTGTGCTCGAATGAGAAGTGTCCATAAAACTAGGAACATGGAATGATGTGGCCTGGGGCACATGGGTTTTCAGGCTCTTCTTGGCCTTGGTACCAGATAGGGGATAGAGTACACAAAAGGATCTCTGCAAACTTGGAGATGAATTAGCATCTCAGGGAAGGCAGTATTTCATCCATGGTGTTCCCTTGAACATGACATTCATATTTTGGCAGGATGCTGAGGGAGAAGATTGCCAAAAAGAAATTTGGTGCCTATTATGAATTTCCACGTTTAAGTCATGTGGCATTTTCTTTGTTCAATGACTCTAGGAAGGACTGCATTAAAAGGATGAATTTTAAAGAAACTGCTGATGCCCTCATGGTCTCATTCCACATTTGACCTTCTTCCCCTTCCTCTGCTCTTCTCAGGGCCCCATAGGGAGTGAAGTGAGGCTCACAGCTGGGTCACCAGTGGCACTGAGAAGGTGATTTCCATAAAGTGCCTCCTGGTGAAAGAGAATCTCTTCTGTAGTGCCCCTGGTCAGGGTACTCAGGATTTAGGTAGGCTGCAAGGCCCTCTGCCTACACATTGGTTCAGGAAACTCTTTCCTGGACTCTTCCTTTATTGCTGCCACATTAATCATTGTTCCAGTAACACATAATCATAGCCCACCTGGGATCAGAAGTAGCCTGAAGACCCTGAGCAACAAAGGCAAATGCCAAATAGATGGTGAAGTTAGGGAGCATCTGAACCCCACACGAGGGACCTACTCCAGCTTTTGCCTTTATTAGATTTGTAAGGAACATTATCCAGATGTCAGGTGATTCGCATATTTTGTTATTTTTCTCTGCATGATGAGACTAATGATTTTCTTTCTAAAATTCCTTTCATTTCAATTAGAGGTGAATAGAGATGTATCAATTAAACTCATGAAACCTACTGCCTGCCAGGCTGAGAAGCAGTTCACCCCTAGGGCCCTGGGGAGGACAGCTAGCCGTGGGAAGGCAAAGGCCAGCTCATTAGTTTGAGGATGCCTAGTGGTTGATCACCAACTGAGAACCTGGTTTCAGAGCCAGCTGAAATGGCAGGGACCATAGCAAGCAGGTACCATAGGACAGCAACCCCTGCCTTCTTCAGAGCATGGTGTGTGTGCTGAAGAGGGGCCCCTCAGTCCCCTGGGGTTGGGTGGAGAGTGAAGCACTGTGAATGTAGACTGACTCCAGGGCTGGGCGTGAGGAAGAGCAGCAGGGAAACCTGCACTGGTGGATATGAGTAAGAAACATCATGCAGTCACAGACCTTTGAGTCATAAGACCTCTTACAACATGCATTCTGTTTATTAATTGCATTTTCACTTATCAGGCATATTGCACATTTATAAGGAGGTATTTTCCTTCAACAAAACAACTTGAGTATTTAAAAGAAGTTTATTTTTATTCCTATAATAAGAGTTAATTTAAATTTCTTTCTTTATGTGTCATAAAAGCTCTTGTTGAATAAATTTCTGCTGTTTCATTCACTTTGCCAGTGATTATGGATGGGGAGCATGCACGTTGTCCACAAAGCTCTCTGTTGATTTCCTGTCCTGTGGTTAAAAATCCATCTGTTGATTTCCTGTAGATTATTGCTGCTCTGTTCTATAGCATGTGAATGGCCCCAGGCCTCTGTCAATCTGCTCAGGAGGCCCATGGCCCACCTGCTACTGATCTGGAAGTTCTTGAGAAAGGCTTCCTGTCTCATGTTATGAACCCCACAACCTGTCATTTCATCTTAGCACTGAGTCTTTGCGATCCTTCATCATTTTAGCTAGTCATGTTATTGAACACAAGCCCTCAATGTAGCCAAGGTAATGACACATCTAGTTCCTTCCTGGCTTTCCAGGTTCACAGTGCACCATGTTCCCTTTCCCTCTGTGCTCTGGTCTCAGTGACCTTAATAAAGTCATTTATGGGTGCTCTGTGTCCCCCTGCCACAGGGCCTTGTCACATGTAACTTCTCTAACTTCTCATGCCTCAACTTTCTTGCCTCACCTACTTAATTTCTCCCTTAATGGTCCTATTGCATGCTACTGAAGTACCATGAACCTTTCTTTGGTGGCCGTTGTCACTCTTGCTTATATCTGTGTGCTTATTGATTATGGTCTGTCTGTTCCCATTACCATGTGAACTCTGTGGGCAGAAACCAGATCTGCTTTTGCTCCATTGATTAAGTATAGTATATGATATTTGATTGATTCTTGATCAATATTTTGTGACTTAATGAATGAATACAAACTAGCAGGCTGAAGATATTGGGATAAATATGCACCATGGGGAAGGGAATGAAAGATCACAATAGTGAAGGTGTTGGGTTAATATAGTCAGACTTGAGTTCACTTATCACAGATGGGGATTGGATTGAATGAATGCCCTTGGAGCCGCACCCCCACCCCCTGTCAAGTGATGGAATTTGACTTCTCATTATGGTCCTGGCCCAGCACAGAACCTGGCTTAGTGGAAAATACACCTCCCGCCTCTTTCACCTAACTCATCTTCCAATTCCAGCCTTTCTTTTACTGTGTTTCCTGTTCTTAAAGTAAATCCCTGACCTATGTCTAGCAAGTACCTTACTTCCTTGTCACTTTGCCTATCACATAATTGGAATACAATTCCTACAATGTTTTATGTCCTTTATGAGCTTCTTAGACTACTGTTTACATCTCTGCCTCTTCCATTGGCCCCTTTTTGTTTTGTCTTTGGTTCGTCTTTCCCTCTCACTTCCCAGGTGTATTCGCAGAGGTGGCAGTGTGAGTGGTTAAGAATGGGGGTTTTATTGGGCTCTTGGCAAAATAGCCAATTTGAGGTCAGAGGTAGAAGAGGAGCCAGATGAGCCCGGAACTTTGTGCTGGTTGTGCCAGCAGCTGTTGATGATTGAAAGGACTTGGGTGCAAACCCGAAGAGAAGAGGCTCCCACAGGCCAAAAATTAGCATCAGATTGAAATGCAAAATATGTGCTACAGTCCACGCTGACACTACAAAATAAATAAAGCAGGAAAATGATAAGTTCATGATGATATTTAAGAAAAGAGAGGGGGCATCTCAGTTACTTTTGGACCAATCTTTAACTTTAAACCCAGTAAACCAAGAGCAGCAAGCATTTATCCAACTTACCTCTAGAAATTGTTCCTCAGATAACTACACAGTATCAGAAGAGAAGATCCTATTTCTAGAAATTTCCAGAAAAGTTTATCTAAGGAATAGGAAAGATAGGGCTAACATGTCATTCCTCATGAGTTAATGAACCTGGGCATTGAGGATCCCTGACTGCCAGGGTCGCAGGAGACTATCAGACATTGGTGTGAAGGAAGTAACAGCAGCACCAATAAAGTAAATGCCAAATATGTGCTTGTCTCCCTGTGTGCCTGCCTATGTACATGCAGCATAAGTAGTCACACCTGAATCTGAACAAGTCAGAATCTGATGAATTTACTCAAATATAGGGGACAGGGGAACATGTTGAATGTCACCCAAGGAATGCAATCAGCAAAATTCAGATTCTGGGACATTCTTTATGACAAACAACTTTGTTTGTTTCTTCAACAGACAATATAAGCAAAATAATGGAGAAGGAATTCCAGAATGAGAAACTGGAGTGAACCCTCAACCAATCACATTGCATGGACCTTATTTGAATCCTGATTCACACTGTGTGACTGTAATCAACACAATGTGAAGCATAAATTGTGCATTTGTTTTTAAAAGTCTTTGTCTCTCAGCCCTGGCTGGTGGCACAGTGGATAAGGCGCCGGCCGGCGAGGACAAAGATCGCTGATTCGATTCCCCAGCCAGGGCAACATAACCAGGTTGCAAGCCAGGTCTCCAGCCAGATCTGTAGCTGGAGGTAGGTGAAAGGCAACCATACATTGATGTCTCTGTCTCTCTGCCTCTCTCCTGCCCCTCTCTCTAAAAATAATAAATAAAAATATTTTTTTATAAAGTCTTTGTCTCTCAAAGATATGAGGCCTGTCCCAAAAGTATCAAGCCAATGTCAATATAATTAAAACCGTTTGCACAGCAAATACTTTTGGGATAGACCTTGTGTAATATTTTCATAGTCACAGGTGAAACAACATGATGTCCAGGATGTGCTTGAGATATTCTGGATGAAGGTATATTAATTATCCATTGTTATGTGACAAATTATCCCCCAATTTAATAGCTTATGACAACAAACTTATCATCTTACACAATTCCCAAGGGTAGGAGTGGCTTAGCTGGGTATTTCTGGCTTAGGGTCTCTCGTACAGCTTCACTGAGAACGTTGGCCAAGGATTGCAGTCGTCCAAATTCTTGTCTATGGTGGAAGATCTTCTGAGCTCATTCATGTGGTTTTTGGCAGGAGAGCTCAGCTCCTTGACAGTAGTTGGTTGGAAGCTTCAGTTTCTCACTACATGAGCACCTCCACAGGACTATTCCCCGCAAAGCAGCTGGCTTCCCATGGTGTGAATTAGCCAACAGAGATCAGGAAAGCAACTGTGACGGGCACCACAGTGCCATTGCCCACCTCATCTTGCTACAAGTGGCACACCATCACTTCTGCTGTATCCTCTGGGTCACATAGCCCAGCCCTGGCTCAGGGTGAGTGTGTGTCAGGTGGCAAGAGTCACTGGAGGCCATTGGAGCTGGCTGCTGTGAGGGAAACAGAAATAAGCAGTGATGAGATATCATTCAAGCAAGATTTGCCATGAGTTGATAATGGAAATCTACTATAACAAACTTTTTTTTTTTTTCCGGTGGGGGTAGGGGAACAAAATAAATATTTTAGAGACAAATGTTTGAGTTTAAATCCCAGCTCTGTAATTTATTAGCTGTGAGAACTTGTCAGTGATGCAAACCCTCTGAATCTGTTTCTTCATTTATAAAATGAGGGAAATGAGAGCACCGTATCTCCTGGGTTGCTGTAAGGGATGAAGAAGATACTAGTCATGAGTTCTCAAGTCATAGCTGGTATGTAGAAAGTACCCTACAAATAGTAGTTGCCAGAAATATTTTCTTCTCTTTTGTCTCAGTCATTCTCTTTCTGTAAGGTTTCAAATCCTCCCCAGGATCACCTATTTTCTGGAAACACTTTTCCCTAACTTTTTAGATGCAGATTGTGATTTTCCCCTTAAAGCTACTATTTGTTTCATGTCTGCTTGCTGTACATGTTTCTCCTTCAACATGCTACAGAGTCAAGCACATGCTTGATGTGCAAGAGAGAGAGTGTGTGTGTATATGTGTGTGTGTGATATGTCTTTGCTGCTGCCCTGGCCATGGATGCACCTCTCCCAGAGCTGCTTGTAAGTTGACTGTGCCACAGTTCTTATCTGACCAACATATTCCTCCCTCTGTCTGTCCTTAGCAAATTTGTTTGGTGGAGGTTTTGTGGGACTTATCCCAGTTCTTGCTATTAATCTCAATTTCAGAAATGTGCATGTAATCCAGCCCTGAGTAAGTTAAGGACCCCTCTCTGGCCACCTCACTAATTCAGGCCCGGGCATATAAACCAAGCTGGGCTATTTAGAGTGTTTCTCATATATATATATATATATATTTTTTTTTTTTTTTGATAAAAATATTGCCAAAATCAGTCTATGTAGATTTGCTAGATTTAGAGAAAAAAAATAAACAACATATCCCATTAACTTTGAATTTAAGATGAATAATAAATAACATTTTAATATACTTGTTGTTTATGTGAAATTCAAAGTTAATTGGCCGTCCTGTATTTTGTCTGGGAGCTCTGCCTCTGACCACTGGGCAGACTCATCCAGGAACATGTAAGAGACTGAAAGATGCTCTCAGAGCTCAGTCTCTCTGAGGCTGTTTCTGTTCCTGTTTCTCTGTGTCTTTCATGCCACCAGTGGACTCTTGACCACACAGCTGTCCTCTAAATTTTAGTAAGTTGATCAGATTCTGATTTGAGCAAATCTAGGTGTGACTACTTATGCATGTATGTAGGTAGGTAGGAAGACAGGCAGGTATTTGAAATAAATACATCAATTAAATATAAGTTTTATAAATCTATCAATTTATGAAATTTGCAAGTGATCATACAGAAAAGTGCTATTTTTTGTGTGTCACTGGTCACACCTCTTTGCCAACCTGTCCCAGAAATGAAGGTGGCTGTCACAAAAGGGCAAACATGGGCAGACCAGGGCACATCCATCACCATCCCCTGGACCCTGACTCCAAAGGTGTGCCCTCAGCACCCAGCACCTTCCACACTGAGCTGTCACTTCACTGTCGGTGTAAAGGACTGTCACCCTGACTGCGAGGGGACAGTGTGATGAGATGAGCCCTGCATGTCTTCTTCCTGGGTGCCGGCTGTAAACACACATCTCTTCAGAGTCGAAGAGTCCACCCAGTGTGGCACCTTGTTTAGAATGAACTGAAACTGCGACTTCTGTCTGCTCTCACACGCTGCTGCTGATGAAGCCATTCTTCCAAGAAGCAAACTGGAATTAAATCAAGGCTTTCATAAAGTTTATAAAAGATGAACTTTGGCCTTGGGGATTGTCAGAAAGACGTGAAGGGTGATGCCTGCTGTTTGCACACCTGCTCCCCACCCAGCTGAGACACAGAGCAGGCACCTCTGTAAAATTTGGGCTGTGGCTTTCCTCAGTCTCCTGGAGGTTTGTTGATCTGGCTCCCTGAGCCCTTGGGCAGGGAGGATGATGAGCTAATAGGAAATAGCAGTGAGTCTCCCTGGGCCCAAGCTTGCCCGCTATGGACCAATTTGGTAGAGGTTCCTATTCTGCTATAGATGTTTTCCATTTGCAAAGAATCACCAATCTCTGGCTCATCACCATCTCTTACATGGCATAATTAGTATTCTTGCCATGAAAATAAACTTGTAGCTAATCTGACTACCTGGTAGGAAATAACATTCTTTGTTCACATCCAAAAAATCCATCTTGTCTCTAATTTGGCATTACTATTACACAGCTGCCAGCCTCAGACACTTCAATTTGTTATAGACAACAGGAAGGAGAAACGGGGACTGGCTCAGACAAGGTCTGACCAGTGTCTGTGCTTTCTCCCTGAAATTACAAACATCTGGGCCTGCCTCTTGAATACCAGCTTTCCTGGGACATTCTGTTTTCATGTTTGAGAAACATCATGTCACTGTCTACTTCCCCCCATGGAATCAAACGAGAGTCTGATTCTTTGGAGCCCAGGCTTTGAGGTGGTAATGTCAGAAGATGGATGCCTTTCCCATCAAATGTATTAACTAGGCATCATCCTAGGTTAATATTGTATGTGCTTGAACATGCAGTAATATTCAACTAGAGGCCCTGGCTGGTGTGGCTTAGTTGGTTGGAGCATCATCCCATAAACTGAAAGGTTGTGGATTTGATCCTTGGTTGAAGTGTGCATGCGAGTCGGCTGATTAACTTCTCTCTCATCCATGTTTCTCTCTCCTTCCCTCCTTCTTTAGAATTTAAAAAAAAAAAAAAAAAAAAAAAGTCAGCAGCCAAGGGATTTCTCAGACTACACTGGGACCTGGGGGCATCATCATAGAACTGGGGCTGGGCAATCCAGGAGGAATCATAGCGGGACAAAGAGCCCACATTTATATTAAATCACCTTGTGGTCTGGTTTCCCAGCCAGGTCAGAAGATAGGTGTGGGTGCCCCTGGGTCTCCGGCAAATGGGTTTCTGCAGTTTGGGTGTGGTGTTCAGTGGCAATGGGATTGATCACAGAGTTTTAAAGGCTTATTTGGAAATTTCAATGAGGAATTTGATATCAGAATTAGATGGACATGGTCTTTGGGACATGGATTTAACTGGCATGAGCAATATCCCTGTTTTGGGAGCAGGGCAATGGTGCCATGTGTGTTACAGACAGAGCTGAAAATCGGAGAGCCTGCGCAGGGCCTCCCACCTGTCGCTCCTGCCACCTGACAGCCACAGTGCACAGCGACCCAGTGAAGCCCACCACGTCTGATGGACACCTGCACGGAAAAATGCCAGGACAGGACCAGCGCACTTCCTGTATTTCCTTTGCTCACATGCATACTCTTGTTCCACTGGACTTCATTTACAAATCACAAATTTGAAAGTAAAGTTATTTAGAATTTCAAGACAGTGACAGCAAAACAATTTAATAGGTCACATGCCCATAGAACCAATCCTGAATGGGATGGTGGCTTTGCATGTGATCCGACAGGCTCTGTGCCCCTGAATGCTGGAATTTATCAGGAGCCTTGGGAGCTGTGCCTGGGTGTGGGGAAGGGGGATTATACATAGGGGTTCAGCTATGGGGCTTGGCACTTTGAAACCCACCTTCCTCGTACTTGTCCTGCTGTCCTGGGCAAGTATTTCATTATTTTGAGTCTCCATTTTCTTCTATGTAAAATAGAAGCTGTGGGGGACCCTGACCCACAGTAAAATCTCCCAGTGCCACGAATGAACCAAAAACTGTCCCAAACAGCTCTGTGTAAGGGGAAGATCTGCTGGCCAGTGGCTCAAGGCCAAAGGCCCAGTTCTTTGTTCCCAAAGGTCTTTTATTGGAAGGGGCAAACTTGGAGGCCTGTAGCTTGTCAATCAATGCTAATTACAGGGAAGTGGAAAAACAAGTGAGGGAGCAGGGAGATCTCACTCAGGTCAGGATGTGCATTCAAATTTAAAACAGTTCCGCAGTGGATATAACACGGGATCAGGTCATGTGAAAGAACCGGCTGGGGTTCATCGTAACTAAAGTATTTACCCTTGATCTAGGCCCCTTCCCCCTAGGGCCACTGGTTTTACATGGAAACATGTATGTACCCAGCATTCCGGGCCTTCCTGTTGGGACTTGTAGGTTTAGCCTGGCCCACACGGGACTCCAAGTTTCCATGCTTTCTCCCAAGGGGGCCCCAACATAGTACCTTTCTTTCAGGGATGTTAGTATCAAGTGAGGTAATGCGGGAAAAGCAGGCCATGCCTGTCGTGCAGCTGTCGCAGGGCCAGCCTTGGTGGCGACAGGAGGACTTGGGGTGGAATTCCCAGGGCTGGGGCACCGCAGTGGCCGTTGTCCATATGTAATGAGCACGAAATTCAGGTCTGTTGAATGGGAGTCACTTGATAGGCATCACTGATAGGGGACTGTTAGCCTCCTCCTCAGACATCCCCAGCAAGGACCGCCGGGTCTCAAGGGCTCTGTGAATGGGGAGGTTCTGTCTCCTGATGTCCGCTTTCATGTTCATCCCCTGCTCTTAATTGGGAGGACTCAAGCCTTCATTATAAGTATATGGGCAGGGCAAAAAGTGATTGCTATTATGACAGAGAGAGAGCCATCACTGTTGATTCAACTGAATCAAAGGCTGGTGGAAGGAGAGGGTTATTTCATCAGGACCCCGCTGGCCTGGATGTTGTGCGTGTTTCACAGAGATAAGCGGCCTCTCGTTGCTCCGGCACAGGAGGCGGTGGTGCTCGCGTTGGTTCACCTCCCCAGGCATTAAGCTGCCTTAATTGCTTTGGAAGAGAGGCCTTTTCCCAGGCGGTGGCACATGCTGCATGAGTGCCTGAAGCAAAGATAAAAAGCCACCCTCCTCCTCCTTTATTGAAGTTTAATAATGAAATGGAACTGTCACCACTTCCAATAAATTGTTTATTTTAATTTAGAAAAATAATGAAAACTGGTCACCTTCTGGCATGCAGTTGTTGAGGAGTGTCTTCCTGGCTCGGGCAACCTTGAACCTTCTGTTCTCCGTGCTGGCTCTGGCAGACACGCAAGTCTTGGTGTCGGTGAAATCAACCACGTGCCTCTCTCGTGTAATAAAACCAGGACCTTCGAGGGTAAAAGATGTCATTTTTCAAGGTGTATTAGATTGTAATGTTGCAAACCAGGAAGATGGCATAGGGAATGCTGTGTAGGATTTTTTTTTCTTTTGTGAAGATGATATTAAAAGTCTTGCCCTTTTCTGCCATCATGGTTCTTTCAGATGGCTTCTCTTTTCCTGTAATATCAGGAAGAGATTAGCTTATCCACCCTCCCCCACCTCCCATGCATTAGAGGGAAATGAAGCCTCAGGTGAAGGAAATATTTTACCAGGCTGACAGAAAGGATGCATGGCCGATCGGGGAACTGGAATTCAGGTTGCCTGCTCCCACCTGCTGCCAGGAGGCACTGCTGCTCCCCCTGGCCCGCTCCCATTCAGGGGCTCTCCCATCCCCATTTCACAGGGTGTGAAAGTGAGGTCTGAGAGCCAAAGGGACTCGCTTTCGGATCTCAAAGCTGGTAACAGAACTAGGACTCAGTCTCCTGCATGCTGGTTCAATTGCTGTTTTGTTCTCCAGAGTCCATGGTGTCTATATACCAATTGCTTACATGCAAGGATTATATGATTTCATTAAGTATCACAATTTTGGAAGTTCAGAGCAGCCACCACTGGGAGTGGGCAAAAGGAAATCTGTATTGATAAGGAGGCTGCAGGGCAATCGACTAGGCTTCTTCATTCCCTTTCAGACACCACCCTTGGAGGCACGTGGTTAGGATTCGTCTTTAGCAAATTCTTCCATGCTGTGGCAATGCAAGCGCACCTCAGCATGCTGGGTATGAGCGGCCTAGTTTGCTGAGGCACAGCCACTCGCACAGTGTGTGAAAACCATGAAGTGTAATGACAGTGGTGAAGAAGGGGAGAAGGGGTGCAGGTGTGGAAGAGATGAGGAGGAACACTGTAGTGCAGAGGGAGCTTCAGGGAGACATTTTCTCTGCCAGGGTCACTGGGATGGTCTTGGTCATCAAGGTCCTTTGCAGTAAGGGGCCCAAATCCCACTAAATCTGGTTTTCCAAAGAAGCAAATCGGTTGGCTCATTACCTGAAAATGCTAAGCATGGCTAGATCTAGGGGCTCAAGCCATGTTCTCATGATCCTATCTTGCCCCACCATTGTGGGCACTGTTCCCCTTGGCTATTACCTTTATTGAGCTGAGTTCTTCCTGTGCAGTGGCTCCTGGGCTGTGGACAGCACCAGGCTTCTGCCCTGACCTGTCAGTCACCTCAGTGGAAAGTCTACTTCCCCACATGTCAGTACAAGCCCAGGGGTTGCATCATGTGCCCATGTCTGACCACGGCCGGTGAGTTGGAACTCACAGATTGGACTGGTCTGATAAGTGGGCCCATCCCTTGATCTGGGATGGAGGAAAAAAGATGTCAGCCTTGCCTAAATTATGTAAATTACGAGCAGTGAGTGAGAAAGGAAATTAGAAGAAGGGAAACAAATGCTGGACAAGCAAAACCACACACATTCACTGGGTACAAGCCTTAGACTTTCCTCCAACGGACTGTTGGTCAATGGCTTGGTGAGAAGGAAGGCCCTGTGTCTCCAGGTCTAACAGAACTGCATATGACGATGGAGAGACGGTCTTTCTTCACTGTCCAGTGTGGCAGCCACCAATCATCTGGGGCTTGTGAGGATGAAGAACTGAGTTTTTAACTTAAGGTTGTTTTAATGAACTTTAATATAAATAGCTATACCTAGCTCATGGCTACCATAGTGGAAAGATGAGCTTTTAGTGGAAACAGTCATGGGAGATGTTTTTGTGAAAGAAAAGTCTCAGTTTAGTGTAAAAGAAGCATTAGACTGAGGGTTTAATGCAGCGTAGAAGGCCAGGAGGATGAAGCTGATTTTTTTCAGGTTATGGAGTAGGAGCTAAGTGAGGTGGAGGGACGAGAGAAAGAAACAGAGAGTTCCTCATCTATGATATCATTTGGAAACCCTTAACCTGAGGAAATATTTTTTCCATCTAATATATGAACCAGATCTGTACCAGGAAGAAACAAAGTCACAACCAACCTTATTATAAAAGTGAATTCTACGACATGTTGTTCCATTCGACTCTTAAGTATTCAATAATAAAAGCAGCCATTGCCTAAAGCATCTTTCTACACATGACTTGCCGCTACCCATGGATTAAAAGAAAAATTAAATAGGGTTGCTGTCTTATTAAAAACAAAACAAAACAATACTGTATAAGTGTGTGTGACTGGGCACAATTAAATGCAGTTGACAGAAATGATATCAGATGAATAAAATGAGCCTGTCAAGGCAGGGTCTGGTCACTGCCATGTGAGCCTGGGGCTGGTTAAACATCAGCCTCTCTGCCAGCAGTGTGACGGGCATGCGTGGGGTGACGCTCACCAAGCCTGAGTCCTCACGGCAGTCACATCACCCGCAAGTCAGGTCTCCCAGGGTGGTCGTGCTTGCTGAAGGTGGACTGATCTGTTCTGATCCCCTCTGGCTTGCTCACAGCCGGACTCGTGGGCTGCCTTAGATTCATTTAACTTCGCGGATTTGTTCACCGAGTGCTCCTACAGGACCTGTTGTGAGCTCAGTGTCCTGCTGGGCCTTTAATATCAGGCAGAAAGAACAGAGGAGCACAAGGCTGGGTTCCTGGGAATGTAATTTTTCTGGTTCCTTGGTTGTTAGCCTTTTTCTCCCCATCATTTAAGCACATGATAATCTCCTATAGACTCAGCCATAGCCTAGGCACAGAGATTAAGAAAGCATTTTGGAGCCATACTAGCCAGGTACATGTCAAGCTCATGGCCAGTACCTGGCATATAAAATACTTAAAAAAAAAAAAAAAAGCAGATGTATCATGGAAAGAAGGAGGGCAGTACAGTGGGTGGAGCTGACCTGGAGAGAAACCTGTCCTGGGAAGGGAGGAGGTGAGTGCGTTTGGGCACAGTGCTGAGTGAGCCTCCATCTCTCCATTGGAAAAATGGGGTGATGGAATCTCCTAGGATTGTTCTGAAGACTCAGTTAGCTGCTATTTGTTAAGAACCTATCACGGAGTAGGCTTTGATAACCAGAGCAGCTCTGGTGAACATGAGAAGGTAGTTGCTGTAGGCCAGAGAAGAGCCTTGCGGGTGGTATGATTATCCCCTGGGTGAGTGATCAACTTTAAAGCCAGCCTTGATTCGTGTTAGGCATGGGATCATTAAAGCTGAATCACTGTGAGAGCCCACTCGAACTCCAGGCTAGTCTGCCAGCAATCCTACAGCCTGTCTCCATGAGCAGAGGCCCCTGTGCTTCCTGAGGGGGCCCAGGCAGAAAAGCATCGTTGAACCATTAGCTATATCCTAGGATATATGATCTGTTCTGACTCTGTGATCAGTTTCAGGTTCCTAGGGCGTATATATCATGAACGGGTATCAGTGCCTGAATGCTGATGGCCTGCTTGGGGCATTGCTGGGTACCAGAGAATGGTGAGAAAATAAACAACAACAACAACAACAAAATCCTAGGCTAGGAAATCACCAGCAATTATTTTCCACAATCCTGCCCCTCTCCATTCTGGTGACTTCTCCAGTGGGTTTCCTCAATGGACAGAGTATGGATGCCTTTTTAACAGAAAGGAAACTGGTTCAGAATGATTCAGTTGGAAAATCATGCCAGGCAGCATTGCATGCACTCCACATATCCCAAGGCATGTGCCTGGACTCGCTTTTGCCTGTTCGTTGGGAGCAGAAACATGTGAGGTTCCAGTTAGTTCTTTGTGTCCGCTTTACTCTCCGGCTGACGCTGGGCTTCTGTGAAAGGAACACAGTCAGGCGGTCCTGGGAGCTGCCTCCCAGGAGGCTTCTTCCCATTCTGCTTATTCCTGAAGCTCTTCTGAGTTCTAGCTGGTGTCTCCCTCGTCATAATCACAGTTCTCACCGTGATCCTGTCTTTATCCTCATTCTTTGGAGATGGTTTCTGAGCACCTTCTGTGTATCAGATATTCGGTAGTCCTGGGAGACAGAGAAGGCACCCAGACATACCAGTGGTTCTCAGATCCAAATGGTCAACATTTTTTGTTCAAAATTTATACTTCATATAAAATTTACCTTTCCTATACACTTTTTAGCTTCAGTTAGATTTTAGAGGAAAAACAAATGTTGGATTCTGGTAAAAAGCACCAGAATACAATTCGAATTCCTGCTTTTAATTCCAGGGTATCTGTCTTAGCAACCTTTTGAGTGAGGACAGAATCTAGTCAGGCTCTCACACACCTGGAGTGCTCTGTGTATGGAGTGCAGTGCAGGATCCCCAGAGAACATTCTAAGCCAGCCTCAGAGGTGGGTGGTATGGGAAGCTGCTCAGGCAGGAAGGGGGTGTTATTCAAACTGTGGTCCCAAAAGTAGGTGGTAGAGAGCCTGACAGGGGAAAGAGGAAATGAATGGAGAGTGGGTTCCCAGTGGAGGGGGTCCTTAAAGTGACCCGGAGATGAAGCTGGAGAGGAAAGCTGGAATTTTAAACATATTCTGGTGCTTTTTACCAGAATTCAACAGTTTTCCTCTAAAAGCTAACCAAAGCTAAAAAGTGTGTATGGAAGGTAAATTTTATATGAAGTATAAAATTTGAAGAAAATATTTTGACCATTTGGATCTGAGACTCATTGGTTTTGCCTTAGCATTCACCTGCCCGCTTAGGCAAGGTTGGCATCTCACATAACAGGATAAATGCTAATGGATTTTTTTGCTTTTGTTTCAGCACTTCAGGGAGCACCTGGACAAACTTGTTGCCAAAGAAATCGGCATGCTGGATATTGCTCTGAATGAGGCCTTCAACATTCTCAGTGATGTAAGCTCCTCCCCAATTTGCTTTTCTCTTGCCCAGCAGAGTAGATGTGATTATTTTTTCAGTTGTGGACCGGCATTATTCTATTAGCCCTGGCTGTCACTGAGCAACAGGCCCGGGTGGGAGGGTGAGATGGCCACTGGTGAGGTCTGGGGAAGCAGGTCCCGCCAGGGAGGCCACACCGCCCCCTGCTGGGCAGAGTTGGTGGTGCAGCCTGGTCGGGCCACTCCCCCACCAGCCCAGATGATGGAGTCTGGGACTAGGAGTGTCTCAACAGCCGGCACCTCAAATGCAGGTTGCTTTTCACTTGAGAAACACTCCTTGTCTACAGAGTAGAACCATTTCTCACTGTTTGTGACACTGAATCCTTGAATGTGATGATGTTCTGAGGGTGCCGGGCTTCCCTGCGCAGTATATTTAGGGAGTGCTGTACCTATCCTTCCCTCTCTTCCAGCCCCTTGGAAATTCCCCCAAACAGCAGACCTGAGGCTCCAGTAAGTACTGCAGGATAGAATTCTGCTTAACTTGCTGTTTTCACACTTGGAACAAAGAACGGTTTTTCAAGTAGCACCTGTTAATATCCTATTAAACACCTTAGGGAGTGCTGGGCTGGTGATTCTTCTCCTTGAATCCAGCCTTGTAAAGTTAGAACAACACGTGACTTTTGTGTTCTTGTCACTCTGTCAGTGAAGTAGGGAGAGAATAATGACTATCTGTGTCATTGATTTAGTTAGTATGTGTTGTATGCTTTGTCATGTCAGACCACTGAGAATACCAGGGAGCAGAATAGGGAAACTGTTTGCCTTAATGCACCTTACATTTTAGTTCAAAGGTCAGCAAAATCTTGGCCCCTGAGCCAAACCCAGCCCGTACCCTGTTTTTGTAAACAACGTTTTACAGCAGTGCAGTCATGCCCACCTAATTATGTATTGTCATTGGCTGCCTTTGTGCTACATTGGCAAAGTTGATTAGTTGCACTAGAGACCACATAGCCTACAAAACCTAAATTATTTACTACATGGCCCTTCACAGAAGAAGTTGGCCTATCCCAGTTCTCGGGATAAAAGGCAGAGGAGGTGAGCATTCTTATGAAGAACAACAGTAGCACCATTGTGTCTGCATGCTGCTGCTGTGTACGGTGAGGCCAGGCCAGGGCTCTCTGATGAGGTGACCTCGCAGTAGAGACCCAAAGGGAGAGAGGGAGCAGCCATGTGGATGTTTCCAGCAAGAAGAACAGCAAATGCAAAGGCCCAGAGGCAGGGCTGTTTAGCATATTTACACTACAGGGAGGAGACCAGTGCGACAAGAACAAAGTGAGGCTGAGAGATGCCAGAGCGTGGCGGGGAGCAGGAGCCAGGCCATGTGCAGCTGTAGAGACTCCAGCGAGGACTTCGGCTCTCACTCTGTTGTGGTTGGGATGGAAAGCCATTGGAGTCCGAGCAAAGAATGACATGAACAGCATTTGGCTGGCTGCTGTGTTTAGAAGCAACTGTAGAAGGGCAGGGACAATAGCAGGAAGGCCATTACATTATCTGGGTGACAGATAATGATGGCTTGGACCAGGGAGGCAGCAGTTAAGATGATAAGAAGCAGAAAAATAGAAAGCACTCTGGGTATTTCAAACAGCAGGAGTTTAATTCTAAGAATTGGTTGCACAGGGAATGGAAAAGCTGAGAAACCAAACAGGGAATGAAAGAATCCACAGATTAATGACAGCAGGAGGCTGCTCCTGTTTCTGGCAGGAGGGACAGCAGGGACAGCAGGAGGGCAGGACTCCATCAGAGCCTTCTCACTGTGGCCATCCAGATGGGAACAGAGACATAGAGGGGACCATGTCAGCAGGAAGAGCCTGTCCTGGGGAAGGTAGGGTCGGGGAGGAGACCCAGTAATGGCCAGAAAATGCCCATGCTCTTGAAGCTGAGAGAAAGGGAAAAATCACTTCGAAGCCTGGTTTCTCCCTGTGTCCTCCAGTATTCTCCTTCAGATGAACCTTGTCAAAACTGCTGGGGATCCTGGGAAATGTCTTTTTTCAGGAAGAAGGCAAGGGGTGAAGCTGAGGACAAACAGGCACTAAAGAAAGCAACCACTATGCTGAGGCGTTGCAGGGGCTGGGAGACCGGGAAGGATTCAAAGGCCTCACGGCACCGAGTCTCCAGGTGGCTCTGTAGGGCTGGTCCTTGCGGATTGCAGCATTCAGCCCACACTGTGTGGGTGTGTGCAGTGGTCAGGTCTGCCTGATTCCCAGACTTGTGTTGTTCCCACTCGGCTACACTAGCCTCTCAAGCCAAGGGTAGCATCTGATTCTAGACTCTTTTACCAATAACATCTTTGATACCCAGAAGGCCACTTAGGTCTCAGCCCTGAGCCCATGCCAGTAATGCAGAGCAGAGAAAAATCAGGCCAGGTGCCACACCACCTTCTTCAGTGTGAACCTGAAGCCCGTCTCACGCACTCCAAGGGGCTGCCAGCTGTAGATACTTAACATTTATGCAATCTTCCATGTTTAGGGCAGCCCATTTCTGTTAACAGCTTATTAATGCTTTAGAAACATACCTGGCCAGAGCAAAGAGCCCAGCTACAACTTGAAATTCTGGTTTGAAACTTAGATAGATACCTTCTCAAGGCTTGAAGAGAGACATTTCCATTTTATCTCTTGCCATTGGGCTTTTTATTGGAGGAGAGGTGACATTGGATAATAAAATTATATAGGGTTCAGACAATTCTATAATACATCATCTGTATATTGTGTTGTGTGTTCACCACCCCAAGACAAGTCTCCTCCCGTCACCATCCATCTCCCCTTTACCTTCTTCTACCTCCCTTCATCCCCTTCCCCTTTGATAATCACCATACTGTTGTCTGTGTCCATGAGTTTCTTCTTCTTCTTTTTTAGTTTTTGTTTTTCTTGACTCCTTGACCATTGGACTTTTAAATAGCCAAACAATGGGGAAACATTTAAAAACTGAGATGGTTACTCTCTCATGAAAATGAAACTCTAGTTATCTCCACTTCACCAATATTACCTTTACGTGATATAGTTCTCTTGCTGTGTATTATGCCTGCCTTTGCAAGCCAATATGAAATTAAAAGCTATCTTTTAAACACACAAACATGTATTTGCTCACCCTCCTTCTGTCTCTCTGTCTCTTTGCCCCCCCACCCCCCCAACACACATAGTTGAAACTGATTGTGGCTGGAACTTAAAATGGCTCAGAGGTTACTATAACTAAAGGACGTTCATTCTGTTTCGCAATTACCTGCATTTCAGCTTCAGTATTTGCCCAGATGACTAAAAGGCTTACAGTTACTATACAAACAGCTGTAAAAGGAGCAGTCAAATAAACTTCTAAGACCCTACTGGCTATTGATCTCGGCTGCATTCATTTGATTCTGTAAGAACACAGAGCCCGTTTGCTACAGTAGTTAGCATCTACCTTGTCATGTGACAACTACAATTATCTTTTTTGGCGATGAATATGATCTTTGCCGTGATTACCTTTTAAAATTTTTTCTTAGCCAATTAAATAAAATTCAGTGACATTTCAAAGACTGTTAATCACAACCAAATGCTTTAAATGTCAGGATGCATTGAAATTTTCTCTGCTAACTGATGAATCACTGAGTTAATTGTAGTTCATCATCAAACCCTTGTCATTGTTATTATTATGGAAAACACTTTCATCACTCCTGCTATTCAATAAAAAAAGTTCTAGGCAATATGAAGAGAAGAGATATTACTCATCAAAGCATTTTAATTTAATTGCATTCTCCAAACTTCTCCAACTGCAGATTGCTGCAAAGAATACCAAGGATGCAGCCAGAGAGGAAAGTGATGTTTTCAAATAAACAGCTCTGGGCAGTTGCTTCTACTCTGCATTATTCCTATATCTTCACTTCCCACTCTTTCTTGCCTTTTGGTGGTGGTGGTGGGGGAGGGGGGTTCCAGGATGTTTCCAAATGAGTTGCATAAACAATATCCCCAAGCTATCCTGATTTTTACCCCTTCTGCAGCTTCTGTGACCTGAGGCATAGATCACCTTTATTCAGGTGGTCTGCTACTGGGTTTAGTTAGTGACTTCAAGGCTGTATTGAGTGCAGGCTTCCCAAAACATTTCCAGAACAACCTGGAGATAAGACAAGGTTACAAGCTGTTTTTTCTTACTGCAATAAGGAAACAAAATACACTCTGACAATAGAATCTTAGTGGTATCCCAACATGGAAAAGACAAAGTCATTTATTGAGATTAAGAAGTCTGACTGAAGGTGGATCTTTCAGGTTGGGGAGAGGTTAAGACCAAGTAAGAATCCTAATATAGTGCAGGATTAGTGGACGCAGCAAGGGGAAGGGGTCCAGAATCTTAAGATATGAATTGTCCTTCGATGTTTTCTGTTGAAGAGTTGAAGGGTCTTTCAGGAAATTCTTGGAATAAGCAATAAAATGAATTGCAATTTTTCTGTCTTCCTCAGCAAGAGTTTTCTGGAATATTATTATGTCAATAAAGACTGTAGAATAGTGGTTATGTGAAAAGACTTGTGATGTGATGGCTTTCATTGTCAGGTATTTCTACCTACTGATTTGTATCATGGGACATGTCAGGCCATTAATTCAAGGAGTGGCTGCCCAAGCCAAGACTTAAGTGAGGCAAGTACAGAGGACACAGAAGTTAAGGAGCACTCACTCACTCTCAGGGTGGTGACCCTGGTGACTACCAAGTGACCCTGGCACCCTGGAAAGGATGGGGAAAGAAGAAGGAAGGAGAAGGAAATGAACATTTGGGGAGTGCTATCATGTACCCCTATCTGCTCAAGGATCTTATTGGGAGGCTGGAGGGTGTGTGAATCTGGGAGGTGGACTCTGGAGCTGGACTTCCTGCGTTCAAATATCAGCTATGGCAGATAGTAGCTGTGTGACTTTGGACAAGTTAGCTAATCTCTCTGTGCTTCAGTTTCCCTTTAAAATGGGGATAATGATGGTACCTACATCAGAAGCTAGTAAAGATTAAGTTTATACTTGTAGCCCAGCATATAGTGAAATTCAAGCTGTGGGATAACTACCTTGTAAGCATGGTATTCCCATTTTATAAGAAAAAGACACCCCAGGTGCATCACTATACCATGGTGTGCCATTCATGTTTTTAGTTGGCTTTGCTCTGTTTCAATATGGCCACAAAGCAATTTATCTCATCCATCCAACTATCCTCCATGCAGTTAATGAAAGTCTTCTTTCAAGTTACTGTAACTTCAAACTCCACATCATAATTCTTAGCATGTAGAGACTGGCTATTAAACTTCAACTTGAATGTTTTTTTAAATTAATTAATTGTTGATGCATTACATTACATTTGTCCTATCCCCTATTGTTCTCCCCTGTCCCACACATCCAAAATAACCACAGAAATCTTGAGAAAGACAAATGAGGAAGGAGCAATCACAATACCAGGTATCAAACTGTATTACAAAGCCATTATAATCAAAACAGTCTGGTACTGATATAAGAATAGGTATATAGATCAATGGAACAGACTATCGAGCCCAGAAATAAACCCAGGTTTCTATGGTCAACCAATATTCAACAAAGAGGGAAGGAGCATAAAATGGAGTGGAAATAGCCTCTTCAACAAGTGGTGTTGGGAGAACTGGAGAGGGACATGTGAAAACATGAAACTAAACCACCAACTTACATCAACCTGAATGTTTTATTAGCTCTTTGGTTCACCAGGAGCCAGCAGCAAATTTAAAGCAGCCTCTCTCCTTTGCCATTTTCACAGTCTGTATTTTAAGCATGGGGGGCTTACTCCCACTTGGTGCTGTTGTATGTGCTGCGTGGTTTGGCGTCTTCAATGCCCTTCTCCCAGATTCTCGCCTCCTTCAGGGACTACTCAGATGTCACCTGCTCAGTGGGGTCTCCCCTGACTATTTTTTCTTAAGTTACCCCTTCCCATTTCCTATCCCTTTTCCCTGCTCCCCCTGCTTCTTAGAATGACCATGCTTAAACATACAACGTAGTTTACTTCGTTTTCATGTGTCTCCGAAAGTAGGATATAAACTACACAAGAGAAGAGATTTTTGTGTGTTATATTGTCAGCTCTGTGTGGACTTTCAATAAATAATTTTTGTAAAAGTGAATTTACTTTATGCATTGTAATGGTTGGAGTTTCACTTCTGAAGGTTTAAAGGCTTCTTGTGTATTTTTCAGGTCTTAGCCTTATCATGCAGTGGTAAGGTTTTTAAAGAACATGATGTTGCTTTGATTTGCAGCATTAATAATATTCATTAATGTAATTCTTCACACAAAGCTCTGGCAAGTGCAGTCTGTCACCCTAGTTTACCTCTCCCAAAGCCTGGGGTTTTTAGAAATGTTATGTAAACTGAAAGCTGAAGAAATTTAAGGTTTTGTACATCAGTGGGTACAATCCCAGAATTTCAGCATGTTGCACGTACTATTGTACAGAAACAAACACTAAATGTTACATGCAGACAAATATCTATTTAAAACAAACCCTAAAAAAGGGTGCTTACACTTCGAATCTGAATTGTCATTTTCTTGACTTTATTCTCTGTATGCCCAAAACCTCCCTGATTTGATTATATAGTCAGCTTGTACACATTGGACCCATTCAAACCAGACTCAGATTTTTAAAGGGATGCTGCCCGGTACATAGTCTACTGTCTATATAATGTGGTTCTATAAGGTTATTGTGCCAACTCCTCTGGGCTTGTATTCTGAAACACTGCTATCCACACTTGAAAATAGGAGAGATCATATGTGTTAGAATCTCCCTTCCCACCTTATGTGTGTTTTTCAGAAATCCCTTCTACAGTCTGTGTTTTGTTCCAAGTTGTCAGAGTAAATTTGGTGATCCATGTGAGGGGAAAGGCTTAGAATGTAGGCTGTGTTGGAGTTGCACATGACCTCTCCTTTTGTGAGGCTTCCAAAGCCTAAGACCTCATGACTCTGAAGTCTCAGGGATACACAGAGCTCTCTGGCGTGTTTTTTTAATTTTGCACTCATTTCCTCCCACAGTTCAACCACACGGGACAAGGGAGCATCTGTAGCCAGGCCATCATGCTCATCACTGATGGGGCCGTGGACACCTATGACACAATTTTTGCAAAATACAATTGGCCAGAGCGAAAGGTAAGTGGATGTGGATGCTGGCCATGCAGTGCAGTCCATGGAGAACCTTCATGGTGCTGAAGCCTCCAGATTGTTCACAGATAAGTTCCCTGTGTAGACTTATTCTCATAATAACCTATGGTTTCTCAGCCTTGGGTTTTTTGGTTCACCAAAATGGAATTATGGCTTTCCTTTTTCTCAAAATGAAGCATTTTGAGATAAGAGAAGAAACCCGTAACGATTGTTCAACTTGTTTGGTGACAAGGCTCATTGTGAAGTGTGCTTTGTCTGTTTGGGACAGTGTTTCTCTTTGTGGCCCTGAAGTTGGCATTGCTGGATGGTTCAGCATCAGCAGAGTGCTGAGGTCAGCCATGGCAGCCCTGTCGCCACCTTCTTCATGTTTCTCTGCTTCTACAGTTCCTTCTTGAGCCCTCATTAACCCCTCCCCTCAAGAAGCTTCTCTCTACCCCATTCCTCGAGCACTGTTTCCCACCCATGTCAAAATTTGTTCTCTATTCTAATGACTTCTTTTCCATGTTGACATTTGTTTATCTGATGAAGCTAGGTGTTAGGGTATCAATAATGGGTATTATTTTTTTTAGCACCTTAACCCAAAGGTTCCTCAAGCTATTAGCCTTCCCTGCAGAGAACTCTTAAATTATGGATGATACATGAACCCGACGTTAGGCCTACAGGATCAAAATCTCTGAGGCTGTGGCCCAGTAAACCACGTTTTACATAAGTTGCTCAAGTTGGCACTGATCAGCAAATGGACAGTTGGTGACCACTATCTTACCTAAATGGTGGGATTTCAGCAGGAAAAAGAGGTCAGTCAGATAGGGCTCTGACCTGGGGGTATCACAGAGGTGCTTTTCCATCTCATGTGCAATGGTGCCTCTCTGACTATCTCTATAGGTGCACGAGACCATCCAGAACAAGTTCATCCTGCTTTTTCTACTTTGAATATTTAATTTCCGGTCATCCAATTGTACATGCTTGGCAAAAAGAAACAGAAGACAAATGGCAACTATAGTCCCTGTATCCAGGGAGCATGTATGCTTGAGTGAGCGTGCGATGTCATTCCATATTTCCTCATTCATTCTTGGTCCACACATGTCCCTGGTAACCTAGGCATCCTACCTCACCAGGTGTGAGTCTGGTTTTCAAAGATACGTACCTTTTGTACACGGCTACGAACTTCTTCCCCTGAGGCTCACCCTTAGAAACAACCATCAGTTCTGAGGCTGGAGGAAAGACTAGCTGGGCTGGGCTCACTAAGAGAATAGAAGACTCCGATATGGCACCTGTCTGAGGTATCTAGGAATAAATTTGGCTGAATGCAACTTCCGCAATAAGCACTGAGTTTAGGATTCAACCCTGAATAAGATGGATGTTCACTGATGGACAAGGCAATTTTACATGCTGTATTTCAGGTGATGATTTCCAGGGACAAGGAGTTCATTTCAGATAAACGTATGTGATGTGAAGGGAGGATCATGCATGTCTGCAGGATAAAGCTCAGTGCTGGGTACATGGCTGGTACACGGAGCACAGCCCTGAGAGGTGGCTGAGGGGCCCGGAGGGAGGTCACAGCACAAGTGAATGTAGGTTGGGTCATGGATATTTCTCACAGCATGTTGAAGGATATTTTTAATTATTTAGGACCATCTTAAATAAAAGAAGGTGAAGGAGCCTTTTAATAAGCAGCTTCATTAACACTAAATGTGTTGTTGTATGTCTCACGCACGGGGTCACCTGCATCCCCCTGCTTGATGATACCTGATGCTTAGCTGTGGCCCAGGAGTATTCATGTTTAAACATTATGGTGTTGCTTACAGGGACGGGATAGGCTGAGGGATCGGACATAACACGATAATTCTTCGGACAAAGCACAAAATTAAATGTATCTTTCCAAAGGAACAATATTGACTTTAGACCAGGTGCTTCCTTGGATCAATTGGAACCAGGGTCCTGGAAATTTCACTGTTGCGCAAAAACAGTTTCATCTACTTATAAAGTACTATCAAGCAGAAGCAGATTTCTTTCTGTAGCAAGAGGGTCTTTTTCTATGATTAAAAACTAATAGCATGCCCTTACCAGTGTGGCTCAGTTGCTTGGACATCATTTTGCAAAGTGAAAGATCACCAGTTCGACTGCCAGTCAGGACATATGCGGGTTCCAGGTCGGGGCATGTACCAATGTTTTTCACTCACATCAGTGTTTCTCTCCCCCCCTCTCTCTCCCTCCCTTCCCCCTCTCAATGTAAATAAATAAGATCTTTAAACAATTAATAACAGGATACCTTTCTTTTCCTTTCCATTGTGGAAAGTTTCATGACATACACGTATATACATACATATGCATTCTTTTCATGATGGCTTCTCTGTGAAGGTGTAGGTAATAAATGCAAATAAAACCCCAACGTGAGTTAGCTCTGGTTTAAAGTGAGATGATGTGCCATGTCTACACAGTCCTCTTTCTCTGCAATTTTAAACCTTGGATATTTAGTAGAGGGTTGTGTCATTGCTATAGTTGGCAATCTTGCAGATTATAGAAACAGAATATGGGTTTAGGAGGAGAAAAAATTAGTTTATGGCTGGAGCCTGTGTCCCGGAGAGCCTGAGTCCCTAATGATCAGACTTGAGTGGGCATCAGAACCATTGTGGGGGCTGTGTTCCAATTCCAGCAACCATTACTTACCCGACTCCAGTGCTCCTGATTCAGTGGGGCTCTGCGGGGCCTGGGCATGTATGTACGTCTCCAGCAAGTTCCCACGTGATGTGTTCGCTGAGGGTGAAGAGCCACACTGGGAAACTCTCATCATGAGACATAATCCAGGGTGTGGTGTTTAGTTACCTGTGGGCCCTGCCATTTTTGTTTCCCTCTGTCAACCTGACAAGGACCCATTCCCTCAGCCAAATCCAGTGCCCAGGTATATGGTTCTTGGCCCACACTTTGTTTAAAATATTGCCAGTTACTGGACATCATTTAAAAATTTGGCTACAGTATATAAAATTTGAAGTTGTCATTGTTCTCATAAGTGAATACACTTGACCCTTTGGAGCCAACATAATCATATGACCAAAAAATTGACTGGAGCTAAGAAATGGCTGCTTCCTTGGATAGCAAATGCATGCTGTATTTGGCCATGACTGTCACCCTCTGTCATTTCTGCTAAGCCCTCTCCACTCATATGCTTTACATGCTCACAGGTATAACATTTTGGATTAACAGGTGTGGGTTAACAGGTGCTGTTTCAAAGGTGCGGCTTATATCACCCATCCTTTGGGGATTTGTTCCTTTCTCTTGGATCTGCCCTCAGCGTTCCGTTTTCTCCTCTAGTCAGAGGTCATCTTTTCTTTGCCTGAACCCTAAACTTTGGAGCCTCTCAGAATTGTCCTAAGGGAAACACAGCTTCATAGCCAGCACTATCAAACTCTGGGCCTATTTTTTTTTCATCTTCTTTGGTTTGGTGAGTTGTGAAGACAGATTGTGTATCTCTGGACAATCCCTGCACCATGCACCAGATCCCAGCTCTGCTGAGGATGGCATAGTCACTCTGGGGTAGTGTCCTGATTCCTGCCCCCTGGTGTTCACACCCTGTATGATCTCCTCACTTGGAATGTGATAGGCCCTGTGATTTGCTTCTAACCAATAAAATATGGTAAAGGTGAGGGTGTTTTGCATATGTAATCAAGGTCTCAAGTCAGTTGATTTTGATAAAATCAAAAGGGATATTACCTTGAGTGGGTCTTATTTAATTGAAAACCCTTAAAGGAGGGACTGGATACCCCCTGAGTGCAGAGAGGCTCTTCCTGCCAATTGGATGAAGTAAGTGACTATCTGGAGAAGGTCTTGAGGGCAAGCTCTAGGACCTGGGGGCATCCTCCAACCAACAGTCAGCAAGAAGCTGAGCTCTGCATCTTATAGCCATAAAGAAATGAATCCTGCTAACCCTCTGAATAACTTTGGAGGCAGATTCTTCCTTAGCCTGACCTTCAGATGAAAGCATAGCCCAGTCAGCATCTTGATTGCTGCCTTGTGAGACCATGAACAGAAGACCCAGCTAAGCTGTGTCCAGACTCCAGACCCAAAGAAACTAAGATAACAAATGTGTGTTGAGTTAAGCCACTACATTTTTGGTAACTTGTTATGCAGCAAAAGAAGCAAAGGAAAAAGGGAGAAAGGAAAGACAATCACCTATGTAGCAATACTTCTAAGGCATCTCCAAACCTGGTGGTTTAAAATAACAATTTATTATTGCACTTCTTGCAATTCTGTAGTGTAACTGTGTAGTGATTCTGCTCCACATGGTATCAAGTGGGGTTTCTAGTTACTCTGCATGCAGCTGGGAGCTTGGCGGGGCTGCCTCAGTTTCCCTCCCATGACCTCTCTCTCCACATGGTGTCTAAATCTCCAGTGGCACCCTGTGAGTTTTCTCTCCTCAGTACAGTAGTCTGGACTTCCTCAGAGCATGGTAACAGGGTTCCCCCTACGGAAAGGAGGAAGTAGGGAGCAGGCCAGGGGGTACTGTGGGCGTGCCATTTTTTAGAGCTACTTACTACCTAACCAGGGCTTTGCTAAGGCAACTGATTAATAAATCACTTTAGAATGAATAGGAAGAAGGAATGCATTATTGGTGATTTAATTATGAGCCTCTGAAGGCAGCAATTGCCAATGCAATGTGTCCCTTGCCAGCATTTAACTTCTGAGTGCAGAAATGAGGAGCTACTTATTCATTTATTGGATGCCATTTACTTTTACCTGCTATCCATTGGCTTGTAGCTTCACAGCAGCATTTATATACTTGGAATAAAATATGAACTTCTGAAGATGAAAGGGACTCATTTCAGGATCTGCTCAAGAAATAAAGCTGCCTACATTTAAATTAGAAAAAACAGCCCCACCTGCCTGCCACCTATGTAGTTGTTCTTCCAAGTGAAGTGAAGAAAATCCTCATGGAATTATTTATCATTACTTCCCCTGATGACAAGGCAGAGTGGATAGTAAGAAATGATAAGTAAGTGACTTGAATAAAGGGTTGCAAACCTGGGCCAAATCCAATCCATTGCCTATTTTGTGTGGCGTATGGGCTATAAATGAATGATTTTTCAGATTTTTAAATGGTCAAAAAAAAAAATAACATTTCATAATGTGTGAAAATACATAAAAAACAAATTTTACTGTCCATAAATAAAGTATTTTTATAACACAACTATACCCATTTGTTTATATGTAGTCTACTATTGAATAGTTGTGACTGAGACCATGTGGCCCGCAAAGCCTGAAATATTTACTGTCTGGCTCTTTAAGAATATGTTGACCAACCACCAATCTAATGGAATGAACTAGAGTGTTGTTGAAAGTCACTGAGATACCCTTAGAATTTTATGCATTGACTGAAGTCAAAATGGCGAGGGCAGTTTCTTCCAAGGTTTCCATTGCTTTCTCTCCTAGAATTATTTGTAGTAGCCACGTTAGAAATGGTGAAGGCTGGTGGAGACTTGATGGCAAATACCTCTCTTTATCTGTAGATATCTCTCTTTGATGTGGGGAGTCACCCCTTCAGCTTTTTGAGTCCTTCCTGCCCTCCCCCTTCTCCTCCAGCACTGCCCTCAGGGCTGGGGTACAGTACACAGGTGATGGGCTGCTTAGAAGGAAAGCAAACTGTAGGTACCCAGTCAGGGCTACCTCCAGTATCTGGAACATTGCATCTTCATGAACATTGACCCTAACTTCCCTTGGAACCATGTTAAATAGTGACATGGCATGTAGCAGAATATCACAGTTTTCAGGTGTCTAAGACCCAGGACAGCAGAGACTCCCTGAATCCAAATAAAATGAGAGACTTGGAACCTCCATCATGGTGGGGCCAGAACTGACCTGATCATAGATAGGTTCATGGTTCTAGTTTGGGTTACATAATGCCCCTTCTGTACCTGTTAGATGGCCCCGTACTATCTATCCTTCATGTAGGTGTGTGAGGAGAAGTGTGGGCAGCACTAGAATGCTCAGTGTACATCCCTGACAGCATTTCCCTGAGAATGCTTTAAACTGGTGTTCTATACCTAAATATATAAACCAAAGCTAAAGAATTAGTCTTATTGAGTGCTGAATATCAGGTGCTGTTCTAAATACTTCATGCATTATTTGCTCAGAAAACCAATCAGGTGGGTAATATTATCTAGTTTTTCATAAATGAAGAAACTGAGGCAGCAAGAGACTACAAAACTGATTCACAGTTAATAATTAGCATTTAGTAGATCTGAAACGGCCACCCAGCCATTGAATGCTATACCCTTTGCTGGGATACAGCCATCTGGAGGGCGAAAGTAAGACACCATGACCTTAGGTCCAGGAAAGAGCTATCATCCTACTCTTGTTGTCAACTGGACAATAAATTCATTTCTTTGGCTCTCCCACCCCAAAATACATGAGGGTCTGTAGAGTGTCAGAGATTTGGGGATCTCAGGACCCATCAGGACTGCAGGCATTGTGTAGCCTCAGGGAGAGGCTGTTTGGGGTAACCAAGTGATTTCCCTCTTCTAAGAGGACAGAGCACTTCTAAGACAAATTCTGTTTCAGCTCTGTGAGCTCTCTCAAAAAACAGAGGCCTGTAGCTATGGGGTCCCCAAGAGACAACTAGGGCTCCGAGTCCTTGGAGGATCCTTGGAGGCCAGAGAGGAGGGCAAGGACGGATGAGGGCAAAGACAGCTCTTGATCTGAGGACAAAGGGAATATCTTGATGAGGGACTGGTTTGGGGGCCTGGCTTTGGAACACTTCTGGAAACACTGCTGGGAATCACTGTCCTTTGAGCTGGTGTCATGTGTATCTCTAAGAAGCAGCACTCTTGAGGGGTTTGCCCTAGGCCTCCCTCCCTTGGCACAATTTGGAAGCTAAAGCCTCAAACAAGTCAAGTCTTGAGGCCCAGAAGTGCATAAAGGCCCTGCAAATTTCTCTGTCTTCTTCTCTCTGTGAGACACAGACCAGTTTGGGAAGCAGAATTTCTGAAAGGAATTAGTGTTTAATTCTTGTAAGAACCCAACCCTTAAAGAATCTTAAGCAATTTGGAAGGAAAAATTTCTTTTTTCATTCTTTCCTAAACCACATTGTTTCTATCTCTGACTTTCAAATGATTTTTTCTTTGTTATAATATTGTATATCCACTTACTTTTACTGGAAGATAACTACCAATTTTTTATTGTTATCAGTAATAATGATATAAACATGGTTATATATAACTAATAAACATGCTTGTATGTAATTCATTGTGTGTAACTAAATAGTTTCTTAGGATTAAAATATTTTATTTTTTTATTTTTTAATTAGTTGACATTCAAAATTATTTTATATTAATTTCGGGTATACAGCTTAGTGGTTAGATAATTACATAATTTACAAAGTGATCCCCCCAATAATTCAAATACCTACCTGGCATCATATGTAGTTACTAGAATATTACTGACTAGATTCCCTATGTGGTACTTTACATCCCTGTGACTATTCTGTAACTACCAATTTGTACTTCTTAATCCCTTCACCTTTTTCACCTACTCCCCAAGCCCTTCCTCTCTAGCAATCATCAGTTTGTTCTCCACATCTATGAGCTTGTTTCTGTAGTTTGGTTTTGGTTTTCTTTTCTTTTCTTTTGTTCCTTAGATTCCACAATAAGTAAAATTATATGGTATTTATCTTTCTCTGTCAGAATGGCTATCATCAATAAATCAACAAAACAAGTATTGGTGAGGATGTAAAGAGAAAGGAATCCTAGTGTACTGTTGGTGGGAATACAAATTGGTGCAGCCACAATGAAAAACAATATGGAGGTTTCTCAAAAAATTAAAATTGGAAAACTGGGAATATATTTGAAGAAACCAAAAATACTAATTCAAAAACATATATGTACCCCTATGTTCATTGCAGTATTACTCATGGTGGCCAAGATATGGAAGCAGTTCACGTGCCCAACAAAGGATGAGTGGACAAAGTGGTGCATATGTACAACGTTATACTACTTGCTTATACAAAGAATGGGATCTTATTATTTGCTAGGCCGTGGATGAACTTAGAAGGTATTATGCTAAGTGAAATAAGTCAGATTTTCAAGTGCTTTTATAAAGCATTTCCTTTGTCTTCCTTTGAGTTAATTGAGAGGAGAAGGGATTTACCGAAGACCAAAGGCCCCTGGAGAAGGAGTTAAGGTCATACTGCTCATTGAAAAGGGGTCTCCAAATATCATCTCACCCTTACCCCACCTCCACTCTGGCCCTCTCTGTACTTCATCCCATAGAGGCAGATCAACATGGAGGCTTCAGGGTGCCAGGGGTTGTTGGCAGAAGAAATGGATGGAAGAAAGTAGCTATAAGGGGGTGATTCATTCATTCAACATACTTTTATTGGGAGCTCACTGTGTCCCAGGTCATTATATCTGAGCCCAGGAGTAGGGGACTGACGTGGCAGCCCAAGGAGCTCCCAGAGAGCCGGAATCAGATCGCAGATAACAGTGAAAAGACCAGCTGATTAGAAATCATGGTAAATCTTCTGAAGGAGACAATCAAGGGCCAGAGACAAAGAATGGGGCAGCTAAGGGAAGCCTCTCTGAGCAGAGGACCTGTAAGTGAAAAGAGCTGAGGGGAGGGGCAGAGGGAATAGCATTTTCAAAGCCCCAGGAGGAGAAGTTAGGCATGTGTGAGGAGCTGGGTGAAGAGCAACTGGCTGAAGCATGTTTAGTGCATGGAAATGTCATGGGTGGGGTGGGGGTGGCAGGGGCAGCTCCCCTGGACTTTAAAGGGCACAGTAAGGAGTTGACATTGTGATCCAGGGGTAGTGGGGAGCCATGGGAGGTTCTTGAGCTGATTGTTCTCAGTTCTCTCTGACTACCTTTTGGGGAATCAGGCTGTGAGAGAGGGACCCAGGCTGTGTGTGCAGTTTTGGTACTGATGCTTCTAATCAAAACGGATTGCAGCTGGTGGGAGTTAAGTTTCTTCCTGTGAATGCTCTAAGATGGTCATGTTTCTTACTGTGATTTACTTCAGGGCTCAGCTGAGTGGTTACATTTCTCTGTCCTCTCCCTCCCTGAAAGTTTTGGGTGAGTTTCTGTCATTGCTGTGTTTTTTCCAGGGTGATAAATCCTAAAGCTGTCTCAGGAAAATAGCAGGAACATTCATTTCTCTTGGTCAGTCAACGGTATGACAGGAAACCCCTCGGCACCGAAGGGAGAGTTGAAATGGTTCGCTGTTTACCAGTTTAGTTTTAATTATTTCTGCTGATATTAGGCATCTTGTGATTCTGGCAAGAACCTGACATGACAAGTTAGGAACGAGGCCCACTGATGCATGGCTGCTGCTGGCCATGGAAAAACTGGTTTGTGTCAGGGGCTCAGAACAGCCCTAGTAGCACCTCCTCTTCACTCATGCACCACTGTCTTCAGAAAGCACATGGTGACAGCACACATTCCCAAGCGACCCCCACTGTCCTCCAGTAAATGGATAGCAAAAGCCACTCCATGGGGAAGACCCCTTCCCCAAACCCAGCCCCTATGCTATGAACAGAGTCAAACTCTTGACTTGCTTCCTCTCATTGAATTGTTAGGTTCGCCTCTGGCCTATGGGTAGACACGCCTATTACTGTTCTCTCCCTGCAGGGTCAGAACTTGGGCTCAGGGAGATGGCCACTTGTTGGGGGGCTTTGACCCTTTGCTGTCTCGGGCTGTCTTCTCACCTGTGCTCTCAAACTGAGGGGCTGATGGCACTGGGGGACTTGTACAAAATGTTTCCCCAGGTCCATTCTCTGCAGATGCAGCCCCAGAATCGGCATTTTGATAGATGGCGCATGACCACACTTGGTGAGTTATGGGATTTTCATGCTTCTTCCATGGAGCATGTGGGCCAAGATTATTTGTCTCAGTGGAAGCACTGAGAAATGCCACTGGGAGCAGTTCTGTCACCACTGGATCAGGCAGCGTCCAGACAGGGGCAGAAATCCACCAGTGATTTTAATGAAAGAACTTAATGTTAGGAGCTATTAACCAGAAAGGGCTGAAGGAGAAGCCAAGGTTATCGTGGAAGTAGCAGTGTCGGGAAACAGCGGCCACCCCTGTAGCTGGTAGGGGAAGGAGAGGGGTGGGGAGCGGAGGGGTTGCCAAAGCTCAAAAGCTGAGGTGAGAGGAGTTGGAGGACTGAGACCCAGACCTCTGAGGAGGGTTCCCTGCCTGCAAGGTGCTGAGGCCTCTGAGCCCAGAGCAGGATCTTGTGGAACTAGGACCCAGGCTTTTGAGAGGGGTGCTAGGGCCTCTGAAGGGGATGAGTGTTGGAAGAAATACAAAGGGATTCATTCACCGCTACTGGAATGAGCTGCCCCCACTGGGGTAGAGCCTTGTTGGAGCTGTGGCTTTGGGAATGAGGCGCCAGCAGGCAGCACACCGGAGGGAACAAGTCCCTTCTCCCTCCTCCATCCCTGCAGCGTCCCCCTGCTGCCTTTTGGACAGAGCCTGGCCTGAAGCAGCTGTCGGGACAGAGCAGAAGTTGGGGTACAGAGCTCAGACCCAGCTGGGACCTGGTGCTGAGGTGCGTTAGGTTTTTAATGCATACCCATTGCAATTGGGAGCTTGGTGAATAAGTTCGGAACTGTTTGCAGGTTAATGATATGTCAACTTCTTCTTTCTTGGGTTTTTATTTCTCTTGGATTGTTGAGTAGGGCCCTTGGAGATTGGGTGGGCGCTGCCTCCTGGAAAGAAGGTGGTATCTGGATGCTGACAAATCTGTTTCCCCCCATTTGTAAAATGAGGCCAATTATACACACCTTGCAGTTTTGTTCAGAATTAAAGAAGATGATGTGCTACCAAGCTCAGTGCTGGGCAGAGTGGGTGGAGCACATGGTGCTCTAGCATCAACACTGTCACCATGATTGCCAGCTACTTGCATTGTTAAAACTGTTTATTTGGCTGTTACAGTTAAAATGTAGTTGTACCAAGATTGAATTCAAGATGGTGCAGCAATATGTTTTCAGATGTGGAAAATACAAAGCACTTTTTAATCCCTAAATCTGGATTCATCTTATGTGGTGTCTTAGTTGACTTATAAGAAGATTAAAATATTCAGCTGTAATTTAAAATCATTTCTAGGCCTTGCCTTTTACCTGCTTTATGCTTTATGAATAGATGTACATATTCTTTACATTCAAACTTCTAGCACCTGTCAAAATGTACTGATATCTATTTGATAATTCAATATTGTTAATTAATGATACAAAAGAGCTAGTGTTTCTCAATTCAGATGAACAGCTTATGTGTATTAGTTACATGTAAGAAGGAGATTTGAAAAGTAGTATTGCTTCAATATTATGCATCCCTTTTGTGTCATGGCCATCAAGGCTCAGACTGCTGGGACAGGTGCCCAGACTACCATTTCTGAACTGTGTGACTTCAGGCAAGTGACTGAATCTCCTTGTGCTTAGTTTTCTCGTTTAGGAAATAGAGGGTGAAGATAAGAACCAGGCTGCTTGCCAGGGCTGTTATGGAGGAAAGGTCACACATGAGTAGTGCCCAGAGTCTTTTTAGTCTTTGGGAGCAGCACATGCTTGGTGAGTGTTAGTGATGGAGAAGAGGCTATGGCCTGCAGCAGTGCGAAGACCCTCAGGCCACCTGAGCTGCTGTTAAACAGAAGAGGATACAACTTGGCATGGCAGGTTTGGGAACATAGGTGGCTGGTTGAATGGACATAAAAGTACTCAATCCTTTTATTTTTTCAAATATCACCTTACAATAGATTCATTTATTTATTTACTTAGGCAGTTCACTTCTATTATTTATTTATATTTTTATGGAGATACTATTGGTTAATAATATTGTATGTTTCAGGTCTACAGCATTATAATTCTATATCTGTAAATATGATAGCATGCTCACCACCGAAAGTCTAGCTTCTACCCGTCACCATACGTTTGACCTCATTTGGCTCCCCCTCCCACTTCCCTTGTGGTGACCATCAGTCTGCTGTGTGTATCTATGAGTTTGTTTTTCTCTTTAGCAATCTTGGGTTATTTCCTTACCACCTGTGCTTCCTTCATAAAGCTCTTTCCATAGATATTTTGATGGGAGCCTCCTAGCAACCTGTTTGTGAGAGACCATGAACTGGGCCCTGGTGTGGCCAAGTAAATGGAGGTCTCTTCCAATAGGGGCTCTGTGCCTCTGGGGGTGGAAACTGACACTGATGTTCATCGTCTCATGCAGTGAGCTGTCACCCACCTTCCTGCATTGCCTTCGCGGGAGGGCACAGGGAGCGGGGCTAGCAGTATGGAGAAGAGGGCGGCAAACACCTGCTGTCAGGAAAGGTGCCTGGTGTGCAGATAGCCTGGAAGCCAACTGTTTCCCCGGTCCCCACCACTCTTATACCTGCATGTAAATTGTGATAGAATCTAAGGTCTTCCCAATTCTCAGATTTGTTTCATCAGAAGTAGGTACTCCATGGCTTGTTCACATAATAGACAGGCACTTTGGAAGCTAAAGGTAAATCATACCAGTAAACCTACACATTTGGACTGTTTCTCCACTTTATGCCAAGGTTGAGGTTACATGGAAGTCCCAAGAGAGGCACACAGACCTGCCTGATGGATGTCTGCCCATTCTGGCCTGTTCTCCACTGCCCGTCCCTTGTGACCTGGCACAGCCCGCTGTTCTCAGGCATGCTGGGTCCACAGCCACCTTCAGATGTTTGCAGTTTTATCCCCTCTGCCTGGGACACTTTAACCCAGATTCCTATATCAGCTCACTTCTCACTTCCTTCATGTCCTTGCTCTGACACCCCCTGTTCAATGACACCTACTGTGATAGTCATGTTTAAAATTACCCTGGCCCTGACCACCAGCAATCTTAGGCACTGCTTTCCTTTTAGGGATAGAAGTTTTCACCTTGTAATATATTAGGTAAACATCACCAGGGAGTAAATCGTGTTTGTTGTCCCATCCATTGGGAGCACGGCATTATGAGAGCAGGGTGCTGCGTCTGTTTTGTTCACCGATGCGCCCCTTTGCCTGAGACACGTGGCTTGTTCAGGGAGCCTTCAAAAGAAAGGAGTGACTGCTACCCAGCATTTTGTGTTGGAAGCGCCATCTCATTTGATCCTCGCAGGACTTTTCCTGTATAGATATTTATAGTATGTTCCTCTTTTTGTAGGTGAGGAAACTGACTTAAGAGCAGGTTAAGTAACTTGCCCCAAAGGCCTAGCTTTAACCTGTGCCCCAGCATCTGCCATGCTGTGAGGCTCTGAGGTGGATAGCACCTACCTAGGGCTCCTGCATCAAGCGTCTCTGGGAACACAGAGTGCCCAGGTGGAAGGCTCCCAGGTAGTGGAATTTCCAGCACCTTGACTGTCTGGGTGCCACTGGTGTCATTACCTCTGCAATGTTATTTGTTCAGAAGACCTAAGATCATGTCCTGTTTGGAATTCTTCCTGCCAAAACAGTACTTGAGGTAGTGCTGGATGCATAGGAGGTGCCCAGGGAGGAAGGAATGAGTAGATCAAGGTCAAGGCAAGGTTCCCACATCCCCCTACAAATCCCTAACAGCGTGTTTTCAGTGCTCTAGGCACATGGGAATTGACCTATCCTTTGAACTTGATCCCAACAGCATACCAAGAAGGATCTCTGACCCAAAACTGGGGCATGAGGCTCATACCTCTTGGCCTTTCATATTTGTTTCACGATGCTAGGTCTTTATCACAGAGAAGCCCTTCGCTTTTTATTTTGCTAACTTTGCTGTTGGAGAAACCTGTAATCTTCATAAATGAAGCTCCTTCTTTTAGCATATTTTTGGGAATCCAATACTCACTGAAGGCTGACCCTTGTATTGCTTCCTCCAACACCTCAGGATAAAACCAGAAACTCCCAGTGCCAACTGACGCTGGCCATTGGCCAGTTATTGGCCTGACTGCTTTTCCCTGAATCACTTGCATAGAAAATAGGAAGGGAGGATATTTATGGGGCTTAGTGAACACTTCAGCCCAGCACTTGGGCTTTTCCTTCTGCACAGAGCCTCCCACAGGAGCTTTTCCACTCCCTCAGGATCTCCACATTAAAGTTGACTTTGGTCTACTGTTTGCTGTTCCATGATGGAGTAGAGATTGTGTCCTAACCTTTTCACTCCTCTGGATTCCTATCTTGAAAACAAAACAGCTGATGATGATGACTAACAGGGCCTCTTCAGGAGAGACACACATATGAGCTGCATGTTGAGTGTCCAGCAGGAAGCCGCTGCCTGGTGACACTTACTAGGAAGCCCGTGTGGAAGTCTGCACTGGGACACAAACTAAGAGTGAGACGGACAGGGAGGATTAGCTAAATGGTCACAAGCCTCCGGGGGCCACATCAGGCCCTGGCAAGCATTTCCAAGATGCCCTGTGATTTGGAGAGGGTTACACTGGCTGGGGGCAAGTGTCTGGTATCTTTTGCATCAGAAATCTGACACTCCCTACCCTTGGTTCTATGAACCTAATTCGGAGAACCTATGGAAACATTAAGGCTTTTAAGGTTTGGATCATTTTGATTTTGCTTTCACACGATTTGTTTCTGTGCCTCAATAAGACAAAGACAAAAAATGATGGTTTTAGAATTTCAAAGAAGATTGTCAGATCCAAAATGGAAGGATGTCTGTGTGAACCAAAGTGATACTTACTGAATGTGTTTTCTCTTCACAAAGTAATATTCTTAACTCTCTTAGAAATATGATCATTTCCATTCCTCTGGACTTAGGAGATGACCTGTTGTGAGCTCTTCTCATTAAAAAATTTCAAGACCCCTTTCAGAAAAATCTAACATGAGTTGCCTCAGGCTAGGGATTGACAAATGGCTCACTGACATCAGGAGAAAGATGTGTGGTTCTTGGGTGGGGTCTCTCTGCTTCTGTCTTCTAGGCAGAACACCAAAGAATTCCCTTGTTGCTGCCATCCACTGAAGCCTACAAATCTATAAGGGGTGGTCTCTCCAGGCCTTCAAGAAATTCTTAGAAGAGCCCTGGATGGTGTGGCTCAGTGGATTGAGAGCAGACCTACGAACCAAAAGGTTGCTGGTTTGATTCCCAGTCAGAGCACATGCCTGGGTTTCGGGCCAGGTCCCCAGTTTGGGGTGCAGGAGAGGCAACTACACATTGATGTTTGCCTCTCCCTCTTTTTCCCTCTCTAAACATAAATAAAATCTTTAAAAAAGAAAAAGAAATTCTTAGTGGAACAGGCATGTGGCTCACCCTCATAGTTTGACGCTCTGACTTGAGCTGTATAAAGGATATATTTATTTATTTATTTATTTATTTATTTATTTATTTATTTAGTATTTCTTTAGCAATATATCCCCTGACCACCACTTCTTTTTCTTACAGGCTCCCAGAGTACTCATTATTTCTATTACTGATACCATCAATTATAGTTAAAATTAGCATTCATTTTGGGCTTAACTTGATTATTAACTTATTATACATGAGGGAGGTTGCCATATCCCTCTTGGTCACCAGCGTGTACCCAGCACTTGATATATTGGCACAGTGCAGTTACTTAATATGAAATTGTATCTGTGTGTGTGTGTGGGTGCATGTGTGTGTATCACTGCAGACTGAACACAGACCATGTGCCAGCAGGCTGGAATGTCTCAGGGATTGTGCTTGATACTCCCTCCAATGGCTTACCTGTGAGCCCTGGGAGGTGGGGAGTGTTGAAGAGGGTAAAGTGAGCCTGCCCTAGTCCTGATAGACTAACTGCCATGCATGGCATCCATCAGAGATTAGACACAAAGTGCCGACTCAGAGATGTGAAGGGTTTAGGAAATCCTGTTGGACAGGAACAGCCAGTTGTTCTTTAGGGTGCTATTGGTGGTCCTCTCTGTCCTTCATCCCCTGCTGGCCCTCAACTCCTCCCTGCCTTGACACTCTCTGCCCCCTCAGCACAGGCTGGATGAGCATGTGCTGGTCTTACCTTATGGCCCAAGGTGAGGACTTGCTGCACTTGCTTCTCTCCTGAAGCCCAGTGCTATCCAGGTTCACGTGGTAGGTGTGCTGGTTGCAATGTGTAAGAGTACTTAGAAGAGATAGAAAAGGAAACTACTTTTTCAATGTTGATTTTAGAACAGGAGAAGTAGCAGGAGTAACCCAGAGTTTGGCAATCATATTGTGAAGGGCAGAGAAGCACAATGTCCAACTTGGCTTTGAGCTATGTGATTTCAAACAAGCCACTCAGTTTCTCCTGAGCTTCTAATTTGTAAAATGGTGGTAGCTGCTTACTAACTTTCTTGCAAGAACCATGAGGAAAGGCACACGGCAATATCCTATGGTCCATGGAACCAGTGAGGGAAATGGGACAAAATTCTCGAGGAGGGAGAATGGAGAGAAAGAGGCAGGATCCTTGAGAAGACCTGGATGAAACTTGAGACCTGAGAATGCACAAACATTTGAGAAGAGTCCTCTAGACCTTTCTGGAAGGGTCCCTCTTTGCCCTTGCTGTAACCAGATTTTTAAATTGACTTAATTTTAAAATTTGCAGCAGAGACTGATCGCCATCTGCTCTCCCGTTGCTTCAATGACCTACCTGGGTCATTGTAGGAAGCTCTGTGGTGCTGGTGTCTGTGAACCTTTAAGGAGGTTAGCTTATTGTTCGGGACCATGAATGGGGTGTCATCCTCCACCCAATTTGGGCTGAGGGGCTAGTGTGAGTGAAGGTGTTGCCCCTCTTGTCACCAGGCCTCTCAGAGTTATCTGTGTGGCGACTCAGTCTTCCAGGCACCGAGACTTTGATCAACCTGTGGCAGAGGGTTGTGTGAAACCCCTTCCTGAATTTCCTTTTTTTTTTTTTTTAAACACAAAAGGGATCTGGAATTGATCCCAGATAATACATCTGCCTCTTAATTTCACTTCAGAGAGGCAGGATGACAAGAAAGGCGATGAAGACAACTAAATGCATTTATGATTTATGCCCCCTGTGATAAATCAATGGATGATTTCTCCCCAAAATGTGGTCACTGCCCAGCTAACTCATACCAGCTGACACATATGTGAGATACAGAAGGGAATGGGGGCCGAGCCCCCTCCTTGCCATGTGCACACCAGGCCTTGAACCCGCACCCCTGGGACAGGGGTTTGGACATGTGAGAGACGGGTCGTCTGTAGGCAGTTAGTGAGATGGCTGCTCCACTGCCACCTTTTTTCTCCCCAAGTTTGTATTTTCCTTCCTTGCACATGATAGGCAGCTCTGTTCAGCCTACCCAGTTCATCTCCAGCATTCCTTTCTGTGCTTGCCTTCATGTGTGGTGAGTTAGATTTTTCCATTCCCTAAAGGTGATTTGATCAGGCCAGTTCTCGCCAGAGTCCCTCAAAGCAAGTTGGGGGGACGGGGAGTGGAAAATCACATTAACTCTTTCATTAATTCCAGCTGTCTGCACTAAGTTCAAGATGGCAAGGAAGATTTGTCACGAGGGACAGCTCAGGCTTTTGGAGATGGCTCTCTGGATTGCTGACTGCAGAAGGGTGGCTCGGGCCCATCTGTCTAGAAAGGGGACAGGCCATGACTAGTGAGCAGCATTTGCCTTGTGCAGGATGCCCAGGTGGCCTTTTAGCCATGTGTCTGCCATCTCTTTTCTCCGTGGTTTCTGTTTCTTAAAGGCACAATCTTGCCTTTCTGTACTTGGAAAGCCATATCTACCTCTTCCGAAATATTCTATCATTAGAAATTTTTAAAAATCTATTGAACTATTTTTGGCTGCTTGGCAGTCCCAAGAAGCTGGATTGCTTACTTCCCTACCAACTTTTAAAAGCATCATCTGAAGCTAATGTATTCAGAAGTAAATTGGGCTTTGGAAGGAAAAATCACATTCATTTCATAAGTTACCTGCAAATGAAACTGCCTGGTTGTACCTCTCATTTCCCTCTTAGTAAAAAATGTCTTTGTTACTCCACTTTTGCCTATTTATACAGCAAACCTAAGAAATTCTCCAAAATGCAGTTTAAAGAGTTACACAATGTTATTTTCTTCTTGTTTTCTGGGACAAAAGGGCCTGGACTGGGAGGTGGACTCTCTTTAGGTGGAAAAAGGCAGAGCAGGAGGGTGTAGAGCTGGCTGGCGCTTTCTTTCTCTTCAAGGCTGGTGAGGTGGCTGAAGTTCCTCTCGGAGTGAAAGTTGGGCATGCAGAGGCGGCTGGAGCTGGAGGTACTGGCCTGGGCTGGGATGCACGAGGCTTCTCCCGCAACCCCTGATGCTGGGGTCAAAGCACCCTCTTCCCTGCAGACTATGTATAGACAGGAAAAAATGAGCCAGTGAGTAAAGGTTGTTCATTGGATGTCTCTGCTGATGCCTCACATTACCATTGTCCCAGCCAGAAATTATACACCTGCAGCTGTGTTTCTGTAGGACAACAGGGACATCTAATAATATATTGGGCTGATCTAAGCTGCCTTTTTTCCCAGCAATGCCCTGAGAGGATGATATATACTCTACTTTCATATTGTCTGTTGGTACTAATCAGAAACCATCGCTGTGGAAATGACTTGTCCTGTTTGCTCCCCTTCTAATAGGAAATCATAAATTAAAACAGATCATGATAGATTCTACATAATGCCAAAATGAAATCCTCACATATTTTGCTATATATTACATAATTAGTTGACTTCTCAAAGGAGTTCTAATTATGCCTATGGAATAAGCTCCAGATAATGAAATGCATTCATCTCTCTGGGAAGCCGTCTGTCACTTAGCACTGAGCTCCTAGTCACTCCTCTGGGGTTCGCCTTCAAGCTCAACAAAGAAGCTTTATTTACAGCCACAGAAATTGGAAATGAAATACAAAGTTATTTTATGATGTATTTCTTTTTTATTTCCTCTAAGAAAATCAGTTTTCCTTAGCTTCATCTATTGGTGAATGACCACGTGTAAAGTAGTTCTACTAAGCCCAAAACACAAAGATTCCCCCATAAATGTGTCACTAAGGCTCATAGCACCAAAAAACTGCCAGAGATAGGAAGATAATAATGACAAGGTCAAAGGAAATGAGTTCTTTGACTCTGAATTGCATCATCTGTAACATTAGTATTTAGAGTTGGATAGATAGGTTGGTTAATTAAATGGATGTATAGATGGGTGGATGGATGAATGAGTGAATGGATGGTTAGTTAAGAGGCAGATGTATATTTAAATGGGTGGATTAACATTTAACCAGGAAGGGATATAGATGGAAGAAAGTAAGGAATTATTATGAGGAAAAAAGAGGACTAGTTTTTCTAATTTTTCCTTATTTGTAACAGCAAAATTCAAGATTTTAAAAATTTCTCAGTGGACAGCTTTGAAAGGTAACTGTGAGGATGCAGGGAAAGCCGACATGGAGGTGAACAACAACAACAAAAAAATGTCTCTGAGACAGACTAGGCAAGAGATAGCCTTACCTTCCAACAGCATGAACTATAAGATAAAAAAACAAAACAAAACAAAACAAAACATATTCTTTATTTTTAAAGATTTCATTTATTTTTAGAGAAACAGGAAGGGAGAGAGAAAGAGAAGGAGAGAAGCATCAATGCAAGAGAGAAACATTAGTTGGTTGCCTCTCGTATGTGCCCCTACCAGGAATCAAACTGGCCACCTTTCACTTTGTGGGATGACGCCCAACTAATTGAGCCACACCTGTTAGGGAAAAATTTATTCTTTATAAATAAGTCATTGGTAATGAAAGAACAAATTTCTACTTTAATTTCCCTGAAATATGGATTGTTCTGATCACATTAGTGATTAGAACTCAAGCCAAAAGGGAGCCATTCCGAGTGACTTTCATGGAGTACTTCTGCTTCAATTTCTAAGTACATTTGGTAATGAGGATGCCCAGTATGAAGAGGAAAGCTATCTAAAGCTATTGCTGACACAGCCATAGAGAAAATGAAGAAGTGACTCTTGGCTTTTCTCCTCCACTGTAAGCCATCATGACTCTCTTCCCAGGGCCATAGGCACTAAAGCATTTTTGCTATTTGCTGTGAAGTTACCTTGTCTCCAAACTTGTCCCTTGAAATACATATAGAGAGGACGGCCTGAAAAGATGTTAAAACAAGTCTTCCTAAGACAAAAGGTTACTCATGTTTTATGAAGTGATGCAGAGTGACTGGAGGATTACCTGGTCATATGAGGACTTACATTATCCCCAGCACAGTTGGAAATACTTTGTCATCAAATACCTTCTGCCTGGCCCAGCACCTGGGGCAGTGGAATGCTCCTAAGAACCTGCCCATGTGGTTGTGCTGCATTTCAGTGGAACATCTGTGGGCAGTTCTCTGGCTCTAGGTTTAGGTTTCCCCCCATCAGGTCTTTTGTGAACTCTGTTGACCAAAGGGTTAGTTCATTCCTATTTTTAGCAAAATCAGCTCACTGTGGTTAAATTCCTGCCGGTCAGGTCCCCTTGTATTAGTCCTTTATCTACATTCTGACTGGCACCGAATTACTGCATCAACATTGTTCTAACAACTTCTGAAATGGATCCATTTGTAAGAGGTTCACATGCAAAGGACTCTTCATGGAATGATTTTCTCAAACATAATGTTAGAATCTGAGAACCTAAGGGTTTGAAGATACCTTAAAAGATTGAAAGATACAAATTGCTTTTTAAAACTAAATATGACATCTCCAGGTCAGTTTCATGTTGTGCTAATAGAGAAATGATCAGTAACCCCTTCTAAGCCAGAGACTGGAAGAAAGCAGTTAATAATAAGGCCAAATGCCATTTGTTGAGAACACATGTGCTTGCAATGGTTAGATGAATAAGTTTTTATTTCATTTTTGTTCTTTCAAAAAACAGCATTCCTACTTTCATTCAATGACAGTGGTGAGCCCTGAAAATTGGTGCATTTTCTGTAATCAACAAACCAATTCCTGTTGAATTACAAGGAGAGATACAGTCTAGTTTGTTGAAAAATTGTGATAAATATTTGGACCAGGTATTGAAAGAGTCAAAATAGACATTTTTTAATTTGAGTTTTATATCAACTTGAAATAGCCAAAAAATAAATAAAAGCTAATTTGGCATGAAAAAAGAATTTTCTTATTCAAAAATTTAAAGGGCTATTTATAGCTATTTATTATGCAGATTTTAAGGAAAACTTCTATTTTAAGAACATCATTAGGCCTCAAGATTCAAGACCAAAAAAGAAAATTCCTTGCCTGTGGGAGAGAATGTTTTAAAAAGTAATAGTGATTGGGTCTAATTTTAAAAAATTAGGTCAATCAAACATAAAATGCCTTGAATTCCTACTCTTTTCCATGCTTAGTCATTAGCGTGTGGCTGGGAGACAAAGACCCCAGCCTTTCTTCTTCCTTCATGTAATAATATTTAATCAAGTGTGAACAGCCTGGCATTTAGAGTTTAGAAAGCTGGGACCTGCTAGAGGGGTGCTTCTAGGATGATCGGTCTAACACTCTGGGCATGGGGAACCATGGAGTTAATGTGTGCATAGGATTCTGCCATTGTTCAGAGAGGTACCCTTGACCTTCCCTGTGTATAATTATAGTGAGGTCTCAGTCACTGTTTACCCAGGCTTATTCCTCAGGTGTAGAAATGTACTGTGAGCACACTCTTGGCATTTGCTTTGCAGCAGGGGGGGGATGTTTTGTCTTTTAAATTAAAAGCAAAATCATTCTGTTGCTTCTGGTATTATAAAAGTAAATATTTTCACCAGACCTACAGCTAATCTCCCTCCAGCTTCACCTCAAGCCTGGACTCTTTTTGGGCTAACTCATTACACTCTCTCTCCCACTGAAGCTGAGGTTTGGCATCTAGTCTCTCTCAGGCTTCACCTCATAACTGGGCCTTCTTGGGCTGCTCTCCCTCCCCCAGGGGCCATGTGCATAAGCTCCCTTATCCCTTGTGATGCTCCTGTTGTTCATGACTCAACAACAAACACACCTTTCAGCTTTCAACTCAGCCGGGCCATCCTGTCCAATGTGCCCCAGCCTGGATCACATTCTTTTGTCTTGCTTTCCCTAGGGACAATATTCCTTTTCTCCGAGCATTAACATCTGTTGCTCACATTCTCATCAGTGATTATAGTCTTATTGTTTGGCTCCTTTACTGACTACATGTACCACATGGCAGAGTCAGGGCCTCTTTATGGCCATGCTGTCATGCTGCCTTGCCATGGCTCAGGACCCCATGTCCAGAGGGTCCTGTGTTTGGCTTAATGCGCTGCTGTTGCTGCTTTAAAATCCTTAATACTTTTTGAACAATGGCCCCACAATTTTACTTTGCTCTCAGCCCTACAAATCATGTCGTTGGTCTTGGATTGGGGCCATGTCTGTTTCTATTGGACCTCAAGGACTTGGTCTAGACTCAAGAAGTGCTTTGTAAATTAATGTTTCAGTGACAAAAGATGGTGTCCCATCATTGGTGCACGAAGTATAAAATGCCTAATACCTAATATCAAGTCATGATGTTATGTATTTTCTTGGCAGCTCACTGCTTAATCTGATTCTTTTCATAAAGTTTGGCACATGCAACCAAAATTGAATTAAAGAGACATGCATATTATGATCTAAGGAAAAAATTGGTTGTATAAAAGGAAATATAAAAAGGGGCTGGTCTGTTGTTAATTTTTTGTTCTATATATAGAACTGAAAGGGTGATATTTAGAAAGCAAAAATGCTAATCATCTTGCAGAGTATTGTAACAAGCTGGGGCAAACACTGCCTTGAAGAAAGTATCCCTCAAGTGATAGAAGATGTAAAAGCAGGAACTGGGGCTCTTCCAAAGTGACTATAAACACTTTCCTCTGTGTGCTTTCAGGGTCTCGGACACCCTGAGATAGCAACATATTCAGTTCAAGCTTGCCATCACTTAGCGGGGGAACCTTGCTCTCTCACAGAGCAACCTTGGCCAAACGTCTGCTGGGGCGTCTGCTGGGGATTTCGTAGAAGACGCAAGTCTTCACCATTTTGTACAGCGTGCCCATCCATTATCTGTTACTTGCCTGAGTTGGACACATTTTTCCCATTCTCCCTTGCCCACCCCAAAGGTGGCTTCTGCAGATCGTAGAGTTGGCAGGATTTTTCAGGCTGTACCGGCACAAGCTGTTAATAAATTAGGTGCACAGAAGTGTGATGGCAAGGCGTTTCCTGATGGAGTTCATAGGCCTTCCAGAACATTTATGTCTCATTACAGCCCATACAGCAGTTTATGCCCTAATAAATCAGAGAAGCTTTGCAGAGATGGGCTGGACTGTAATGAATCTTTCTGTTGGCGTTTTCCCTTTACAGGAGCAAATAATGGAGCAAAACCGTCCCATCTGGCCACTCTGTAAGAGAGAACGCACAACAGGAGCTGTTTTCTTGAGCATGACTAAGGTCACTGCAGGTAGCAGTAGTGAGGGGTGGCAGCGAGGGCTGCGAGTGACAAGGTGGAATGAAGCCATTTAAAAGCCTTCATCACTGTGGTCATAGGCATTAGCTCAACTGCCAGGATCCTGTTCTCCCTTCCAGTGGTAGGCCACAGGTCTTCACTGATTTTTCACATTGAATTTGCAGACCCGTTTGCTATCTGGCAGGCAGTGCAAGTGGACACGCACCCTCAGCATAGCATGTGGACCTATTCACTTTGATTTTTGTTCCATTATCTTAATAAGGTGTGTTCTCCACTGACTGGGAACAGTTGCCAAGCAGAGTGTGTGTATGTGGGGGAGGGGAGATCACTTTCTCTGCCTTCCCTCACCAGTGCAAAGAGATGTGTGATGAAAGCCAAGTAAATATGGAAATTATTATTAATTATGTTGTGATGAGCAGAAATGCATTATTCTGGCTAGGAAATCAACTTGTTTCTGGTGAAGGTTTACCAGATGTTAAAAATAAAGGGATGGGGTAGGGGTGGTGTATGAATCATATTAAAAACAGTGCCTCCAAATAACAGAGGAATTTGTTTTTGATGTTTATGCATTTTCCCAAAGAAACCCATCACCCATGTTAGAAGTCAACAAATAGTGATCATCTCCTTTGTCCCAGGTAACTGGTTTCTCATTTCACTGGAGAAAGAATTACATCTCATTAAGCAAAGAAGCCATCTTGTTGTTTCCTGTCTCTCCATCCCAGCTGGTCTGTGCTCCAGCCCATAGTAGGGCTACAGGGAGCTTCAGAGGTGCCTGGGCTACTTTGTGTTTACGGAGAGGCTTGTGGGAGCCCTCTGAGGCAGGGTATACCCAGCTGGGCCTATTTCTGTTCTGTAAAGGCTTTTCTAGTGCTTCTTCAGTAATCACATTGCTGCTGGAAAGTGGAGAAGTGAGTGAGGGAGTGCATGATTTATCCAAAGTGACAAGGAGAACACAGCTACTCCATCAGCCTTAGCTACTCTCGTATTTACTTGACACCTTCCTTCCAGTGTTTTCCCCAGCAGATGGCCAGGTGAGGTTCATGGACTCTGCAAGGAAATGCAGCTGGTCTGGGGCAGGCACGAGGGATATTTTGGCCCCTCTCCCAGCAGAATTATGCAAAAGTCCGTGGAGGGAAGAAAGGAGGGAGGAGGCAAAGTCACTCTCTAGCTGAAAAAGTCCTGGAAATGTAGACTCAAAGCCAAGTGCTGCTTGCAGATTGGGAGGTTGCCAAGGCCCAGCACCCCAATACTCAGAGAGAAAGTCAAATCCTAGAGGATTTAGTAATTGGCTACAGTAGGTTTACCACTGTCTGCCCTGCTGTAATATGAAGGTTAGTGAGACTTGGTAGGGTCACAAAGGGATATTAATGTCTTGACTGAGATGACTGTGCTTGGCCAAGGGGAAAAAGAATCTCTATCCTTTTAAAGGACTCTCTAGGCATCCTGAAGGTTCTCTCATCATCCTGCTTTATGAAGATCCCAGCACCAAATGAGGCACCTGCCCTTTCCGGGACTTTCCTCAGGGGCTGAGTGTGTGTCAGCAGACCTCATTTGTTACAAGATGTTGAACTCACACAGCTGCTTCTTTTTTTTTTTAGGTTTCCATTAGAAACTGGCTGAGCTCTAGCAGGTAACTAGTACCTCTGCTGTTGGAGCAAGTGGTGCTTTTACTGGTTAGAGCTTATTAACCATGGTGACCACTTTGCAGTTCTTGGTAAGAGGGTCTAATGAGAAAGCTGGGGTTACTATGTGGCCCAGGGGGTGAGGCCAAACTTAGGGAACAGCCAAAGGGTCTCTGTTCAGTGCCCCTCCCCCAATACCAAGTTCAAACCCCACTTAAGCCTTTTTTAGCTAAGATCTTTATTAGACCCCAGAACTTGTTCATACATCCATCCTGTTTCTCTTCTCTAAAATTCACTGATGAAAACTCTGGCCTCACCTGAGGAGGCAGTGTGGTGGGGGTCACTTCCAGAATAAAAATGAAAGAAAGATTTTGTCTGTCTGTTTTGTTTTTTGGAATAAGCTATGCTATCCTGGGCCTCATTCAGTATCCTATTTATGGCTTGGTCAGGACTGAGGGACTGACTGCATGCCTGGCATAGCCAAGATGCCAGCTAAGCTACTTTCAAACTGGGCTTTGTGCAAAAGCATAAGGCCTCTGTACCCTAGCTCGCCAGTGTGTAAATAGGGGTTGTCTTGTTAATTCTCTTAGAGTTGTTATGAGGATTAAAGCAGAGAATACATATAAAACCCATAGCAGGGTGGCCGGCACAAAGTACGTACTCAATAGATGACCAGCTATGATGACAATGATGATAATGATGATGATGAGTGGGTGGATTGAATTCAGTGACGAACTCCCCCCACCCTTTTAAGTTGCAAATCGAAATATTTTCTACAGTGACTAAAATTACCTCTTTGGCAATTGCCAAAATTTCAAATTAATTCAAAATCTGAAACTCTGAAAATGCAGAATTCAATTTTTTTTATTGTTGATCTGCCCCTGCGCCAGTGTGATAAACCTGAGTGAATTTTTTTGTTGCTGTTCATTTAAATCCTAAAACCTAGACTTAATGAACATGGATAACAGTAGAGAGAGAGATATTTTACTTTTTTTATCTTTCATGTAGGAATAAAGATAATTTTCTCATGCAAACCACTTTTGTAAGGGTGGGTTACAGGGCATAATTGGGTGAGGTTGGATTTGTAAAGCAGCTTGCAAATTCATTTAGAGGTGAAAATTTTCTTTACTAGAAAAAAATCACCAACTACATCTCTGGATCAAATGTATAGATATACTTCCAAAGATATGCCTTCACATAATTGGGGAAAAGGAGAAGCTGATAATCTTGCCCAGCTCAACAACGTTTCCTTTTTATTTTAAGGTTTGGTTCCATTGGCTGCACAGATGTTTTTAATTTTTCTGGGTGTGTTTATATGTTTGCAAGTTTCTGAGGCTGTGCTGATGAATGGAGTCTTTACTGAATTTATATGTAGCTTTCAGATAGTAAAAATGTACTTAAGCTTCTTCAGCTTACCCCTAACCCCCAGTCTGGGTTTTGTCTGAGGAAACTTACTCTACTGTCTTGGTATCCTCAGGATTTCGCTGATCTGAGCTACAATTAAAATATATACTGAAAGGGGAAGATGGCATTTGTGAAGTTAATGGCAGGGCCTTGAGATGCTGGATTCACTCTCAATAGGTTTCCCCTTGGATGGTAGGTGGTGACCTAGCCAAGGGGGTTCTTGTTGAGCATCCCATTATGCCATCTTCTGCAGAGAACATTTACTTCTAATTACAGTGAGACCCTTTGAGTAGACTGCTTGGGAGGCTTGGGGACATTAGAGCCATTTTGTGAAAGTTTTTAAATGAAATTATCATTAACAAGAGGTAGAGGTGAGAGAGCCCTTCCTTGGGGTCAGTTACTCCCCAGGTGTGGAGTGAGCACTTCCTCCCTGTGTTCCAGGGGCTGTGCTGGCCACGATCTGGGGTTGGGGGGCTGGAGCGGGTAACAGCCCAGGGAAGGTGTAGATTTGTAGATTCTTTGGTCCATGGGGTGTTGCTTCTAAGTGGGAGAGCTCGGCTGTCAAGATAGAGAGAAAACATATCTTTGTTTGTTCAACTATTATCTACTGGCTTTTTCTAACCCAAACCTGAAAACCATATGCAGTTCTTATTTGTGAAATTTTCCCTTTCTGGTCTAGTATATAGGACTACCTAGGGATGAGAAGGAAAAAAACAGGTGAGAACCTTGGCTTCTCCTGGTCAAGTCTTAAGCATATTGACACCACGTCATAATGTATACAGATAGAAAGGACACTGAAAAACTAAACAGAGGCAAACAAAGAAAAGGTGGAAGGTTAAATAGGCAAGATAAATTGAATTAACATTTAAATATTTACATGCTTCACACTTAATTTGTGACAAACTTAGCATCAGAAAGTAAGTGACTTGCCCAAATCTACAAAACTGATATAGAACTAAGATGCTATATGCTGATATAAAAATTGTGAACCCATGTTGACAAGGTTGCAATTTTTTTGTGTTGTGCCATCTCTTTGTTGTCTCATTTGCATAAAACAAAACAAAAACCCCACACAAACATGCACGCACATACACACACATGCACACATGTACACCAAAACCCTAGCAATATCATGACAACAAAGAAAAGTGTTTCAATGAAAAGGTGAGAGGAAAATGGGGATACAAAAGTAGTATGTATGTGGACCAAAAGTTCTGTTTCATATTATCAAAACATTGAGAATGGAATCAATAAGAAATAGAATTAAAGAATTTTAAGTTCATAAAACAAATGTCTCTAATGCTCTCAGAGTGGGCTTTCAGTGTACCCTTTTTCCTTCACAGTTCTGGGAACCTGAAAATGTAGATTCATTTTCTTCTCACAAGATCATCCATAGCGATTGCAAAGCAGCATGCTTGGGGAGGAGCCCAGGGTGCCCAGCTGAGCAGACATTGCTTGTAGACCAAGTTGAGACTAAATGTGTTCTCACTACCTGAGTACCTACTGCCTTCTGTACAGCTAGTTCAGCCTGGATGACATCTTTGAAGCTGAGCTATTCGTTTCAGTTTCTGGGTTGATGAAATTGTATTAAGTCAAATGAAAGTATGAAAAGTGAAAATTCAATCCTGGTTTTTTGCAAAGGCAACTAGATATAGGTTATCATAAACAAGCCAATATAGATTGTATCTTCTTCATTTGCTCTCTAGAAAGTTTCTCCCTGACAGGAATAAAAAGGAAACAGAACTGGCAGTTCATTTCTGAAATGGAACACTCTGCATCAGATCTCTATGTGAATCTCCCAGATGCCACCAGCCTTCTCCAGCTTCAAGTTGCTGGGAGATATGTGGTGTGAGATGGTAGCTTCCCCCAACTCAGAGTCCTGAGCCCTCTGTTTTGCTGGGTGAGGGTTCTGACAGCCATCTTCTCTGTGAGGACTAGCTTGCTAGGTCCCAAAATAAAAACACAAAAACACACACACGTAGACTAAACCCTTCCATGTGGATATGGATTTGAAATCCAGTGATCAGTATCATAATCCAGACCTTGCTACTCAGAGCCCTGAGTTTGTGGACAAGCTTTCTAGGAGAAATTTCTTCAATTTTAATGTGGAGATAACCAATACTTTTCTCAAAGAAGGTGGGGATTAAATTAATGCACACAACACATCTAGCACAAAGCTTGGGATGTGGAAAGCTGTTCTTCAGGGTTTGCTACTAACTGTTCTTCCTCTTCTCCCAATTCTGTGTCCACCGCCACCATCAACACCACTGGTTTCTTAGGTTGCTGTAATAAAATACCACTGGGTCGTCTAAAGCAACAGGAATTCATTCTCTTACAGTTCCAGCAGCTAGAAGTCTAAAAGCAAGCGTTAGCAAGGCCATGCTCCCTCTGAAGGCTCTAGGGGAGGATCTGTCCCATGGCCTCCTTCTTACATCTGGTGGCTGCCAGCAATCTTTGGCTTGTGGTAGCAAAACTCCAATTTCCACCCATGCCTTTGTGTAGTCATCTACCTTCTTTGTGTCTCTGCCCAAACTTCCCTCTTCTTGTAAGGATAGCAGTCACTGCATTAGGGACCATCTTAATCCTGTATGACCTCGTCCTTACTTGATTACATTTGCAAACATCCTTCTTCCAATTAGGGCCACAATCATAAGCACCAGGGGTAAGACTTCAGTATACCTTTTTGGCCTACAGAATTTAACCCACAACCAAGACTGTCTTTATCTCAGGCCTGAGGGAGCCTTGACTTTATCCCAGACCAGGCACATTGTCTAAAGTCACCTGCTTTGCCAACTGGCTATCTTTTCCTTTCCATCTGTGAGCAGACCTTGCTGACAGAGCTAAATTTGTTTAGCAACTTCTTTGTGGGACTCGTTCTGCCTTGTTTTCCCTTAATGTATTTTGTGGTTTGAGTAGGTTTTGGAGATATCTGATAAAATGGCAGGAGATACTCTTACCTACCTCATTTTCTGTGAGGCCCAGGAGACAGCAAACAAACTTCAAAACCATTATTAAATGTTCGATGTGTTCAAAAAATCTCCTCTGTGTTGAGAAGCTCTCAGCTAATCACAGACGCAGTGGGAATGACCCAGTGAGTCCAATCTGCTGCAGGTGAGTACTGCCTGGATGGTTTATTCTCAGCCAGGTGAGAGGAGGGTCTACAAAGTTGCTTTATCCTTAAATCTTTTCTGTTTGTGGGTTGCATGTGTCCCACCCTCTTGGAGTATAGGAATCCACAGAGACATCTGTTTACCTTCAAATTCAGAAGATTGGAAAGCCCTGACTTTGATTAAATGTCACCTTAATGTTCTATCAGCCTCTGCACGTGTGTCTTGAAAGCTGGGCCAAATATGGAAAATGACAACGTAGTGGAGAACAAAGGCCCATGGGCCTGTCTCAGAGGACTGCTCAGCCACTGCAAAGAGTGCAAAGAGATGGCCTCTGAGAGGTGGAGAACCTATGACTAGCTCTTTTTGAAACATGAAAAAGAACAAAAACAACCAAAGAAAGCAAGTAAGCAAATAAACAGAAACACCTTTAATGAATGAATGAGAGGGTCTTCCATGGTTTTTTGCTAAGTGCCAGATAGTAAATGATTTAGGCTTTACAGGCCATCACAGTCTCTGTTGCAGCTACTTGACTATTGAAGCATGAAAGCAGTCACAGATAATATGTGCTTAGTGGGGCATGGTTGGGTTCCTATAAATTTTATTTGTAAAAACAGGCAGTTACCCACATTTGGCTCATAGGCCATAGTTTGCCAATCCTTGGAAGGAATCAATGTGATATTTTTCCTTAGATTTTTTTAGAATCTGTTTTCTACATGTCCTTTGGTATCAAAGAAGCTCATATATATTTTTTTTCTTTTTTTCTAGCTACTATATAGTACAGTGCTTTAAGAGCCAGATTCTAGGAAAAAACACCTGGGTTCAAATCCTGCTGCTGTTGACTTGCGGTATAATAACCTCTGTTTTCTTCTATGGGAAAACAATATAAGACATATAAAGTGCTTAGCATGGTGGCTGATTCATAATGTCTGCATGATATGTGTTGCCAGTTAGCTATTAATACAAACAGTTACAGAAAGACTTTTTGCTCATAAAGGTCACCTCTGGATGGATCATTTTGTGTTTTGTGGAGTTTCTTTCCATTGTAGTCAGATGATTTCTTCTCCCACCTAATCAGGTGAAAATCATCACAGTCTTCTGTGCTTTCATCCTGTAATTATTAGGCCTATTTGTCCTAGTCATCTGTGGGATGCTATAGGGCAAGGGGTGCCCTCATGTCTCTGTATCCCACTCCATCACCTGCCCCAAATAATGATCAGTAAGCATTTGCTGAATTACCTATTACAGAAATGCTTTTTACTGTGATGTATTGGATTGTCTTATGTCTCATAGCAAGACTCTATTAATTCAAATTGGGAACTAGAGCAATCTCACTCTTTAGCCAGATCAGGGTTTGCCAAAACAGAACCTATGGGCAAGTCTGGCCTATCACCTGTTCTTGTACATAAAGTTTTATTGGAACACAGCCTCGCTTGTTTACATATTGTCTGTGGCTGCCTTTTACTAAACAGTTGTGTTGAATAGCTGCAGCAGATACCGTATGGTCCACAAAGCCTGAAATATTTACAGAAAAAGTTTGACCCCTGGCTAGCTCTTTGTTAGTACCCTAACACATGAAACGGCAGGCAGTTCAGAGCAAGTACTTCAGATTGTGTGCAGGGATATAAAGTTGTCTTTCTATCTTAAGAGTTGTTTGCGGCCATGTGTTAAAGTAATATTGAGATTGAATATACAAACCAACAGAGAATACAAGAAAGTTTCCATTACTGGGCTTATGTTTAAATGTCCTGCCAATTTTCATTGAAGGCTTCAGACACACTGCAGTTCCTAGTTGTGTACCAAGGCACCCTAGAGCATGGCAGCAGAATCCCAGGAGCTCTGTAGGATACTTTAAATGTCCAGGGGAAGCACAGTAACACTCCACACTGACACTGCATGAACTGTAGTTTAAGCGGCTCAGGCTACTTTTTCCCAGTGATGTCACATCTTTGCGAGGGTGGAGTTTTAGTAGTTGCAATGATTGAGAAAGCAAACACCGTGTGGGAATTAGCGTGGGGCAGGAAGACTGATTTCAAGGCTTGATAACTTGTGCCTAGTCCATCGGTTGAAATGTGGCGATTTAAGAATGATATAAAATTTTATTTGTCCAATGCTTATGAAGTTGTTAGGGCATAACTACTTAATAAACAGGATGATTATGTACTTTGGCCTGTGGTAATTACGAAGCAAGGAAGTTATGGCACTTCCGATCTATGGCCATTGTAAGCTGCATATCTGAGTGCCAAGAAGAAGCGTCAATATATTCTCGAATTCAAATGGGGTTTCCCTTTCTCTTGCAAAAACAAGAAAGTATTTTTTTAAGGAAATAAAAATTCTCATATATAGAATGGAAAACAGGAAATTGATCATCTCAAAACTAGCTAGTTAATATATCCAAAAGTTCTGGAACAAGTATCTAAACCAAAAGGAATCACTTGGATTTGGCTTCTGCAATAAATAATAATTTAATGCTTATTATATGTTGGAGACATGACACTAAACAGAAAGGCATGTGCTTGCAGGAGTCATTGTAGGGATATTTAGGCAAAGCAACTCGGTTTTTCGAAGGTTGTGAATCTCTCCCATACTCAGCTGAATTTGATTTCCAAAGGGCATATTTATTTTATTTTATTTTATTTATTATTATTTTTAAAGATTCTATTCATTACTTTTCAGAGAGAGGGGAAGGGAGAGAGGAAGAGAGGGAGAGAAACATCAATGTATCGTTTGCCTTTCACCTGCCTCCAGCTACGGACCTGGCTGGAGACCTGGCTTGCAACCTGGTTATGTGTTCTGGCTGGGAATTGAACCAGCGACCTTTAGGTTCACAGGCCGGAGCCTTATCCACTGTGCCACCAGCCAGGGCCAAGGGCATATTTAGAGAGTGGTTCACAAGCTGCGCCCCCAGAGCAATCACACTGGCATTAGATACTTGCAGTCACTAGAAAAGGTTACTGAGAACAATTTTTCTGTGTACAGACCCTTCACAGGCACCTTTGTCTCAACACTTTGCCCAGTGGATTTTTTTCCTCAACCCATGAGAGAAACTGTAATTTTTGTTTTGACATTGCCATTCACCAGGTTGTTCTTACTCAATGATATGCACTGATATCCCTCTCACATTTTCTTTTTTTTTTTCACGTTGTATGAGCGATTTGTTATGTTTCACATTTTCTTATTATTTATAAGAATCACACTGGCCTTTAAAAATGGGAGAAAAGGATTAGCAGATAAATCCTTAATTAATGACACTCGAGGCTCTTTGTTCCCAAGAGCATGGTGCTCTTACTCCTTTCTTTCTGTTAATTGGTTGGATATCCGTTATAAATATCCTATGTCTTCTAAATTACCTGCTGATGTTAGCCCAAATAGAAGCCATTTGTATCCATAAAGAACCCTTCATTTATTTCCTTTTCTCCTCCTCCCTCTTCTCCATACTCAATTTTTAAATGTTCTCCTTTTTTCTTCCCTTCAGTCTTTTTTTCCCATGATTGCCCAGGCAGGTCAGGAAGATGGGAGGGAGGCCAAGGGCAGGTTGCACTGCCGTGAAGAGTACCGGTATTGGACTCAGTGAGGTTTGGGTTTATATCTGTTTTTCCCCAGTTGGCTGCATACACTTCTTCAGACTTCAGTTTTCAGCCTGTATTGTGGTGACAGTAAAATGGGCTCTCAGGATGGCTGTGAAGGTTCAATGATGCAGTATACATAAAGCAGTTGACATAGTTCCAGAGACAGGAAGAGCTCAAAGTCAGGTCTGCCCTTACTAACAGTAACAGTTATAGTGACAATTGTTAAATCTTGTAGTCAATTTTCAGTCTTTCTCTAGTTTTTCTAGCAGCAACATCTGACACAGTGGATCCCTCCCTCTCCTTTAGGTATTTCCTTTACTAGGCCACCAGGGTACTCAGGTGTCTTGATTTTCCTACTCTCACCAGCCTTTCCCTCTTAACCTCTTTTCTGGTCTCATTTCTTCTCCTTAAATGCTCCAAGTTCTCCTGCTTGCTTTCTTCTTGCTCGGCACTCACTCTTTTGCATGGTGATCTCGTCTGGGCTCATTTTCTTCAATTTCATGAACCTGATGACAACTCCCAGGCAAATGTAAGTTTACATCGTTTGTATGGAAAATAATACAATAAATAATAATACAAGAATAAACTTTTTGCATACTCACAACTGTAAACCTACTTTTGCCCCACCTGGTATATTTCCAGGATATACAGTTCTGCTGAGGCTCCGACCCGTATATCCAACCACCACCCCATATCTCCACTTCAGTGTTCAGTAGACATCTTAACATCAGACTTCTCCTATCCAGAGCTACGCTCCTCATCTACACCCCTTCCCCCAGGCTGCTTTTCTCTCAACCACTCCCCTTGTGTTTGAAGGTAACACTCTCCCAGTTGTACAGACCAGAAGCTTGGATGCCTGATGCCTGTTTCTTTCTCACACACCCCCCACCCCCAATCCAGCTGATCAGTAAATCCTGTTGGCTTTATTTCAGTTATTTCCCAACTCGGCAACACACACCCTCTCCCTACACCAGCACCCCGGTTCACTCACCTGGGCCACTACAGTAGGCATCTAACTGGTCTGCCTGCCTCTATGACACCCCTTCCCACGTAATCTGTTCTCAACACAGCAGCCAGAGTGATCCTTTGAAAATGCATGTCAGTTCATTTTTCTTCTCTGCTCACTGGCCTCTGGGAGTTACCATTTTCTAAGAGTAGAAACTAAGTTCTTTTGAAGAAGCCTTATCTCTTCTTGCCCTGCTCCACCTGTCCACATGGCATCTCTGCCTCTTCCCCTTCCCTTCATTTCTGTACTATCTCCAGCCTGGCTGGCCTCCCTACTCCTCTGAGAGAGCTAATACTTTCTGCCTCATGGCCTTTGCACTCCCTGTTCCCTCCGCCTGGGACACTTTTCCTCCAGATGTCTGAGAGGCAACTTCCTCACCCCTTTCAAATCTTTGTCCAGATTTTCCTTTCTCCGTAAGGCCTACTATGACCACTCTATTTAAATTGCATCTTGCCATTGTCTCTGGTTTGATAACTCCCAATGCCTCTTAATCTGCTTGAGGTTTTTCTCCTTAGTATTCTTGCTTATCACCTTCTTATATACTATACAACATATCCATTTCTTTGTAAGGCCTGTTGTTTGTTCCTGTTCAATAGAATATTAACACCACTGATGAATCCTAAATGCTCAGAGCAGGGTTCCATACATAGGAATGTTCAGAACCTATTTGTTAAGCCATTATCATGATCATTACCATGATCACTTTTATCATCTCATTTATGTCAACAGCTCCTTTTCTTATCTGGCTAATGGTGTGAGTATTGAATCATCATTGTTATATGGACCAAGTGTCCCTTTTTAAAAAAAATTTAGCCTGTGATTTAATAGGGGAATTGTATCTGATTGAGAAGGAAATAAGAATCATTTGAAATCATCTGGAAATTAAGAGGAATGTGACTTCATAGATATAATTTATTTATCAGGGCAAGATGAATAGATTTTGCATCATTCAAGTGTTTTGTTTTGCTTTTTCAGCTCCTCTGAGCCTAGACTAAGAAGAAAAAACCCTAAGGTGACCCTGAAGGATTTAGGCTAGTGTTCTGTAGAGAGTGGCCTCTCCGGGGCAGCGCAACAGTGGCCCACTCCGTTAGAGTTGTGCTTTTGTCTCACCCTGTGAGTGATTACATTTTATGCTACTGAGTGGCCTATAAACATTAAGAAATATACAATTTGTCAGTTTAGCTTTTCTATTTTTTTTAAGTGTTTAAAAATGACATTACAAATATTTTAGCCCTCTACCCTAGTGGGAAGGGTTGTGTTAGTTCTTAGAAAGAGATGTGCATGCCAGCTACCCAAAGCCACTTACTGCTGTGTGGTGGCAGACTCCTGGACAGAAGAAAATGGAGCTGCATCGTAGAGTTATACATGTCTTTGAAGTACTCATGAGCAGCTGGCAGATCACCAAACTCACCACCCCTTGGCTTAAAGTGTGGTCCCACACTGGTCTTCCTCTTTTGCCCCATTTCCCAGGGGATTCTGTCCAGATGTTGGCCACAGCTAGGCGCAATATGGATGACTTCTCAGTGCTCTGGGATGCCTACCAACAGTGTAATGTGTGTAATCAGTAAAGGGACATATTGCAGGGTTCACCCAAGCAGCTCCAAGTCACACAGGGTGGCAGTGTTCAGTTCTGGGAGAGGGGAAGAGACAGGGCTACAGGAAGGAAACCTGGCCATACTTAGTTAGCCTGCCAGGAATAGGTTATCAGACTACCAAAGGAAGGTGCCGAACGTGTATTTCCAGCAGACAGCTTAGAAAGAAAAGTAATTATTTTAATCTCTAGCTCTGAGTCCTTAGTTTATCAGCATGAAAATGAGCAAATGCTTAATTCCTTCAGATCCCCATGGCATGGAGAGGGGCCAGCTCCCAGACCTGTGGGAGTGGGAGTGTTGGTGTTGCTGCCTCTGGCTGCAGGATAGTTTTTAATGTATTCATTGTGTGCTTAATAAGCTGTCCATGTTAGCAGGGTAGTTGTTGTTTTTTTTCTTTTAAAGATTTTTATTCACTATTTTTTTAGAGAGAAGGGCAGGAAGGGAGGAAGAAAGGCAGAGAAGCATCAATGTATTGTTGCCTTTCACTGCCTTCAGCTATGGACCTGGCTAGAGACCTGCCTTGCATCCTGGTTATGTGCCCTGGCTGGGAATCGAACCAGCAACCTTTGGGTTCGCAGGCCAGTGCCTTATCCACTGTGCCACCAGCCAGGGCAGCAGGGTAGTTTTTAAACATCCAGAGCTTGCTCTTGGGTGAGAATGCAGTGGAGGTTTCCATCCATCTTCCTTTATCTTTTATTTTTGACTCTGTGAATAGCCTGCCAGTTGCCATGATGCCATTCATCACAATGAGCTGATAACTAAATTAATAATATTAATTTCTCCTGATCCGGTGGTCAAATTTGTTTCTCCTTTAAACCAAGTTCATCTAATGAGGAAAATGTTTTTGGAGAATGCCGCCATACATGTCCCCTTTCCTTGGTCTTGCACACCACTGGTCACTGGGCCTTCAGAAATGGCAGGGAACATGGACAGCTGTGGCAGTTGCCGGCTCCTTGCTTGCTATCCTCTTTGGTTAGTAGGTGACTGTCCAGATCATAATTAAAACTGAGTTTCCATTTCAGCTGTGGGCTGCACTGAAATTTCTTAGCAACTCTCAGCCCGTAGCTTTCTGAATACAACACATCAACAAGCAGGATGGACTCCAGCCCAGTTACCTGCTTTAACTCACCAACAGCCAGGACAGGCTGCAGCCCCGTTACCGGTTTCTTTCATTCTGCAGGCAGATCTGCGTGTCTCTTGCAGCCTCTTTGGAAGTTACTCTTATTCTACAGATGTCTGTGCCTGGCCGGACCTGTTCAGTTCTAACACAGTTATCTATTTTCCTCTGCTGAGAATTTGCCCAGCAAGGACTGGGAGTGAGGGGGAAACAATGAGGTTTTGTTCCTACAAATGAAATTATCAATACTTTTTAATTAGGGCTTATAAAGTGGAGATTTGGCTCCTGGATTTCATGGACTAATAAGATAGCAAAATTAAAAATAAAGTGTGCAGTAGCATGGCATTGCAGATTTTTATTGTGGTTGTTCTGTTAAGGAGAACAAAACAGAAGAGCTATTATTATCTGTCATCTCAGAGAAGAATGAGCATTTTAACACTACAATGTAGGCAGGATATTGTCTCAGAATAAAAGACAATCCTTGAGTGAACTACATTTGACTTTATGGAAACTTCGTACTTGTATTGTTTTCCTCATTTCCCTCTCATAGTCTGGTTTCCTGCTGGCTGAGTTGGTGATCCAGTGAACCAGACAGCTGGGGAATGCTTTCTGGTCAACATGCTCAAAACACCAAATTTTAGACTTGAAGAGCTACTTAGAGAAAGAATTTGTTAGCTGTTTATTCCTTCCCTTTGAGAGCATCCATCCTGCCTGCCCCTCCTCTGCCTGCTTCCCTGCTAACCCTACTCTCTCTTCTTTCTTGATGTGTTTTTACACCTTTGTTAAATTTGTGTTTGTTTTTTAAAATGATGGAAAAATGTAAGGGGAGAAATAAAATGTTCGTATAAATGTACATAGCTAAAATCTTGATGTAGTTTTTCTAGAATCTTCCTAAACATCTTTTCCACAAAATGAGGATTCCATTATATACTTTTCTATTTTGTTTACACCTTCCCTTCTATTACAACAATGCCACTCTGTCATATCATAAAATAATTTTTAAAAACACAATTTCAATAGGAAGCAGTATTCAAATTTAGGTTATTTAGGTTTTTCCTTTTTCTCTTTGCTTTTTTTTTTTTTTTTTTTAAATTATAATCTTGTGCATATCACAGGTTGTTTCCAGGACACACAGAGTGCAGAGACTGGTTCCAAAGTGGAGCATTGGAAAGCTCTGGGTACCTGTTTCCAAATGGCTTGCAGGGAGAGTCCTGCCAGGGCACGTCTCCATGGGCCGAATATCCATAACAATTTCCCCCTGCCTACCAGCTGTTGCTGGAGATGAACTTTGAAAACAACCTTCACTGCTGGATTTGTTTGTTACCTTGATTGCGGTGGTGGCATCACAGGTGCTTGCACATGTCCAAACTCATCAAAATGTACAAATTAAATGTGCACAGTTCTATTTCAATTGTACCCAATAAAGCTATTTAAAAAATATTATCCATATCTTAGCCAGCCCAACTGCAGAAAAAGAGGATCCTCTCTTACTTTGCAATTCTTCCATTACTCATCTGATTCTATACAGTCGTTTGTACAATTTCCTTCTCTGTGAATGACTTATCAAGCCCTTTGCATCCTTTTGTTTTAATCCAAGGAACTTGTCTTTGCCTTTATTGATTGGTGTCCATCCTTACTGAGTTCGTTTTATATAAGGACACAAACCTTTGTCATTACCCACAAATATGTCTTCTCTTTTTTGTTTGCCTTCTTATTTTTATGGTGGTCATGGCTATGCCAAAATTTTAAAATGGTGTCAGTTCAGGCGGTCAGTTATTTCCTTTCTGGTTCTGCTGCTTTAGCTAATGCTCCTGAAAGAATTTTTCTTTCTTATTCCCTCTTTTTTCTGCTTCTCTTTCTTTTCCATCTTTGCTTCTCCCTCCACAGTGCCCCAAGGGCTGGGAGAGAGGTGGGTGTCCTGGCCAAGGCTGAGGAGTTGGGTATGTTCCCGTTTCTTGTTTTTCTCTCTGGGTTGACTCATCAACTGTTTTGAGATTTGCTTCTTCTCTAGTCGCTTGTGCTTTTGACTTCTTAGTAACTTTGTCATTATAATTAGATAAAAATCTTAGCTCCAATTATAGCTGCTAACAGTTATATCTTGACAAATAATCACTGTTGTCTGTGTTTTGGACCAGCATCTCCCCAAGTCAGAAGATTGCAGGGGTCTCCTTCACAGTTCGTCTTAAGGTGCCTGGTGGGAAGGCCCCCATCCAGGAGCCCTAGAATTCTGCATGGCAGGGGCACACCTACTTCCTGTTGCACTGACATTGAGAAACTATTTGCAAACACCTTTGAGGCTTGATGCCATCTGCAAAGCACAGAAACGCATTTACCTTCATTCATCAGCTGATTTTCCAATTCCCATGGTTGCTTTTCCTTGTCATAGGATGTTTCCTTTGAAGAGAGTTTTGTTTCTCTGGTAGAATTTATTTAGCCCGTGGGTTTACATGCATCTCCCGTCACCACCTCACCTGGCGTCTTCCTGTGGGTCCATTTCATGAAAGATGTGACTTCCTGCCCACTAAACTCTCCAGGTCACACTTTACAGGATGCTCAAATGGGTGCGGCCTCTTAAATTAAGCAGCAATCTCATATTAAAAATCATCCTTTCTATTGTCTCTCAGCCTGTTTCCCATAGGTCCAAGAGTGTCCAGAAATCCTGGCCCTATCCCCAAGGTGTGTCAGTCAGGGGCCTGTCTCAGGTAGCTGCATTTTAATAGACAATCCAAGGTGATTGGTATCCTCAATAAAGTTTGCCACCTCCTGGGGTAGGGAATCCTTTCATCTGCAGAGAGAGCTGGCCAGCCAGCCACACCCCCAGGCTTCCACTGTGGAGTCAGCTAAGCCAAATGCAGAGGGTGGTTTCTATCATTTCACACCTGAGGACCATGCAGGTAAGAACAAGTCCACACCTCTCCTGTGGGGGTCACCCACCAACCCTGCAAACTCAGGTCTGTCTCATTCTAAAGCTGTGTGTGTGTTGCACATCTGCTGTTTTCATCACTAAGGCCTCTTGGAGAGACTGGACAGGTGATGAGGGCGTGGGAAAAATAAGCTCCCTGTGGAGAATTGCTGGGCAGCATAGTGCTGGTAGCTCTTCTTCCCTCTTCCTTTCCACATTTACAGGTACCTGGGGCCGTCAGGGGACTTATTCTCGAGCATGGTGACTAAGAAGGTAACCTTTATTGGCCAGGACAGGTGCTTTTCCATCTTGCACCTGGACTGGGTGCAGACCGCTTGGGGGAAGCAGGAGCCTCACAAGAGAGAGCAGCTCCAGTTTTAACAAACGATGGAGGTACCTTCCATGGCACCTCCACGCAGCGCCTAATCCCTTGGCAGCTTCTGTAAATTCCCACCTGAGATTTAAAGAGGATTAAGAAGTCTTTGTACTTCCAGGGAGGCTGCTATCATCTGCAGTTGAATTTTCTCTAAGCAGGATGGAGAAGAACAATCTTCTGTTTGAGGGTGGACTCTTGGTGGCTATATCAGCTCTTCCTAATGCCATCAGTTTCAAGCGACAAGTAAAGATTTGGAGTTAGTGGAGGAAAAGCCCTCCATCTGTTTGTTTGGAAACCTTGTTCACACGTATACATGTTCATTACCCCTTCTTGGCCTCCTTCCCTCTTTCCTGTAACTTCTCTCCCCATGACTACGGGGTAATCCCACTCCTAAGGCTGGAAGGGATGGAGCAGTGTGGACACTTATTTTTCCATGCATTTCAGAGAGGGGATTGGAGCAAGAGAGCTGTAGGCAAGACACTTCTAGTCCTTCCCTAACTACCCTTTGTGAATTCAAATCACCCATGTAATGGATGTCAAAGCCCCTGCTGAGAAGGGGTTAAGAGGGAAGAAAGAAGGATATTTGCTAAATATATTTAAGATATTTAGCAGCCAATTCTTTTTTTCTTTATCCAGATTTAGTTTCTGTTTTTGGTTTTGTTTTTTTTTTTTTTTTTTCCTTTAGAGTTTCCTTTCACTGGTGGGCATGGTGATCTGCATTGTTAGCCTATCATTCATTCTTATTTTTTTAATTATGCACAATATGTTATCCTAACCCTTTCCACAAACAGAAAATAATGTTTATTGCCCCCTTTTGAGTTCTCTGCTGTCATTGTTGCTGCTCTTTACTTCCTTTCATTTAAAACAATCAACAGCAAGCCAGCCAAATAACAGTATTGTCAGCCTTTTGTCAAATCCCAGTGACAATTGATTACTCACGGAGCTTCCCAGGAAACTGCCTGTGGATGTCAAATTAAGAGCAACCGTAGCAGATTTGTAGCCAGGGAGGATCTCAGGAATGTGAATAGCAAATTAGGGGGAATAAGTTTGGACATCAGAATCCCGGGGAAGGTTAACTTATTGACATACAGGGATGGTGTTGTTTGTTTAGAAGATGAGTCACAATTCTGTTTTTCTTTGAACTGTTTCAAAACAACTGGCTTCCAGACAAAGGGAAATAGAATACAGAGAAAGTTGTCTGTTTTCATAAACTTTCAACTTGCTTTGTTGCCATCCTGTTTTGAAAATTTGCCTTAGAAAAACATAAGACATGTTTAGTATTCCACTCTGGATGATCTGATACTCATTTTGATATGTTCATGGTCCCTATTGATTTTGAAAATGCTGAACACAAACATTTGACATTCAGGAGGGCAAGCAAAGGATTAAAGCAGAATCTGCCTCCTGCTTGCAGTCATGTTTGAAAAGATGAAAATGTTCAAGTAAGCAGAATTCTTACAGTCAGAATAAAACATGACTAATACATTTTGGGAAGGAGATGCAATGTGACTGGGGAAAATGTTAACAGCATCAAAAGGATAAGTACATTTGCCTAACGCTTTTCATCTTTTACAATGCATTTTATAAATTGATACACAGGCAATGGCCTGCATGTATTCTCTCACCCAGTGTGTTTTCTCCCAAACATAATAGTTGGTACTAGAACGAGGCTGTACCGGAGTCACTGAGACTTAAACAAACCGCTAACACCCACGTGGGTAAATGCAGGCAGCTCAGCAAGGGTTTCAGACTGGAATCAAAGATGATTGAAACTGTAGGAGGCATTTAGATAAGAATGGTGCAATTACCGTCATTGTTCAATGATTACTGAATGCTGACAGTGTGCTTCATTAAAAACGGAGTAGACCCTGAACTTGACCAAAGGCCTTAAGATGAAAATTAGACAAAGGCATCAAGACATGGCAAAACCAAGGGCTGTGACAAGTAACTCAAGTCATAGGTAACTGGTGGCATCTCTCTTCCAGTTTAAAAAATTCCATTCCTCCCTTCTGATCTCATGCCCCAGCTAGTCTGTGATAAAGCTAGACCGTGACAGGATGCCTGGGAGGGGAAGCAGCAGGAGGCAACCAGAAGAAGGAGGTGGATTGGGCAGGTGCTGGAGGAAGAAGGGAGAAGGGCTGAGATGTGACTGACAATGTGCATGTGAATTCTTCCTTTAATGGGGCAGAGAGAGTCCCACCCTTGTCATTAGGAGCCAAAGTCCTTCCCTCCAATGGGAAACAACCTGTTTGTTGATTCAGCTACTTGTTCCCCATCCAAACTACCTCCTCTCTTCTCCCCTGTGACAATGATTATATCATTTTCTACTTTGTCTTGTGTTTTCCTTACCTTCCCTTTTAAACTAGTGACAATTCATTATAAGGGATTGCTCCATTTATTATTATAGTTCTTAGCAGTGGTTCTTTTGAATTAAGACTTTATCAATTTGGATTTGAGTTCCTGCTCTGCCCTGTGCCTTTGGGTGAGCTATTTAACCATTCTTCACCTCAGTTCTTACATAGTCAACATAAAGTGAAGGTTACAATATTGCCTCCCTCCTGAGCTGCCTTGAGATGAAATGAGAGGCTAAATAAAATGCACTTAGCACATGTTAAGCAATGTTAGTTGAGCATTTCATCTATCCCATAGGTCCCACCATACAACAACAATGCCTATTAAACCATTTAGATCCTAGTGGAGAAAATGACCAAAAAAATATGCCAACCCAAACTGTCATAATAACTAGGCTTCAAAAATCATGATGTTAATGTGTGTGTTTGTGTAGGTGCCTGTATGGTAGGAACCTATGTGTGTTACAGGTACACACAAGTTTGCCACTGATGGGTTTCCTTAGGTAACAGAGACGGTTCCTGGCCTTATCTATGTCCCCACATCTCCTAATCACAGCCGGGGCCAACCAAGGCTTAGAGAAGCTAACAGCTTCACCCAGACTCGCGTAACTCGTGAGTTGGGCATCAGCAGCCTGACCCCACCTCACCTCTCCTGGGACTCCTCTAATGTGGGCTGGGTGAGTGCGGGGTAATCACTAACATCTAGATGTGCCTTTTCCCACTGATATTTATGGGTTTTTCCATTTGTGCTTTTCAGCTGATTATTTTTCACTTCAGAGCTGACTGTGCTTTTCAATATGGTAGCCATGAGCCCCATAGGGCATCTTAAATTGACATTGAAGTTACTTAAAATTAATTTAATATTTAGTTTCTTGATCACGCTAGCCAAGTGTTCAATAGCTACATGTAGCTCCTGGCAATCACATTAGCGCAAATGTGATAGTGTCATCGTTGTAGAAAGTTCTCTTGGTCATGGCCATTCCCCAGAAAGCCTCAGATAAATAAGTTAAGATGCTGAGTTTTATTATTTTTTTCCTGACATACCTGGTTATATTTTTAGTGTTTTATAATTTATGAGGCATTGGATAACCAATTGCTAGAAGAATAATAGTTATAAAAAGATTACATATATATGTTTTTAAAGATTTTATTTATTATTTCCAGAGAGAGAGGAAGGGAAAGAGGCAAAGAGGGAGAGAGACATCAATGTATGGTTGCCTTTCACCTGCCTCCAGCTATAGACCTGGCTGGAGACCTGGCTTGCAACCTGGTTATGTGCCCTGGCTGGGGAATTGAACCAGCGACCTTTGGATTCACAGGCTGGCACATTATATATTGTGCTACCAGCCAGAAAAAGATTATATTTTGATTGAATTGACTTTATATTAAGTGTTGGGCTCCGTGCAGAGTGCTCTCCAAGTTTTCTCATGTAATTCTCAGAGCAGCCACTAAGGAAAGTGCTTTGTATACTTCTGTTTCATAGGGGAGGAAGGTCATGTGCTCTAGATCTCACAGCTGTTTGGTGGAGGAATGTGGACCTCACATCAATCTGCTGGACTCCAGATCTCCAGCCCTGAGCCATTGCATGGTCGTCCCCAAAGTCGCAGATGTTCTCCAAAAGGATGAGTTGTCTATTCTAAAGGTGGAGGCAGCAGAATTCTCTGCTCTGAATTTCAGTGGAACTGGGCCATAGTGAATGAAAGAAGACATGTTGTTTCTTAGTGCTTAAGTGCCTCTAATTTCTAAAAGAAACCAATTTGGCAACTGAACTGAAATTTTCTTCTAGGCTTCAGAAATCACCTCTGGTTCTTTATCTCTCCAAATAAAATGTGTGCAGCCCACTAAAAAAAATATCCTCTTATGTTTGAAAGTGGATCAGAAACAAATTATCTGAGAAAGTGGTTGTGTCATCAAGGTTTTAAAAACTAGCCATCTTAATGAAAATAAAATGAGCCTTAGTATGTGAAAGAAGCCTAACAGCTATTTGCAAGAATTTGTGGGAATTCAACTGGGCTTATCTCCCTATTCTCCCTGTATCCAATATACCTAGCTCCTGCTTACAGAGGGTGTGTACTTTTTATTTTATTTTATTTTATTTTTTCTTAAAAGATGTCATTCATTATTTTCAGAGAGCAGGGCAGGAAGGGAGGCAGAGAGGGAGAGAAACATCAATGTATGGTTGCCTTTCACCTGCCTTCAGCTAAGGACCTGGCTGGAGACCTGGTTGTGCCCTGGCTGGGAATTGAACCAGCAACCTTTGGGTTTGCAAGCCAACACCTTAGCCACTGAGCCACACCAGCCAGGGCTAGGGTGTGTACTTTAAAAATATGAGTGAATACATGTGGTGAAAGTTCATTCTCTACGAAAGGTCATTTAAAAGTTTTAGGTTAGACAAGGTGCTGTAAAGTTTGCATTATTCAAAATAACCTAACCAAGATTAATTTCAACCATTTGAAACCAGAATTACCTTAAAGGTAACCATAATTTACTTTTAAGGATTTTATTGGGCTAATCCTACTCTAACAAATTAAGTATGAAAGTAATTTCTAGGTTCTTGGATAGTACTAAGTGTTCTTCAAAATAGTGTCTCCACAATGAAAGTGGTGGCCTGCTACTCAGATGTCTTGTTCTGGACAAAAACATTCCTGGAAGCATGTAGCTCCATGCTGAGCACAGATTTATCCAACATTTTATATTCTCCTACCTGGTTTTGACAGGAAATTTTTAGAATCCCAGCACAACTTTCCTGTCTTTGCAAGGGTCTCCTTTTCTCATCAATATTCGGGAAGTAGATGTCACATGAAAAGTAATAGAGTTTACATATTGTTCATCTTCGCACTGGGGTTTTGCCATGAGTGTTACTCATGCTCCAGGTTGAACGTTTGCGTCAGTCTGCTCGCAGTAGAGGCCAAGGGGAAGCAGTGGTCAGATGATGAAGCAAAGGTCTTTGGGATGTAGACAGAGATGTCAACCTGATGGAGAGTCACGTTCATTTGCAGCACTTTAACTACTCAAGAAATCTTGAAGTGACTTAATTTGTAGCCCAAACCCCACCTCTGGCCCCAGGTAAACGCCTAAGTGATGAAAAATACTACATGCTCTCTTTCTTTTCCTAAGCTCACTTTAATCTTGCTCTTTGAAAGGCAAGTGGTTTTCTTGTGCAAACAGCTTCATAGAAATGTCAAATCTGGCACCCACAGTCTGTGCTGAAGGGGGAGACTTGGTACAAAAGGCTCAGTGCTCAGGGCCCTGGCTTTGAAATGACTCCAGCGTATTGCCAATGCAAATGCAGGAGGGGGAAAATTACTGGAACAAATTGAAAGGTTATTCAGACTGGAATTTAGAACCTCAATAAAAAAGGCTTTTATAAGCCAAAGCCCTCGGAGTAACCGGATCAGTTAAAAATACATCTTTTCTGCATTAAATGTAGTGTGACAACGCATTCGAAATGCTGCAGTCTGAGTATGTGCCTTTAAACATTTTTACCCGAAGTGTAAGGACAGCTACAGTCTTCTATTAGGGGAATGCTGGATCCCACGTTCAAAAGTTGTTCCCTTTTTACTTATTTTATTTATTTTTTATTTTATTTTTTATACCTGGTAGATGGGTTTTGCCTCTCCCTCATGTTATTTGCTTCAGGCTCTGTGATCTCTCTGGGCTACGTGTCTTGATAAAAGTTTGTTGAGCTAGTAACTTTCTTTTTTGATGTCATAGTGAATAGTCTTCCTGATCACACAGATGTTGGGGATCAGAAATAGCACAAGGTTGTACTGGGGTGGAATCCCTTTAACAAGATGAGTTTAGGCCAAGAGATACAAACATAGCTCGCCTAATATAAGACAATGACCCAATGTGGGACTCCCTTCCCATTGTTTAAAAATCTCTAATTTCATTATCTTTAGAAAATAATGACCCAAGACCAATTGTCATTGATGTACATGACAGGACCCTCCAACCCCCACCCCAGAAACTTTCATTTCCTTGAACCAAGTGGGAGGTTTTTTCAAGGGGAAACATCCCTGTAGAGAGTGCTAGAGAGTGAATTAAAGCAACATGCACATTTCTTGTGAGTGTCAGTGTTCTCCTTTCTACTGGGTACAGAGCTACCAGGGACCCTAGAGCTGTAGCTGACAGACTCTGCACAGGTCTTCCTACCTATTTCTAAAAGTGGCTTAGTCTTCAAAATACTGAGTCTTTCACTTACTTATTTGAGAGATATTTCAAGTGGAGCAAATGCCTGCTATTTGGGATTAGCAAATACTCACATTTTGCCATATTTATTTCAACTGTTTGGCCTTATTTGAAGTCCTCACTTTTTTTCCTTCTCCAGGAATTACATTATTTCCTTTTACAGGCAGAGTTAGGGCTTGGTGTTGCCAAAATGTATTGTTTGCATCAGAATCTTAGGAATTATGTTATTGAACTTGAGTTATAAGGTAACTACTTTGGAGCGTCTTCCAGATTCCATACTCCAAAAACTCGGGCTCTTTCAGCTTATCCTCCAGCCCTTGGTGATATGGCCAGTGCTGCAATTAGTCCTTACAATTTTTGTTGTTATTGTTTGTTTGTTAGTTTTTAGGCAAATCAAATTTTGTTCTTTTTTTTTCCCCCTTTTTGTTCCCCTCTGTCCCCCTCCGCACCCACCTGTTGGTTTGTTTCTAAAGATTTTATTTATTATTTTCAGAGAGAGGGGAAGAGAAAGAGGCTGAGAAGGAGAGAGACATCACTGTATGGTTGCCTTTCACCAGCCTCCAGCTATGGACCTGGCTGGAGACCTGGCTTGCAACCTGGTTATGTGCCCTGGCTGGGAATTGAACCACTGACCTTTGGATTCGCAGGCCGGTGCCTGTTTGTTTGTTTTGAGTGAGTGGATGACTCCATATTTGAAAATTCAACTCCATATTTGAAACCTCAACGGTTTCAGACAGATTCTCAAATATCTACAGTCTCTCTTACCATTGATGACCAATGTTTTTTTTAAGATTTTAAAAAATTAATTAATCAATTTATTATTTTTAGAGAGAGGAGAATGGAGAGAGAGGCAGAGAGGGAGAGAGACATCAAGGTATGGTTGCCTTTCACCTGCCTCCAGCCACGGACCTGGCTGGAGACCTGGCTTACAACCTGGTTATGTGTGCCCTGGCTAGGAATGGGTTTGCAGGTCGGCACCTTATCTGCTAAGCTACCAACCAGGGCTAGGATGTTCAATGTTTTTAATGAACATTTTAGAACATTCAGATGTTCTAAACAGGATTGGAGACCTATTTAGTTCAATAGCCTGAGCTTCCCAAATAATGTTTCTATAACTAAAATCTTCAAATTAACCCTGTGTGGGTTATTTGATATAATTACATGATAACAGGGTATCTTCCTGGTTAAAAACAGGTAGGTTGATTCAAATAATATGCTGTGCCCAGCTCAGTGAGTTTAAAATTTGCTATGAGGAGTTGTGTCCGAAGTCTTTTGTCTTGCTCAGATCTGAAATTGGACGTTGTCTTGAGCGAGCACTTCAGTGCTACTGAAACTTCCTTAGCAGAGTGCTGATGAGATGGCGGCCACTGCGCCTTTCTTGTCTAGTGTTGCCATGGAAGGAGGAATAAACTGATCTTTTCTACTTCCTTTGTCTCTTTCGAGATAGCGTCGCTGGCTCGTCCCTATGCTTTAAGTGCCATCCTGCTCACATGAGGCAAAGCCAAAGCAATTAGAGCTTCAGTTCTACATTCGAATCTGGTTCTTCTATGAACCCAGTGTTTCTTTGACTAGCGGAGCGCCCAACAAGACCCATCAATGCATTAGCATATTGTATCCAAGCGAATCTATCTTTTAACTCAAGAAGATAGCATCCTGTGTTTTCTTCAGCTAAAATGGAGTTTGGGTGAAGTTACGCATGGTTCTATTCCTGGGATTGACTTTTTAGTAGAAGCTTGGCACCCGGTGCTTTGCCCCAAAGAGGACATTATTTTCCCCTTGAACTAGTGACCATGGTTCACCATATTTTCAACCATAAAATAAATAATATGTGATATTGCCACACCTGGCTCTCGCCCATGCTTATCTGAAGTTATGCATCAGTCACCTCTTTCCCTTCCATCGAGCAACGTCCTTTAGAATGCAAGTGGTTGGGGTGATACTATTAGCAGTATGATTAAAATCTGTCTATATTATTTAAAATGTTATCTACTTTCAGACTTTGGTGCTTGGACTTTTGTTAGATGCTATAATCTGTTGATCCAGAGCACATTGCCATTGTGACTAGTTGTTCTTGGGCAACACTGCCTCTGGGGCTCTTTGTGTTTGGTTTCCTTAGAAATGATCTGGTAGCTGATTGGCAGGGGAACTTTGGGAACTGGTGCTCTCCAACTTTAAATCCTCGGTCCCAGGGTGAGGAGCACTGGGAGGTTTTGATAATTTCTAAAGCTCACAGAGGGGGACATTTTTGTGCTGAGTATGCCAGAATCCCATGCTGTGTGGGCAACATGGTGGATTTTGTTCGGAGCCCTGCACTGGCCAGGAGTCATGATATGGCTGGGAAGCTTTCCATCAGCTACTGTGTGTGCCATCACTCTGTTCCCTTCCTCTGCTTTTGGCTTCAAAATTCTTGATCTTATTTTATGAAGCAGCCAACCAGCTAGTTGGGATTTCATGCTCTGCTGCATGGGTGCCCCAGTTATTCCCCTTTCCCTTTACAAAGGCCTTCATCTAAGCAATGCATAGAAGGTGTATAAAGGGGTAACAAGTGAAACAAGGTAAGAGCCAGTAACTTTGTGAAACATGTTGTCATTAGAGCATTTCCATGAGGGCCCAACAATTCATTTGGTGGAGTCCAGGCAAAAGCTCCATTCCCCAAAGCATATGTAATGAATTCAGACCTAATTGGCCATGGTCCAGTCTAGTTTTAAGAGCAACATTCTTGGCATTTTGGAGCTCAGAAAAGGGACTTGATTTGAAGCTTGTCATGTGTGTTTCCCGTATGGTACATTTAAGTTGATTACATTAATTGGATGTTCCCATCGCCTTTTAATTTCTAGACAAAAGACAGATAAATTGTCAACCATAGCTCATTCTGTCATCAATCCAATGCCTCAATGCAGAAGCCATCTACACCTTGTTCTGGTACATGAAAAGGGTTCACAGAGCAGCCTAAGGTGTCAATGGAAAAGAAATCCTGGTTTATGGATTAAGACTGACTTTGGTTTTGTTGATTGGAAAAGAACTCCACCTCTGTCTTTCATCTGTGGAATTTTCTTTGCAGTCAGAGTACCAGGGTGTGGCTAATGCCTCCAAAGCTCACCTGGAAGCTAGGTTATAAAAAGTCTTTGAGTAAAGGCAGCTCCATTTAGGATTTGTGCTGACCTGTTGAATTCCCATGAGCTGCTCATCCCAGAACTTTACAGTGCGGGATAGCTGGAGTGAGAGGAAATTCCGGAGCACACTGCTGCCCGAGTTCATATTTGCTTGTCTGATTTCAGCTGGGAAGTGAGAACAGCAAGTAGCAGGTTCTATGTGTCTATCAGAGGAATTATTCATCTGATGAGAAGGTTCTTCCTAATCCTGTTTTCATTCCCTTTTTCCTGTTGGAATCGGATCTCAGATATAATAATCAGGGCTTGGGTGTGTGGCTTCAGGTGCACCTGTAGCCACATAGATATGCATTGTTGAAAGCTTTGAAGTACTGTTGAACAGTGGACAGGGTTATAACCTGGGGGAAAAGGGTATTTGTTTCTTTGAAGCTAAAAGTTAGAGATGTGGGAGATGTAACTTAAGGAGCCCAGGGACCTTATATTCCTTGCTTCAACTCACATGAAGAACACATAAAACATCAAGTGAAATTCTGGGTTTGCAACTGAATAATCCATTTGAATTCTCTGATCTATAATCTCTGAGAATGAGAAGTAGCTGGGTGGTTGCACATTATATATACAAAGGAATTATCTAATTTGACAGTAGCCCACCCCAGTTTTGCCTGCATGTTATAATAAAATATGGAAATTTCAATTCAGTGAGATAAGTTTTAAGGTTGAGATTAATAGCTAGCTTAACTCTGTAGAGCTACCCAAGACAAAGTGGCAGAAAATAACCCAAATAAACACTTCTCCGAAAGGATGGAATTGAATAAGATCCTTTTGATTGGAGACCTTGGGATTACTGCCAAACTGGATTGTGGGTTGTTTATAATAGGTATGTGTTGATTGAGCAGAGACTTATGAAAGCTGAATACCCCAGGCTTGGCCCAAGTACCTGGGAGGCAGAGGGCTATTTGGAAAAGAGACAGATAACTAAATCTTTTAGAGAAGAATGCTTTTAAATGCACATTTGTAAGTCAAACCATAATTTAAATGCCCAGATCCCTGGAGACCCTAGAATTTCCTCAAATACCTGAGTTCCTGATGAATGAGTGAGATCCTAACAAGCTTACAGAGTCTTTTAATTACTCATTTAGTTTTCACTGGCCCAGTCTGATTTCTTAATCTTTAATCTTAAGATTCCCTCTTTTTCTGTAGCTTCATCAGTTGAAAAGACATGTTGTTTTCTTCTTGTTTTACACTAATTCTGTTATTATGAGATGAAACCAATTTTAAATAACTACTGTTTATATCTGTTTATAACCCTAAAATCTGATACTACACCTATCCTGAATTTTAAACTTACAGCTGCAGATTGGTTTTTAAATATTTTCTTTTAAAAAGTCCAATGCCTAGCATCTGGTAGAGGTGCTATCTTCCAAAATGAAAAGGTACCTTTGGCTTAAAAAATAAATGGGCAGAGATCCAGGGACACAGGAATCACAGAGTAGATTCATTAACTTGCTAACCATCCATTTATTCATTCATTAAACAATATTTTCTTGAGTGACTAGTCTATACCAGATACTGAACCCAGCCAATGGATAATGCAGATAGACAGTGGTTACTGAGAAGTCAGGAAATAGACAAGAAAACTCCACATTATGTATTTCATAGCAAATCATTATAAACATGAAGAAGAAAAAGTAAATGTCTTTATGAGAGATCTGTTTTAATAAGGTTAGGCTGGACTATGTTACAATAACAGTAAGTAATAAATTTACATGGCTTAATGAAAACAAAGGGTTTTTTCTTCTCACATTCTAATATGCAGATTATATAGTTCTCTCGGGAGGTGACTGTCCAGCCTCCTTTCATTATTTGTAGTCTCCATAATTGTGACAGAAGGAAAAGAAAGGGTTAGGAATATTACAGAGGCATGTTTTTGGCTAGCTAGAAAGTGGGTATCTTATTTCTGCTCATATTTCAGTGGCCTAAACCTAGCCACAAGGGCCCAATTTTACTGCAAGTGAGACTGGGAAACACAGTTCTCCTGAGGGCCTAGAAAGAAGAAATGGGATTGGTGAGCATCTTGATTTAAGTGGAAGACCTCATTTAGAGTGAAGGATCCAGAAGAATCTCTCTTTACAAGTAATTTTTAATAAGTAATTGAATATTAAATATAGTCACATTAGAACAAACATTCTTCTCAAGAAGACATGGAACATTCTCCAGGATAGAGCAAATGCTTAGTCACAAAACAAGGCTTAACCAATTTAAGAAGACTGAAATTAAAGCAAGTATCTTTTCCAACCACAATGGAATGAAACTAGAAATTAATAGCAGAAGGAAAACTGGAAAAAAAATGAAAATTAAACAAACACTTTTGAACAACCAATATATCAAATAAAAAAAATCAAAAGGAAAATTAGAAAATATCTTAAAGACATCAAAATGAAAATACAACATGCAAAAGAAACACTGAGAAGAAAGTTAATATTGATAAACACATATTAAAATGGAGAAAAATCTCAAATAAATAACCCAATTTATATCACCAGGAACTAGGAAAAAAAAGAAAAAACTAAGCCCAAAGTTAGCAAAAGCAAGGAAATAATATAGAGTAGAGTAGAAATTTAAAAATCAAGAATAGAATAAATCAAAAATTGAGAGTTGGTTTTTGGAAAACATAAAGCTGACTTTTAGTTAAACTAAGAAAAAAGACAAATAAATAAAACCAAAAATGAAAGAGGAGATATTACAACTTGGTCACAGAAATAAAAAAAGGATTTTAAAAGATTACTATGAACAAGTATACACCATTAAACTGAATACCCTAGAAAAAATGAACAAACTCCTAGAAACATGAAACCTATTAAGACTGAACCATGATAAAATGTCTGAATAGATCTGTAACTAGAAAGGAGATTAAATCAGTAATCAAAAAAACTCTTAACAAAGGAAGGCCCAGGACCAGATGGCTTCACTAGTGAATTCTATCAAATATTTAAAGAAGAATTAACACTAGTTCTTCTCAAATTCTTCCCCAAAATTGAAAGGGTTACACTGCCAAATCCATTTTATGAGGCCAGTATTACCCTGATACCAAAACCAGACAAAAACTCCACAAGGAAAGAAAATTATAAGCCACTATCTCAGACGAATATATGAAAAAGCCTCAACAAAATACTAGCAAAGCAAATTCAATAGCACATTAAAAGAATCATACATTATTCTCAAGCAAGATTTATCCCTGGTATGCAAAGTGGTTCAATATATTCAAATCAGTGTGATGAGCTGGATTAATAGAAAGAAGGATGAAACTCACATGATCATCTCAATAGATATAGAAAAGGCATTTTCAAAAGTCAATACCGTGTCATGATAAAAACTATCAACAAATTGGGTATAGAAGGAACAGAATATAATAAAGGCCATATATGACATACCCACAGCTAACATTATATATAATGGTGAAAAATTAAAAAAGCTTTGCCTCTAAGGTCAGGAACAAGGCAAAGATGTGCATTCTCATTAATTCTATTCAACATAGTACTGAAAGTCCTACCCAGACCAATTAGGCAAGAAAAAAATTAAAAGTCATTAAAATCAGAAAATAAGAAATAAAATGAGCTCTGTTTGCCCGTTATCTTACGTGCAAAAAACCCTGAAGACTCCAAAAAAAGTAAAATAAATAAATAAATAAATAAATAAACACACACACACACACACACACACACACACACATACACTGTTAGAACTAATGGACAAATTTTATGAAGTTGTAGGACACAGAATCAATACACAAAAATCAGTTGTTTTATTTTTTATATACTAACAATGAACTATCTGAAAAGGAAATTAGGAAAACAGCATCATTTATAATAGCATCAAAAAGAATGAAATACTTAGGAATAAACTTAACTAAGGAGGTGAAAGACTTGTGTATTGAAAACGAAAGATTGTTATTTCCCTCCTTTCCATTCTCCTTCAAATGCTGCACAATGAATATTAACCTTGCTAAAGAAAACGTTTGTTTTAATGAAAGAAATAATAATAACAATTTTGGTAGTAGGAGGAGCTGCCTCAGTGGGGGAGCTTAATATGATCAGAGAGAAATTTTGCTGCAATTACTTGTCAGTTGGTTGATTGCAGTCACGACTCTAAACTCTCAGAGATGGTTTAAAATACAGATCATCATCATCATAAAACCTACCTGTATTTATTATGTTTTTCTGTTGAGGTAAATGATCACAAATGTAGTGGCTTAGAACAACTCAAATGTATTAACTTACAGTTCATAGGTTAGAAATCTGACCCAGGCCTCCCTGGGTTAAATTCAAAATGTAAGCAAGGCTGTATTCTCTTCTGGTGTCTCTAAGAGGTCATTTGCTTTCTTGCCTTTTCTGATTTCTAGAGTCTGCCCCATTTCTTGACTCATGGTCCCCTTCCATCTGCAAAGTCAGCAATGGCCTGTTCTTTCTTTCTCCCATCCCAGCACTCTGATTCTGACACCTCCTTCCACTCTAAAGGACCCTTGTGATTATATTGGCTCTGTGGATAAATCAGAGTAGTCTCTCTATTTTAAGGCCAGCAGATTAGCCATCTTAATTCCATCTGCAACTTTAATACCCTTCAGCATGTAACGTAACATCATCACAAATTCCAGGAATTAGAACGTAGATATCCTGTCTGGGGAGGAGAGCAGCATCATTCTGCCCACCACACTACCCCATAGGAATGTTGTGATGATTAAATAAAATGACTCCTGTGACTGCTCAGAATAGTGCCAGTCACAGGAGCAAACGCTCAGTAAATGTCGGACATGACCCCACTATGTCATACCAGTAAATGAAGTTGTTTCCCAGGACAACCTGCTACAGTTCTGTCTTGGGGAAGAATCTGATGCTACCTTGCTTACTGTGGGGAGTGATGATTAAAGGACATAGATAAGAATAAATGTCAATTCCTCCTTGAGTCTTGCACTTTGCTTTTCAAAGCCAAACCTCAGCGTCTGAAATCCCTTTGGAATTACGTGTTTCTTCATAGAAAACATGTGGTTTGTGCAAAGCCAATTTATGAACGACGAGAATGAAACAAATTGGGTAAGATCCAAGCAGGTAACATTATCCTCACAGAAAAGTGACTAGTTAGAAAGGTGGAGAGCCATCCTCTTCCATTATCTCAGGAGCTGGAGTCCAGGATGTGGTTCAGATAATAGACTCTGGTGTAGGACTTCCTTCTCTTTCCAGTAGTTGGGTGACCTCAAGCCTTAGTTTCCTCATTTGTCAGATGTGGATAAAAATAGTACTTACCTTAACGTGAGATGAAGTCTGGATGAGCTAACACAGCGTACGTGTTTGGCACAGGGAGAGCCTAGCTACAATTGCTAGGTGGGGGTAGCTCTGGGACCTTTCGCTTGCACTGAGGACCTCGCTGAAAGTGATTAGAGTTGAGAGAGCCATTCTCTTCCTACTCTGAGGCCAAACTAGAAAGATTATGAGTGTTATCTTCAAAATTTTATTCTTGTGTAGTTAAATCTAAGTAAATGTTTATTCCATTAAGCACCCCTCCCAAGATTGCATCATATGTAATTACGAGATGAAAATGTGGTCTGGAAAATGAACATAGCTATTGTTCAAGTTTTATATATGTGATGATGGTTTTTGAATCTCCTTTGTGGGCAGGAGGCTAGATTTGTTAGTTGAGGTGGATTATGACAATTGGGCCAAGGGACAGACAGCAGAAAGCCTCAATTTTTTGGTTGGAAAGAAATAAATTGCAGAACCAGGACTCAGCAGGAGTAACATCTTGTCTAGGCTGTTTTGCTCCTACAGTGGGAATAATTGAAGATAAAGACAAAGATGATGAAAGACAAGATGATATTTTAATGTCACCGGGCCTGGAAACAAGAGTGCTATTGTTTGCAGGCAGCCTTTGTTCGTCTGTACGAGATTAGCAATGGCATTAATTTATTCACGATTACTTTCTGAAGGAAAGTCATCAAAGCTGAAGCTCTTTCTTTGACAGAGCACACTGTCCTGACTCTGGGGTGCTGTGCTGTGAGGCTAAAAGTCATCTCTCCCAACGAGCTATCTCTGCAGGACAGCTAACTCCGTAGACAGGCCTCAGATTCACCCTTTTTTGCCTCTGCCACACTCAGGGTGCCTACGTAGGCTTGATGCACCCCTAGATTTTATAGATTTCTACTGGTGAAAACAACGACCATGCTTAGAAAGTAGAAATTGGTAAAGTCAGTGGGTTTCACCTATGGCTACTGTGATTCAGCCCCACTCTGCCATGTCCCCTGATATGTTAACACTTTTGGCAGAGATACCGTCATCATAGATTATTTCCTCCCCAGGCCAGTTCCTGAGCGCTGGCTCATTTACACTTATCATCATGAGGATGATGGTAGCACTGGCTTATCACAAAGACTGTTAACTCAAAATCAACTTATCTGGAAATAATTTTAGTGAGTTGAAAGATACACACATAGTTTGGATTGTTCCTTTATAACCACCTCTCAATGTCTCCTAGTGATGCAATCTTGAATAAGTACAATCAGTTAACTTGTTATTAATTTATTTAGGTTTGCGTTTTGATTTAATAATTTTTACTGTATTTTTCAGTTACCATTTATCCTGCTTCTGCCTCCCTCTGCAGTCACCACACTGCTGTCCATGTCCATGAGTCCTTTTCCCTTTTAACTTGATCCCTCACCCTCTAATACCCCAGAGCTATTCATCTGTTCTCCAGCTACGCATCTCTCTATATTGCATGTTAGTTCAGTGTAGTCAGTTGACTCCATATATGAGTCAAATCATATGGTACTTACTTATCTTTCTCTGACTGACTTATTTCACTTAGCCTAATACTCTCTAGAGCTTTCCATGCTGTTGCACAGGGTAAAATTTTCTTTTTTTTATGGCTAAGTAGTATTCCATCGTGCAAGTATCCCATAATTGTTTTATCCACTTACCTATTGATAGGCACTTGGGCTGCTTCCATATCTTGGTGATTTTAAACAATGCTGCACCCCTCATTTTTCTTCCCATGTTTGTGGGGATTCTTATTAAAGTATTTGAGTCTCCCAAATTTTATAATAAACTTGATTCTCCAGAAAGATGTATTTGATAGTGCTTTTTATCCCATATGCAGTTTGTACACCTCCATTGTCCACTGGCCCATGTCCCCTTACCTTAACATGCATAATATGTCTGCATGTCCATCCTCTGGCTCATCTCTTGCACCATGTAGCTTACTTAGCACCTCCCAGTTCAACATTTAAAATGCAGGGAGTGCACCCTGACTGATGTGGCTCAGTTGGCTGGGTGTCACGATGCAAAGAGAAATGTCACTGCTTCAGTTCTGGTCAGGGCACATGCCTGGGTTGTGGGTTTGGTCCTGGTCAGGTCATGTACAGACACAACCAGACAATGTTTCTCTGTCACATTGGTATTTTTCCCTCCTGCTCTTTCTCCGTCCTACCCCTCTTCTAAAAATAAATGAATAAAATCTTTTAAAAAATAAACTAAAACACAGGGAGTGTGCCTGAACTTTATCTCCCTGGTGTATCTTTGACTGTGGCCCTTCCTGAGCCATACACAGTCTTAAAAATTATTTTGGTTTGTCCTTTTGTGATGTTGCTTGTTACTGGATGGCTTATAGCACAAGTATTTTAAGAAAAACCTGGAGACCCTCTTAACTCACCCCTGCTGGCCCTGGCTGTGGCCAGAAGAAGCATTTGGGGCCCCAGCCTCGGCTGTACAGGTTGGAGGCAGTTTTATGTCTGGGAGCTCCCAGAGCCATGCTGGAGGGCTGAGATGGGGTGGCAGCCTTCAACTCTGGGCCTGGTAGCACAGTGGTAGTCCTTGAATTCAGGCTGGATTTGCTTCCATCCTAGCTGAGGGAATGAGCATCCTTGCTTCCTGGCTGGCCATGGGAAGGATCTTGATCTCAAGTTGGCTGAGGGAAAGGTAAGCCATGACCACAGGCAAGTTGCAGGAATGGCCGTCTTTATTTCCATGCTGGAACCATATGTGGTAGACTTATCTTGAACCTCTTGGGTTGTGGAAAGACTGCTGTTGGACTCAGGGGATGGGCCCATGAAGAGGAAATATTGGTTCTGGGTGGCAATCACCTCAAATAATTTGGTGATATTGGAGTGATTTAAACCTTTAAAATGATGAACTTCTTATAAAACTTAAGAGAATCTTATGTATTCATTATTTTCACAACCACTTCTGTGCCAGTCAAAATGTGCTGGGCTAATCTCGCCTTGGCAAAGGATTCCTCACCAATGGTGTTCAGCAGTACGTAACCGCCAATATAGCAGAGGTGGCTGCAAAGTCATTAGACATGATGACTTCAAAGTAAAAACAAAACCAAAAGGAAACACTAAAACAACAAACTAAATAAAAAGGAAATTTTAGGAAAATAAGGTAACTATAAAAAAACGAGAAAAAGAAAATACAAATAAAAAATTTAAAAAGTAAGAAGAAAGGAAACAAATGGAAATAAAGCATGAGAAAACAAGTATATTTGTCCGAATTGAACAGGTCACAAAATCAGCTTCCTGGGCTGCAATGGACGAAAACCGCAGCCCCGCTGGGGGCTTCTGTAGGAGTGGTTCGTAATTCCATCACAGTGGAGCCTTATGAAGCCAGAGCAAGAAACAGAGCAATCATGTCTGGGCATAAATTACGGCCACTGTCTCCTATTGAGCTCATGACAGTTTTACTCTGGCGAAGAAATAAAGAGATCCTTGAAAGCATTTTTTTTTAATGTGGGATATAAAGCTTAATATTTACTTTATTAGAAATGAATGACCCTAAGATGCAAAAAAGAAAAGAAAACTTTAAAATCTGACTTATTCTCTCTTTCCAGGTCTTAGTTCAAATATCACCTGGTTAGTGAGGGCTCCCATCATCCATCCATTTCTACCTGCCTCACACAGCCTGTCATGTTTGTCATCTGACCACAATATTCTTCATTCTTGCTTACTATCTGCCCTTCCCATGGCTGTCATGTTCCCTGTGTCTAGCACAATGAGTGACAACAAAATAAATACTAATAAACATCTGTTCACTGGATTGATCAAATAGGGGGGCAAAAGAAAGTATGATCAAATATTTAATCAAAGTGATTCATGAAGTATCTTTAAAATTTTATGTCTGGTTCTATGAAATATATCCTTGATATCTTGATGGAAATTGCATTGAATATATAGATTGCTCTGGGCAGTATGGACTCTTTAATGATGTTAATTCTTCTTATCCACAAACATAGTATGTGCTTCTACTTATTTGTATTTTCTTCAATTTCTTTCTTAAGTGTCTTATAATTTTATGAGTACAGGTCTTTTACATCCTTGGGTAGATTTATTCTTAGGCATTTTATTCTTTTTGATGCAGTTGTGAATGGGATGGTTTTCTTAATTTCCCTTTCTGATAGTTCACTAGAGGCATATAAAAATGCAACTGATTTCTGGGTATTAATTTTGTATCCTGCTACTTTACTGACTTCATCGATCAGTTCTAGCAGTTTCTTGGTAGAATCTTTAGGGTTCTTTATGTACAATATCATGTCATCTGCAAATAATGATATTTTTACTTCTTCCTTTCTAATTTGGATGCTTTTTATTTCCTAAATTTATATGGAACCACAAAAGGCCCTGAATAGCAACAGTGATCTTGAGAAAGAACAAAGTTGGAGGACTCACGCCACCTAATATCAAATTATCAGGCCACAGTAATCAGAACAGCATGCTACTGGCATAAAACAGACACACAGATCATTGCAACAGAATAGAGAGCTCAGACATAAACCTGCACCTTTATAGTCAGTTTTACCTTTTAAAGACCCTTATACATTGAAGATTTCAAAGATAACATGGTATATAGTACAAAAAATACTTAAGTGCACAGCTCCATGATTTTTTTTTTTTTTTTTTTGCCAAGTCACTATTCCAGTGTGAACATTGTATATATTAACCAGAATCTACCAGCACCTTCAGAACTTCTCTCAACATTCCTCCTTCCAGTCATGGTGTCCCCCAAACATAATTACTTTTCTGACTTCTATCACCATGGATTCATTTTACCTGTTCCTGAACTTCATGTAAATGGAACCATCTTTTCCACATGCTTGACTTCTTTTGCTCAGTGTTAATATCTGTGAGATTCATTCAGGTTGTTTCGTGTTACCGTGGTTTATTCTTATCATTGCTGTATTATACACTGTAGCATGGATATATCATCACTTATTTATCTTTTCTACTAGAGTTGGATGCATAGGTTATTTCCAGTTTTAGTTATCTTGAATTATGCTGTTATAAAATTATTGCACATGCTTTTTATTACACAGTCATGTATGCATTTATGTTGGGGATATACCTAGGAATTGAACCACTGACTAAGGTTATGCATATGGTAGGCATTAGTAGGTACTGCCACAGAGTTTTCCAAAGTGATCGCAACAATGAGAATTTTAATTCCACTCCACCAACACTTGATATTCTAAACTTTTTAATTTTTAGCCATCTGGAATGTGTGTGTGTGTGTGTGTGTAGGTTTGACTTTTAATTTGCATTTCTGTGATGACAAATATTTTTCAGCTTTCATATGTTGGTTGAGTAGTTGTTTTTGTTGACTATTTTGATATAACCTTTTAAAAAAGTATTCAAGATTTTTGCCCATTAAATTTATTAGTCTGGGTTTTTTATTGATGCATAACTGTTCTTTACATTTTCTTGGTACTAGTCCTTTATTGAATATACATGGTAAAACATCTTCTCCCTCTCTCTGATTTTGTCTTATATACTATTTTTTGATGAATAGAAGTTTTTAATTTTGATGAAACTCAGTAGATCAATATTTTCTTTCATGGATAATACTTTTTAAGGTACAATTTCAGTATGGATGATTCTCCCTGTTATCTTCTAGACATTTTATTATTAAGCTTCTTAATTAAACTTTATTATCAAAATCCTTTTGAAATTAATTAAGGTTTATTTTTGTACACATGGATAGTCAGTTGCTCCAGCACTGTATATGAAAAGAACCACTTTCTCCTTTTTGGATTATAGTACCACTTTTTAGATACTCTGATTTTATGCCATTGGTCTATTTGTCTATGCTAATACCAGTTTCACTCTATTTTAATTACTTGAGCTTTATAGTTTTGATATGTGGTGTGTAAGTCTTCTAATATTATTTTGGTTCTTCAAACTTGTCTTTACTTTTGTTTGTCATTGCATTCTCATACAGATGTTGCAAGGATAAAAATGAGTAGATATTCGTATCTCCTCCATGAGCTCAGGGTGAACACTTTCATGTTTTTAGCCTGAAATTTTACATTGCTGTTGGTTTTTGCATTTATTCATTTTAAGTTAAGGAAATGCTATTCTATTTCTAGCTTGGTAAGAATTTTAGTTGGATGGGTGTTGAATTTTATCAGGTGTTTCTTCTGCATCTTTTGAGATTATCATATTTTTCTTCATTGTTTAATGCCATGAATTGCACTGTTTGATTTTCAAATGTTAAACTAACCTGGTATTCATGGCATAAAACCAACTTAGTCATAATATATTAAGCTTTTAAGTTTCACTGAATTTTTTATATTTATTTTTAAGATTGTATTCATTCTTTTTAGAGAAAAGGACAGGGAGGAAGGAAGAAAAGGAGAAAAACATTAATATATGGTTGCCTTTCACCTACCTCCAGCTAAGGACCTGGCTGGAGACCTGGCTTGCAACCTGGTTATGTGCCCTGACTGGGGAATTGAACCAGTGACCTTTGGGTTCAGAGGCCGGTGCCTATCCACTGAGCCACCAGCCAGGGCTGAATTTGATTTATTTTGATTTTAAGATCTTCATTTATATGTTCAGATAAGAAATTGGTATGAAATTTTCCTGATTTATAATCTCTTTTTCAGGTGTTTGATTAGAGTACACTGGTTTCAAATTAAGTTGGGCAATATTTCTTCTTTTTCTGTTCTCTGGAAGTATTTGTGTAAGGTTGCTTTTTCTTTCGTAAATGTATGAAAGAATTCAATGTTAAGATCACATGGATCTATAATTTATTTTAAGGGAAGATTTTTCTTTAATAGATTCAATCACTTTAATAAATGTAGGCTAGTTTGATTTTTAAATTTCTTCCTGAATCATTTCTAATGAATTGCATTTTTCAAGGAATGTGTTAATTTCTCTCATATTATCCTATTTATTGGCCTAAATTTGTATATAAATTTCCCTCATTATCTTTTTAATATCTAAGATATCTAAGGACTTTCCCTTTTCCATTCCAACATGGTTAACTGGTATTTTTGCTAACTTTTCATTAATCCTTCTTTAAAAGAATTTATCAATTTTATTGGAGTTGCAAGAAGCAGTCTTGTCATACATCTGTTTTCAGTGTCATTGATTTCTATTCTTATTTTTATTTCCTTTTTTATACTTTGTTTAGGTTAAAGTTGATATCCTCATAGCTTGTTAAAATGGAACCTTACATCATTGATTTTCAGCTTTCCCTTTTAATTATATGCATTAATTTCCATCTAGTGCTTTAGTGATATTCCACACACTTTTGATATTATCATTATCATTTAATTCAAGGTATTTTCTAATTTTCATTGTAAGGTCTAAATTAAAGTATATTATTTAATTTTTAAGCAATTTGAGTTCCAAATGTTTAAGTTAGTATTTTAGATTTTTAAGTTATTGCTCTGAGATGTTGAATAGCCTCTGCATGCTTTCTATCCTTTCTAATACAATTAGACTTGCATTATAGACAAGCACTGCTGTGTTTTGGTTAATTATCCTTGAGTACATGTAAACAAAATATATTCTGAAGTTGATCAATATCTGTTCTATATATGTCAATTAGGCCAAATTGACTAATTGCATATTCAGATCTTCTATGTCTTTAGTGGTTGCTTTGCTTGCTTACTTTACTGTTACAGGGAGGTGTGTTATGTAATACTCTATTTCTCTATTTTTTTAGTTCAGTCAGTTTTTGTTTTATATATTGTATTATATATATATATATATCAGTATACAGATTTAGGGTTGTTATATTTTCCTCTTGAAGTAGCCATTTTATTATGGTTTTAAATCTGTTAAAAGAAAAATAGTGTTATTTATAGTTACATTGTGCTTACAAGGTTTCAAAGTAGAAAGATGGGACCTTCTGCCTAAAGCATTTCTTTGAATTGTGATGATAAAAAAAAATCTAGTCTTTTAAAATGACTCTCATTTTAAAGGATATTTTTACTAAGTATAAAATTTTAAATTGACACTTAGATTCTTTTGACCCTTTTTCTGCTTTTTCAACCCAAAGTGCAATGTGTTCTGTTGTATCTGCCTTTTATTGTTTCTATTAAGAAGACAGTTGTCAGTCTTACTTTTGCTCCTTAGCATAATGTCTTGTTTTCCTTTGGCTGACATCAATAATTTTTCTTTGGTTTTACAATTTTTAATATGACAAGTTTGTGAAATATGGATTTAGGTTAGTCTCTGTGGACAACTGCTGAACCTTATTTCTGCTTTCAGTGGTCAGACTGTTTTCTAGCTAGAGCATACATATGTGAAGAATATCACTTTGAATGTTTTGCCACCCCAGGGGAATATATCAAGTTGAAACAGAATATTTAATTTACCACAGTGAGTCTGACTTTTGGCTGTGTATTGTCACACTGTTCAACAGTGTTGCCACATTAGTGAAACAACGTTAATTTAAATTCTCTTTAAGTGCATCTCTCGGTTTGATTTCCTAAATTGCAACTGTCAAGAGCTTAAGTAATTGTGTCGTGACATCAGAAGATAGGGAAATATGCTTTAAAGACCACTTGATCTAACTCACAGAACTAGGTTGGCTATTATCCTAAAAGATTCAACTTGGCCAAAAATAAAAGACTCTGAAGAGTGTCAGTGGCTGCATGTCAATCTGTCTTATGACTTTATATATTTAGATACCGATATGTTCTAGCTGTATAAAAATGTATAACCATTAACATACACCTGTGTGCACTTTTCTCCCCACATTCCTAGACTAACAGTCCTCTTAGATATTTAGGAATAATATACCTTCATGAAAAATCATACCACTTCATGAAACACTGAGAACCTATGATATTTTATTCTACCCATGGCTCTGTTCCTGTTATTGGCATGGATAACTGTCACATGATTCCCATTTAACAGGCTTGCCTGACTCTATATATCAGAGCTGTTTTTAAGACTTTTAAAATTTTGAGGACCATTTATGTGTTTAAACTTTAAGTTGTCAAAGGCATGATTAACTGTAAATAGGCTTTTTTAGATCATGGTCATTTACTTCTTGTCTCTTTCTTCAGGGTTACATTGTGTGTTCTGATTTTGCATTTGATCCAGAACGTGTCCAGGACTTAGAGTGGCCCTCAAAGAGTCAGAAGTGTCATGATGAAAGTGACCATGAAGGATTTGGAAGAATCTTGTTTTTTGAGGGTGAGAGAGGAGCGTACCACACACCCCAGGGTAATCATTATAAAGCCCACATCTCCAAAATGTTTGGTTTTCCGCAAGGTCCAGGGCTCTGGCCATGCGTTAAAATGTCCGTATTCTCAGATTCTAAATGAAGACTGCTCAAAGGCAGGTCCTGTCTTGTGCAGAAAAACTCAGGTGTTAGGCGAACACTTCCATACAAGCAAAAGCATATGTGGCTGTGGCGAGACTTAGAGGAATCACAAGATAATTGAAACTGACTTTGTATTGGGCTCTCTCCATGCCAAGGCTCCTCTTTATTTTTCTGAGAGCAACATTTTCCCTCTTATCTTCATCTATTTCTGTGCTCCTTAATCATCTTCAAATGTTGCTGGGTTGATGTTCACATGTCCCTATTGCGTTTTTTAAATCTGAGTTGTTGCCATTTCGCTCTTACAGAGAGCGGAAGTATTCTGTTTAGGCTACACATTTAAGGGTAAAAAGTGTTTATAGAATCTTCATCTGGTTCCCCTGAGCCTGATCTATTGAATGACATCACTCTATAATTTTACAGGATTTGGATAATGCAAAGTGTTCAGGGCAGAATGTTCAGAACGGCAAATAAAACATGTTTTTGTAATTAGCCAGAGAAACCAAGCTATAACTTATGATTCTTTTAAATAAAAATCAACTTACAAATCCAATGAGAAAAGGTTATCCTTGCTGATCTAGTATCTGAAGGCCAGAGACTGACTTTGAAAATATTTGGTTGCTTGAATATTTGTGAATGGTTTTGACATGAGTCTGGATGGGAGTTTAGCCTTTGAACTCTGGGTTAAGAATTTTTATCTGTAGTAGATCATTTATATAATCAACAATAGAATGTTGGATACATTTGAACAAAATCTTTTAGTGTCTAGAATTTCAAGATAGTAATGGGAGGTCATTAATTTCATATTAATGAGTGCCAAATGAATATACAGTTGGGCCATTTCCCCCCATGCTTTTTTCTTGTTCTTTTTCTTTTTTCTTTTTTCTTTTTTTAACATTATATTTATTATCTTCAGAGAGAAGGGTAGGGAAGAAAGTGAGAGAAGCATCAGTGTATGGTTGCCTTTTACCTGCCTCCAGCTAAGGACCTGGCTGGAGACCTGGCTTGCAACCAGGACTGGGGAATCAAAAAAGTGACCTTTGGGTTTGCAGGACAGTGCCAATCCACTGAGTCACACCAGCCAGGGCTTCTTGTTCTTTATCCTTGGCCCATACTGTCTTATTCTCTTTGAATTGGTTAGTCCACCAAATGACTGAGTACTTCTGTTCATTGACCTCTGGGGCATCATTTTCTAAGACTTTCATATTTTGGTCATCTGAGCTTTATTGGACCTTTTAAGCAATTCAGACGACAGAGCACAGAATAGAGAACCTTGCTAAAGATTTATGACATGTCACCATTTAGCAAATCTAAAATCTACCTTTAATTTTAGTGAGAATGAAAGCTTTAGTTGGCTTGTCCAAAGGCATCAATGGCAATCAAGTGAGTGTGGACTAACCCCACTGATTCTGGGGACCAACCCCACTGATTCTTTCTCTATAATATTTGGGGGTCTGTTTTGGGGAGGAGTCTTTGGATTAAAATCCCATGTTTCTGCCCCATTATGTGGGATACTTGCATCTTGAGAGCCCTGGACTAATCAAAGGGTTAACCCAAGTGTTGAACACTGTTTAGCTGTCTTGGGACATTTGTTCTGTATTCATGGATTTAGTAATTTTAATGTAAATAGGCACCCCAGCAGCTGTGTCCCCTTAAGCATATTTTATTTAGCAGCTGAGTTATCCACGTCACTTGGCAGCCATAGATTTTCAATTTTTCCTTGTGCCAAGAGGGCAGCTGGAATAATTTGAGTACTCATTAATTTGGAAGAAATATGAGCTGTGTAAGGCAGACAACACGAGTCTTCTGTATGGTGTTGTACAAGGATAAGCAGATCAGAGTAGAAGCAATTTGCCCTATCCCAAAGGGGCCCTAGGATTTTAATAAGCTGGTTATGAAAATTCTATTTCTTTGCAATTTGAAGCATCTAATTAGAGCCTGTAATTTCTCTCCTATAACAAGAGTGGATGAAGGTTAACGTTAGGCCTCCCGGGCCCTTTCACATTCATTTACAGAGAGAAATCAGGTAAGAGTTGTTGCTAATTAGAACAGGTTATTAAATATTTAGTCCATCTTGATTTAACTTAGAGAACACATGCATGTTGTTGGGGTACGGAAAATGATAAAGGGAAGTTAAATTTAATTTTTAATCAAAGACAAACTTTAGGCAGAATAGTCATTTTAGCCTTGACAGAGCAGCAATTGCCCCCAGTCGTCTGAATTGTCAAGATAAAGGAAGATGATGTCGATTTAATTTCATCACTGAGCATGTTTCCCAAGTTCAAACAGCTGGGATTTATGCAACCTGCATCAAATACAAAGAACTCGGTGATTTTTATCATAGCTGTGACATAAAAAAAACTACCTTCTCGATGTTTCAGAATTTGGATTTTGAGTTTGGAGGATGTGAGTACATTCTGGGGCACTATCGTAAGGAGATATATCATTGATAGAACTTTCTTTTAAGACAGGACTCACTTGGTAATGGGGTAGCATTGTGCGCAATCAAGTCTGACTTTGCTGTCAACTGACAGCCAAATTCCTGCATGCCGAGGATAATAAGTCATTCTTCTCTTGTCATAACCCAACCCAAATGATCTTCCTTAAGTGAGATGCAGTTAAGTCAGGATGTGGATTTCAGAAACAAATCCCTAAGAATCAGTGCTGTGGCTGATCCTCCCTCTGGGGCCTGATGCAGAGGGAAACATCTTCAGAGGGAAATCAGTCATAGGCAGCTCCCACGACTTCTGTATCTTACCCGGAAGCAGGCTTTGGGGAATCCAGTAAAAAATAAAAGGGCAAAGATGAGGGAAAAAATAAAAAGCCTTATAAAAATAGAAAGATTCCAAACAGGGACTTTGAGGCATGCATCCCTATAACTGTTTTAGTGATTTATCTTAGCCCATTAAATCCCATCATTACTCCAGTTGTTTTATTTAGGGGATGCTTGAAGCATCTTTGCAGATCTGTATCGAATAAATGGCAACTCCCAAAGACCATCTTACTTTGCTACATTGGCTTCCATTTGCCAGTTACAAAATGGTTTCTGACGGTAATAATCCTTTGAAAATCGCCTGTTATTGGGGATAATAGCTGGTTGTTAGAGTATTAACCACCCTGGACTTCTCTTTGGGCTATTACATAACAAAAGAATGAACGGCTGGTGAGTCTGCCAGGTGTATTAAATTATATCATGCATTATAGGAGTTCTGTGATGAGGATTAGCATTCAGAAAAAACTCACAGATTGCCAAACTCATTATCTGATGAGGCAGGAGGCTGGCCTCAGACCGGGGATGCAATGCTCTGGTTATAACAGTTCAGCCACTACCTCCAGTCCTTCTCTGCACTGCATAGAGACAAACAAGTAACACATCAGCCTTTTTTCCTATCCTTCTACTTACACAGAAGTAGAAGGACAGGAAACCATAGTCAGCTGCAAAGCTACATTGACAGTAGGTTTATCCATTTTCTGGCTTCTTAATGGCAGACCTACCTTTTGGGAAGCCTGTAGACATAGAATTTGATGGATCCTGCCAACACTTGAGAGCCTAGACTTTGGTCTTTAGTTCCCTTTGGACAATAAATGTGGAAGGTGGGCATTCAGACGCATGGCCTCTGGGGCTGTGCTGGAATGTCTCAGGCACCCACATTCACTCCTAGTGTTGACACATCCCCTCATGCTCCACACCTTCCTGGTCAGGATTTTTCCAAAGAGAAGAAGCATGAATACTTTTAGAAACAAGCTTTTAGCTGCAAACATAAAAAAGAATCAGGGCTTGCCTATTCTCAACCGTTTGAGGCAATGATCCATGTAGTTATTGGCCTTGTCTATTTTTGATGTCCTACGAAATGATACTGGTCCTAATTTTCAGTGGAACATCTTACAAGATCTTTTTTAATAGAATGTCACCTCCATCATACTTAAGTTTTAACTGTGCCTTTTCCTACCTGAACCATATCTGCCTGGAATTAGCTATTGTGTCAACATTGTTCCCCTAATTCCTTGTATTGAGTGTGGCACATAGTAGATGCTATGTAAATATCTTCTGGATGAAATTGAGTTTCTAATTGTCTTTTTCTGAGAAAATACTTTCTTGTAACAAAATATAACATGTTCATTGTAGAAAACTTTGTAAAAAGCAGATTAATAGAACAGAAATCTGTGTCACTTTCATTCAATTGCCAGAGATTTTGGCACTATAAATATTTTGCATGTACCATTTCATTATTTTTTATACATGTGTGTTTTCATTTTTTAAAATATTTTATTTATTATTTTTAGAGAAAGGGGGAGGGAGAGAGACAGAGAGGGAGAGAGATGGCAGTGTATGGTTGTCTTTCACCTGCCTCCAGCCACAGACCTGGCTGGAGACCTGGCTTACAACCTGGTTATGTGCCCTGGCTGGGAATCAAACCAGCAACCTTTGGGTTCGCAGGCTGTCACCTATCTGCTGAGCCACCAGCCAGGGCCTGTATTTTCATTTTTTTTTTTTTTTTTAATAGCTTGGATAAGACTGTACATGGCATTTTGGAACTATTTTGTTTGCTTAGAGGCATCTTTCCCAGTCATTAAGTGATCAACTTTACCATTTTTATAATGGCATCATGAAAGTTTATTGAATAAATGACTGTAATTTGTTTATGTAGTCTCATTTTAAGTGGTTGTAATTTCTCTAATATGAACAGTGTAACAACATATATTCTTAATGTGAAATATTTCTTTCACTGTATGATAGTTTCCTTGGGCAACATGGAGAGGCGAACAAGAAAACATCTGGTAAAACTTCTGAAAAGGCAAATTAATTTGGTGGTTAGAAATGAAGGCAAATTGGGCTTTCATAGACTATCAGGAATCTGTACTTTCCTTGAACTATTAAGGATAATAGCATCTTATGGAAATCATTAATGGATAAATATTTAGAAGCCATAGAATGGACTGTAGACTGTTAAATTAATTCTATTTGTATATTTTAGCAAAATAAAAAATTTCAACTGGCTAATTAAAAAAATTCTGGAAGTGATTTCCTGTAAGTGGACTTGCTCTGTTAAAGGTTATATGCATTTTAAATATTTGAAAGTGAGGCAGGTGACAGGCAACCATACATTGATGTTTCTCTCCCTCTCTGCCTCTCTCCTTTCTCCTCTCTCTGAAAATAATAAATAAAATCTTTAAAAAAAAATTATATATATATATATATATATATATATATATATATATATATTTGACAGTATGGCCAAGGTATTTTCAGAAAGCTTATGCCAATCTGTAGTACCACCAACAAAGAGGCTATTTCCCAATACTCTCATTGTCTTTAAGAAGTTATTTTCAATTTGATACCAAAATCAAGTACAAATAATCCAAAACCACTTTTAATTTTAATGTATTTGTTTTTGTACTTAAAAGTGAGATTCAACATTTTATTCCTTTGTTTGCTTGCTTGCTTTTGTTGACATGGGTATTTCTTTTTCTGTGACCTACTGGTTCATGTCTTTTGCGCTATTACTGTAGTCTTATCTCTTGTTGCCAGTAAGAAAATGATCTTTGGAGCCCTCCCTGCCTTAACTTAAGGGTCCAACAACTGCCACTTACCTGCTGTGTTACCTGGGGCAGTTTCCTACCCTTCCTAGGCCTCAGTGTACCGTGTGCCATTGAGTCAACTCCATCTCCTGGCGACTCCATGAATGAGTGATGTCCTTACCTATTTATCTGACAGATATTTTGGGGCAGCTCCTATGGGTCAAGTGCTGGATTAGGAATTGGGGAAATGACAGTGAACAAAACTGATAGTTTCTCCATCATAAAGCTCATACTTGGGTATGTGTAGGGAACAGAAATGGCCAGGTGAAAGACAAATAAAACTGTAAGTTGCATCAAATGCTATGCAGAAAATTGCTAAGGTTTCAGACAGAAAAAAAAGGGGACTTATTTTAGATAACATGAGGAGGGAGGAATTTTAGAGGTAAAGTTTTATGATGAGACCTAAAGGATGGGAAGGAGACTAACCATGCTAAAAGGTTTCTGTGCAGAAAGAGTGGCATATGCAAAAGCCCTATGGTGGGAAAGAACTTCATGTGTTCAGGGAATTGGAAAAAGACCAACTTGAAGGAAGGGGTGGGTGGGTGGGTGGGAATTTGGCAATAGTGTACGGAGTGAACCTGAGGTGAGATTGTGGAACAGGGTATGGCCAGATCCTGGTGGGCTTCTGATTGTTATTCTAAATTAAAAAGGAATATTTCTACATAAATTTGAGCAAAGGAGGGACATACTTGATTCCTCTTGGAAAAAAGCTTTCTCTAGGACTGAATAGCAATGGAAGAGCTCAGAGTGAGACCTAGCTAGTTATCCAGGTGAGAGGCATTTGTAAGTGGCTTGGACCAAGGTATTGCTGGAGGAGAGGGAAATCACCAGAATTCCATTTAGCAAGAAGCTAGAAAATAAGCTATTTATATCTATATTACACGTTATAAAGTAGGATCACTTTTTAACACTGGCTGTCATTTAAAGTCACCAAGTGCTCCGAAAGAGTGATTTCTAGGCCATGATAGGTACTCTGGTTCCTTTAGCTAGATCAGTCTTATGTCCTCAAGACAAACTTTTCCAGAAGAAGCTCCAGGAAAAGCTCCAATCATCCAAGAAGTGATGTTTAAGATGCAAGATTGTGGAACTTCCTACAGCCATCAGATTCATCAGTTTGAGCAGTCTTGACGCTCCCCACTGGGAAGAACATGTATTTTCAAAAAGTTGACTCAGTTCAGCCAGCACACAGTGACTGTCTCTTACCTGGATTCCCATGAAAATATCCTAACCTTAGAAGAACAAACAACAAAAATCAAACTGTGAGAGTAAGAAAACGAAACAAACTCTAGCTCCTAGGACAGCCAACTCTATTCTGGTTTATATGTTTCTCTGTTCAAATATGCTGCTCTTCTTGGCTTATATTTCACTGATTTGTCTGCCACCTTCCATCATCCCTGTGCATGCCATATCATTCTTCTGTGGGTCCGCATCTTCTCTTCCTCTGCAGAAAGGCTCCTCTGGGACAGGGATGATCTGTTTGCTGGGGGGCCTCGCCTTCCTTAGTGCTCATTTGTCAAGTGCCCTTTTCACCAACCGATTTGCATGACATAAACTACTTAAATTTCAGTTGTTTCCTCTTATGTGTAAGATGATGTAGAGGAAAAAAGGAAACAGAATGAAGGTTCATTTCTAAGAAGAAAAAAGACTTGAGGATGAATCAAGAAGGATTCCTTTGACCACAAATAGCCCTCTCACCAAGACACAAAACTAAGAAAAGAAATATGATGACTTTATAATTTACGAGCATTTCCCAAAATCTAACACCCTTTTATGATCAAAGGTCTCATAAATTGGGTATAGAAGGAACATGCTCAATGTGAAAAAAGGCCATATATGAAAACCACAGCTAACACTGGGGACGCAGTTAAAGCTTTCCCTCTACAATCAGAAATAAGACAAGGGTGCCCACTCTCACCCTTCCTCCTCAACATAGGGCTGCAGTGTGTCCAGAACAGTTAGGCTAAGAAAGAAAAGACATGTAAGTAGGAAAGGCAAAACTAAAATTGTGTTTGTTTGCATATGAGATATTTTTATTTTTATTTTATTTTATTTTATTTTTAAAATATTTTATTAATTTTAGAGAAAGGGGAAAGGAGAGAGGGAGAGAGACATCAATGTATGTTGCCTTTCACCTGCCTCCAGCTATACACCTGGCTGGACACCTGGTTTGCAACCTGATTATGTGCCCTGGCTGGGAATTGAACCAGCAACCTTTGGGTTCGCAGGTAGGTGCCTTATCCACTGTGCCACCAGCCAGGGCCTGAGATGATATTTTTAAAAGGAAAGTATCCTAAAGACTTCACCAAAAAACTGTTAGAACTAATGAAATGCATGCAGGGAAATTGTAGATATACAATCAACATTCAAAAAATCAGTTGCATTTTCTATACACTAACAACAAAAAGAAGTAAAACAATTCTATTTACAATAGCATAACAATAATAAAATACTTAGGAATAAATTTATCCAAGATGGTGAAAAATCTGTATACTGAAAACTATGACTTTGATGAAAGAAATTAAAGACACAAATAAATGACAAGATATCTTGTAGTCCATAAATCAGTTTTATTAATATTACTAAAATGTCCATACTAGTGAAAGAAATTTACATATTTAATAAAATTTCTATCAAAATTCTAAAGGCATTTTCACAGAAGTAGAAGAAAAACAATTCTAAAATGTATATGAAACCATGAAAGACCTAGAATATCCAAAGCAATCTTGAGAAAGAATGAAGCAAGAAGCATCACATTTATTGATTTCAAATTATACTATAAAGCTATAGTAATCAAACAGTCTGATGCTGTAAAAAAAACAGACAGGCCAACGGAACAGTATCAAGAGCCCAGAAAGCCCTGGCTGGTAGCACAGTGGATAAGGCGCTGGCCTGCGAACCCAAAGGCCGCAGGTTTGATTCCTCAGCCAGGGCACATAACCAGGTTGCAAACCAGGTCTCCAGTCAAGTCTGTGGCTGGAGGCAGGTGAAACACAACCATACATGGATGTCTCTCTTCCTCTCTGCCTCTCTCCCTTACCCTCTTTCTTAAAATAATGAAATAAAATCTTAAAAAAAAAAAAGCCCAGAAAAACCCAAGCATATACCATCAATTAATATTTGATAAGGGAGCCAAGACTATGCAATGAGGAGAGAAATATTTTCAATAAAGCTGGATATCACATGTAAAATAATGTAATTGGAATACTACTTTAAACCACTTACAAAAATTAATTTGAATTGCATTAAAGAATTAAATGTAAGGCCTGAAAGTATAAAAACTAGAAGAAAATATATGGAAAAATATACATGAATGAATAATCTGGGGATCTGCTATGTAGTTTGGTCCTCATAGATGCAGCTTGCCAGAGGGGTGAAGGATGGGGTTGACAAAAAATGGATTAAGAGAGTCAAAAGGTATACACTTCCAGTTATAAAATAAGTTAGTCTTGGAGATGTAATGTACAGTAAGGCAACTATAGTTAATATTAATTGCATGTTTGAAATTTGCTAAGCAATTAGATCTTAAAAGTTCTCATCACAAGAATTTACAAGAAGAAAATTCTGTAACTAATACAGGGTGGGACAAAGTTAGATTTACAGTTTTTTGTATAGAAAACAATACAGTAACTAATAAATAATAATGCAAGAATAAACTGTTTTGCACTCATAAGCATAAACCTACTTTTGCCCACCACATATATAGCTTGGTATCCATACTTAACAATCATGTATTATATACTTGAAAGTTGCTAAAAGTAAATTTTAACTGTTCTTACTACTAAAACAATAGTAATGTGAGGTGATGGATGTAACTAACCTTATTGTGGTGATCATTCTGCAGTACATCTATATATCAAGTCATCACATCGACCTTAAACTTACATAATGTTGTATGTTGATTATATCCCAATAAAGCTAAAAGAAAAATTGAATGTTTATTAAAAGTCTTATTTTATCTATTGAAATAATAAATAAATGTACCTTTCTTTGTATAATATACCATAAAGCAATAAATTACAAGTTAAAGACATAAAAAAGGTTCCTCCTTATAAACTGTGTTTGAGCCAGAGTTCAGGATGGTATGTGTTTTATTCTAGGAAGCCAAGGTGTGCTGAGGGATGAGTATAAGAGCAGCAAAGCAGCTCTGGAGCAGGATTCTCTTTAGGGCCCTATCACAGGGCCTGTACCCACAGAGAGAAAGCAAGCCATGGCCCCAGGGTGGGTCTCAAGGTTAGGACAGAGATGGTATAAAAATTTGAGAAGGAACCTTTAACCAACTCTTGAGAAGTGAGGAGTAGAGAATAACAGAAAACAGATTCATCGCCCTATGTTCTTTTATTTCTTCATATATCTTTGCCTTCTTTTTTTTGAAATTTTATTGTTGTTATATTATATCCATCCCCTTTTTGCTCCCCTCTGTCCCCCTCCCCACCCATCCATTCCCCCCAAAGTCAATCCCACCTGTTGTCCATGTCCATGGTTCCTTTATACTAGGTTCTTGTCTAAGCTGTTCCCCTTCTTTGCCTCTGCCTCCCCCCTCCCCCCAACCCCTTTCCCCCTGACCACTGAAGGCCTATTCATTGTATTCATATATTTGGTTCTGTTTTGCTTGTTGTTAGCTTTGTTCATTATTGTCCTGTAATGGGTGAGATTATATGATATTTGTCCTTCACTAACTGGCTTATTTCACTAAGCATAATACTCTCCAGTTCCATCCATGTTGTTGCAAAGGGGACGAGTTCCTTCTTTCTTTCTGCTATACAGAATTCCATTGTGTATGGCAATCATCAACAAATTAACAAACAACAAGTGTTGGCAAGGATGTGGGGCAAAGGGAACCCTTGTGCACTGTTGGTGGGAATGTAGGCTGGTGCAGCCACTGTGGAAAACAGTATGGGGTTTCCTTAAAAAACTAAAAATCGAACTGGCTTTTGATCCAGCGATTCCACTACTTGGACTATACCCAAAGAATCCTGAAACACCAATTCATAAGAACCTATGTACACCTCTGTTCATGGCAGCACTATTTACAATAGCCAAGTGCTGGAAACAGCCTAAGTGCCCATCAGCGGATGATTGTATTATCTTTGTCTTCTTTAGTCTATAAATAGTATTCAGAAAACTGCTAACTTCCATGAGGGTAGGACCTCATGGATTTTTTTTCTGCTGTGTGTCTGCAGCATTGAGAAGAAGGTTTAGAATCTAGTGGGCACTCAGTTAATACATGATGGATGAAAGAGGAAGCAGGGTGGGTGGGAAATAAAAAAAGAAAAGGTAACAAACTGGAGGTCAGTTGGAAGTAAAAAGGGAAACTAAAGGCAGAGATAGAAAAATAGAGTCAAAAGCACCCAGTCTCTGAGGTGCTTGAGCCCTCTGCTTGGGGAGAGTTAATGCAAAGGAGGAACCCTGGATATCATTAAGGTTCACAGCCTGTAGCATTAAAACAAAACAATAGCTTAGGATAAAATACAACTCCTATTGATTGAAGACCAGATATAAATTTTCCCCTGGAATTCCTCAGAAAGAAAATAATGGTCTCCCCAGTCACTCCAGAGCTTTCACTTGCCTTCCTGCCCCATTCAGCTGGGGCTACAACTCATTGATGCCAAAATCGTGGTCTTCACCCAGGGTGCATGCTCCCATAGTGCACCCTATTCCAGGTCTTGGGAACACTGGGACTCCTAGAGGGGGCAGAAGTTTGTAGCCAGGAATTTATAGATTGCCAAACACCACACGCGTTATTCTGATTCACAAGCCCTTCCCCCACTCCCCAGGCCATGTCCATACCTGTCTACCTCTTGGATGTCACAGGTAAATGGAATTAACATAGTCCTCAACAATATCCTTACAGTTGTCTCATGAGTCCTTGACTTTCTTACTAACAGTGAGCCCCAGAAGGCAGTAGGTGAGATGACAGCAGAAACTGCTAGTTGAAATTAATTTTTAGTGACAGGAATGATTGGTTGGGAAAATAAAAGTGACAAGAACCTTGAAACAAACAACGTGCTAGCTTAGAATTCACAACAACTGTTGGTTTTAATGCATTTGAGAATAACTTGGGCAGAATTCCAAAATCCCAGTCCTTGCCCCCTGACCTCCTGCCATGCAGATTCGTGGGTTGGGGAGGAGGGTGCTCCCCAATGCAGGCTGCTTCCTACTGGGGGCTTTGACCCCTATCCCAGGGAGAAATCACCAGGATCACATCTGTGTCCAAGGCCAGTGGTTTCTGTACCCTGATCTCCACCCTTGGGTAGGCAATGGAAGGGGGTAAAGAAAGACAAATTCAAGGGTGAGGAACTTTAAGGGAAAAGGGACTTTTCTCTCAGGTCCAGAGAAAGATGGGTTAGTCATGTCTTAGCCTCACACCTCTAGCCTTTTCCTATACAGGTACATTTTCTCTCTTGGGTCCAGGCAAGAGCACCATTGGAAGATCCTTCTTGGAATGAACCTACACACACACACACACTCACTCACACACACCCCTTTTTTGTGGCATGAATCCTCCCAATCCCTTATCATTTTACTTTATTTGAAGCACTTAACAGCAGCCCTGCTGTGTGGGTACTGAGATGTTAATTATAATACCTTTCCAGTATGGCTAGTAGGGCTTAGAAAGGACAGGTAACTCACCCAGGACCTCCCAGCTCATTCAGAAAAGACCTGGATTCTAAAACAAGGTATGTCCAGTTCTCAACTCCTTCCTGTATCCACTGAATTTCGCTAACCAGTCTATCCAGCCATCTCTGTGTTCCATGAAATGGTGCCACCAGTCCAAACTGTCACAAAGTGTGGAAGAGAGACTTCCACTGATAGTTGCTTGGAATAGCAATTGTCATGCCACTGTTTTTTAAGAGGTAGTCTTTTCCCTGCTAGGCAATTTCTGAAGAACTAAAGTAGGCAGTTATTTAAAACATACTTGGCTTCGATTTTGACATGGTTTCCATCAAGAATCAGGAGCAGCACCTAGGAAGAAAAACATAAAAGTGACCATTCACGTGTGGAAAGCCTGAAATAAGATACCATTTTCTGGCATCTGAAGGTGAGACTTCCGACAACAGCCTTTCACCCTGTATTTCTTCCTCTGTTATGACTGAGCTTCAGTGTAAAACCAAACCAAGGGAGCCGAGTGGAGGAAAAATAAAGCTGATTGAAAGCACATCAGTCTAGAAAAGTAAGGGAGTATTTAAAATGGAGTGGGTAATGAAAGAAAGATCTTTAATTCTGAAAAGTCAAGGATGTGACTTGCTCACTTTTTTGACTTGCAAAATTTGTGAAAAGAAATGGAGAGCAAGTAGGAAACTGCTATGTGCTGGGCACTGAGTGAGCCTCAATGGCCTCATTCAGTCCTCGAAACATCAGGTTTCCGTTTGGAGGGAAAAATGGAAACAATTCAAGTAAACAAACTATCATTAAGATAACTGGAAAATGGACCAAGTGTCATGGAGGAGGCAAGTGAGGTAATGTGAAGGAGGATAACTGGGGAAAGGAAGTTAGCCATGCAAAGTAAGAGGTGAAAAACGTTCCAGGAAAAGGGTAAGGCCCTAAAGCCCGGGGAGTTAGTCATGTTTGCAGATCTTCCAGGACATCCCCACAGTGATTGGGAGTTTAGAATATTTCCCCAGCTCAGTGGGAAGACACTGGGGGGTTCTAAACATCATGATCCTATGATGTTTCATGAGCTGATTTGTGGAACAATTAGTTTCCCTCTGACAAGAGAGATGTTCTGATCTGCTTTTGCTTAATTTAATAGCTTTACACATGTGAGCACATGGTATTGACCCTGTAAGCCTTAAAATAAGTGGCACACCTGCGAACAAGTACCCATCACCCCTTGATCTCTCCAGGCCTGAGAGGGTAAGGGACACAGGAGGGGCTGCTCAGCTATGCAGGTCCCTAGATTGTCCAGGGGCCAGCAGCTTGAAATGTGATGAGTTTGTTTCAAGAGCTCTAGTATCAGTAGAAGGGCATTTTTATGGAATTGCCAACCAGCAGGGTTTTGAGTGCTGGCTCTGTGCCAAGTGCTGTACTGGATTCTGTGAATTCAAAATGAATGAGATGGGGAGCCTGCCCATTCCATTCCTGTGTGTCCTAAGAACCACAGTGATGCCTATTTTATCTCAGGGCCCCTCTTGCCTCCACCTTGTTTCTCCCTGTTGAGGACTCATCCCCCACATTGATTCCTGATCTGATTTTGGGTGCTGATATCTGGTACATATTAAATTGTCAGCGGATGGGCATGCAAGTGAGTGTAAGAACTTCTGTCTCCATCTACCAAACACTTCAGGTGATAAACTCCTCTTTGTTGTCCAAAGGATAGTTTGTCTTTGAGTAATTTATGGTGCAGAATACAAGAAGAGTACAAAACAGAGGTTCTTAGCATGAAATTCAGTTCCTAGAGAATCCAGGTGTGGGCTTTGGCGGAGGAGATGGCCCAAACCTCATGCCTCTTATCTGAAATTTCAAATGTACAGCCTTGGGCATTTTCTTGCAGGAAGAAAGTATATAGATTATAGATAGACCTTCTCAGTGGATCTTAATAATTCTCTAATAGTTAAAAGAAGTTGTCATTATTATACCTCTGATTGTATTGGGAACCGTCAGTCCCATTATACCTGGTAATGACAAATTACCAGATAATCAGTAATGATTTGTCAAAGCCATTTTCTAGGAAAACTCCTCTTCTTCACCCATAAAAGTCTATTTACTCTTTAACCAAGCCTCTGGGCAGTGTGAGGGGCATCTGTGAATAGGAGATTTGACTTTCTTCAGATCACCTGGTGTAGTTTACTGAAGAAAAATGGTATGAAACACAAGTGGAATACAACCCAGGCTTCCTGGAATTCATTGCTTCTGACCCGTCTTTCCTTTATTATCTCATTTGCTACTAATCACTGAGTGGGATGGGTGGGTGATCCACATGTTATAGGTAGATAGCACAGCTCAGAGCATTTAACGAACTTGTATCATTAAGCTAGTGACTATTGTACCCACCTGGAACCCAGGTCCCCTGATTCCTTGCTCAGGATTTGTTTTAATCAGATACGGTGAGGCACAAGCACATGGGAATGACTGGTGTGAAGGAAGAAGTTTATCATGCTCTAGGGCCACGTGGCAGCACCAAGGCCAAATAAGCCGCCAGAGAGAGGATTTGTGAGCTGAAGACTTTATCTTGGTTTCCCTGACAAGAAAGAGGAAAGCAGGGCACTCAGGTTTAGGATTGAATAATTTCAGCAGGCTCTGAGGGGCTGTCCCTACTTGCCTGGTACCAGGCCCCATGGTGATTAGGGCAGGTAGTCCAAGCTGTGAGCCCCTGATAAAAGGAGGTGGTTGGAAACCTGGGCTCTGGAATGCTTGGTTTACATATCAAAGTGCACTAGCAGACAAGTTGTCTACTATCCCCAGGAATTAGCAAACCCTGGGAGGGACAGCCCATCCAGGGCAGAAAGACTCCAGATATCCGAGCATCAACACTACAGAAAATAAAAAGATAGTCAATGCACTGGTTCTGCTCCCTGAAAGAATTTTATCACCCACTTTTGGAGGCGTTTGCAGCTTGACTTCTCACTGACCCATTAAATGGTGTGTAATCTCCTCCGTTCCATGAGCTACCCTGGTCACAGTCTCTGGGTCACCCAGAGACACCCATCTCTTTCACTTTGACAAATCACATGGCCCTAAAACTGGACTTCCATCCCCTGGCTGGAAGATTACACCTGGTGATTTTTTTTCTGATTCAAGATATTTTCAAAACCACACATGAGGAATCAGGGACCGTGCTTGAGAGAAAGGAGGTTATACAGATTCTTAGAGCATCCCCAAAAATGACAGTTCATTTTTCATAATGATCTATGATATTCATTTGTGGAAATTTTATTACTTTTGTAATTTAATTCGATTTTTTCCATTTTATTGCTGCTCAGGGCAGCATTACCTTATTTGCCTCTCTCATCCTTCTGGATAAGGATGTTTCTTCTTTTATTATGAGCATGATGGATTCCAGATTAAAGCAGCCTCCTCAATATAACTGTTCCACTGGTGCCAACCTTCCCTGCGTCCACCTCTACTCCTGCAGCAGTTTCATGAAGACTCATACTGGCAGTGATTTATGAAGTATTTTTGTGAATAATCAAGTTCCAGCCCTCATTGCCTGCTTAGAAATTAAAAATTTTATTCAGAAATATTCCCCTGCATCAGTAATCATAGAGATGAGCAAACAGGAAAAGTCGGTTAGTAATAGCTTGTGAAGATACAGATTAAGAGCATATTGAATAACATCAAATTGACTTTACAGCATAGAGACATCAGGAGACCTCTTTCTAAAGCTGAAATCATGCACTACTTTTGAGAAATCCTGGAGGTGTTTGAGGGAATGACTGAGCTGGGCCGTGGGGTTGAAGGGAAGAGTAGGTGAGAAGATAGGATGGAGAGTGCCCATGCTCACTTGCGGAAGATGCCACATAGCTGGATTAAAATTTAGAACCCGTGGATGCGGGTACCCATAGGTACTAGACAACTCTTACAGAGAATTTCATTTATATCTATAATACATATAACTTCAAGTTTTTTAAGGTAGAAATACTGGATTTATAGTTAAATATTATTTTAAAATCAAAGATCACTTTCTGTTTTCTATAAAAGTAAAGGCTGTATTCAGAGGCTCCTCAGTGCCCAGTCCCTAGGCACTTGGATTTGGGAGGAAGAATGGGATTATTATAATTTGAAGAGACAATGTTCTGTTTCAGTATGAACCCCAGCCCAGCAGCGACAGGCATCCTGGTACAGATCTTCCCTCTCCTGCTTGCCCACTCTGGTCAGTGTCTGACACTCTAACCTTGTTGTATGGACACAGGCTTCTTTGATAATGTGCTCTCTATCTAGTTCCTCCCTTTTTGTTTTCAATCACCTACTGAATTATAACTCCCCGAAGTTTAGTCCCAGTCCTTAGCAATCAATAGAAACATCTTTATTGGAAATGGCTCTAGTGATTTCTGAATTCCCAGTCCCATGTTTCTTCTTCTTGTGGTTATTTTTTCCTTAAGTGTTGAACTGCTACGCATGGGCACTTTTTAAAATCTAGACCCCTGGGTTTACTTAATCTGAATCTCTGGTGGGTGGGTACTGAGGACTCCACCTCCAATCTGTGATTTCAAGTTCCTAGTAGTTCTGATGGCTGGAGGTACCTTCACCTCTCACCTGTAACATTCCAGGGCCTCCTACTTAGTATTTCTGTTTCCATCCTCACCTCCCTGTGGTGGTGATTCTTGAACCTGGCTACACATTGCAACTTCCACAAGGAGATTAGAAAGCTGGGCCCTGCCTGATTTAATTGATCTTGGATGGGGCCTGAACATTCAGAATTAGATCATCACAGGAAAATGAAATGGGCAGCCAGGCTGAGCATGACAATCCACCACGTGTTCTGCACACTGCAGATGGAATGCACATTTACAATTTTATAGGTAGCTCATGTTGGTTTCCACTCAGTTCCCCCAGTGGTTTCTGTTGTTATAAACAGATAAATAAACAACTAAATAAAATCCATTCTCTAACAGTGGACACAAAGGCTCACATGATTTGGCATCTATTATTTGTCCAAATTTACTCCCTACAACCTCTTGTAGCCAACCCGACTCTATCCCCACTGGTTTCTTCCATATCCCTTGAGCATCCCTCAAGGACTCAAGGACTTTGTACCATTTGTTTCTTGGAACATTCTCCACCAATAACCATGTATCTTTCTCCCCCAGCCCATTTCCTCCAGATCCCTGTTCAAATACAACCATATTAGGAAGGCCTTCCCCTCCCTTCCTTCCTAAAACAGCAGCTCCCCATGACTCTCCAATGCATTACTCTGTTTTATTTTCTTAATAAGCATTTCACCCAACAAATAGTCTATGCGAATTTGCCATTTATTATGTTTCACTCTCACAAACATCTAAACTCCCTGAGAGACAGAGAGTTTGTTTTATTGATTCATCATATCCCTAACACCAGGAATGGTCCCTGGAACACAGTATGTGCTTGGAAGTTACTTGTGGTGGATGGTGAACTGCTGTTCGTGGGCCGTCTCAAAAGCATTGGTGTTGGTGGTCTCCCATTCATCACTAAGGACGTGTGAGAGTGGCAGCAGCATGTTTCTGGCTGTGCAATTGCTCCCTGGTAGCTTCTACTGGCAGATACTTCCCTTCCCCTATTTTAATGGTTACAGAAAGGAGATAATTTAATTCATGATCTGTGCAAATTCGGACCACCTATGTATACCAAAGGTTGAAAGGAATAATGCCCCTCCACATTTTCGCTAGAACTTGCATCTATATAAGTAAGAGGCATAAATCTGTCTTTTGGAAAAACTGGATTGTTTGTTTCATTTTGGAAACTTTATACTAAGTAGATTAAAGTTAAGTGACTTTGAACTTTGAAATGTCCACATCTTAACATTTTTATTAAGTATAATTGGGTTTGTAGAACATTTAAAGACATCCAAACTTAAATGGAAGATCAAAATGAACTAATAGGTTGATGCAGACTTTTTTCCACTCTGCCCTTGAGCAGAGCTAATGAAGGTGGTGCGTTCATGCCTGCAGATGAAGAGCACAGGGCCTGGCTTTCTGGGGAACGTGGTGCCCCTGACGACTGCCCTGGTCTGAACTGGGCCATGATGGTGATGCCTTCTCACGATCAGCTGTGCCTTGGACCTGGCTTTCAGGACCACCCTTGGTCTGCCCCTGCCAGGGCACCTTGTCACATCAGAAAAGTAGTTGGACGCAGGGCGGATACAGGAAAGTTTGTCTGATGGTACTTCCTAAGGAAGAAAACTCCAGCCCTTGGAAATATGATCCATTAGGTTCCAAGACCTGATAGTGATGGAAATGAGGAACAATTTAAGTCTTGTTACTTGGAGGTTTTATACTCAGTTAATTGAGCAATGGAGTAAAGCAGCCCACCTTGGTAGATGCAAGGCCAGGTTTAATTTCCACATATCATCTTTTCTGTGTTTTTGATTTTTGCTGCCACATTCATTCTTCCTATGTCCTTACAGAATGGCTCTGGGAGTAGGGGTGTCATTATTTCCTTTTTATTTTAAGGGCTCTTTAATAATTAAAGCAATACCTGTTCATTTGTAAAAATAGTCAAGTGGCATTGAAATTTCTGAAGTAAAAAGTGTAAGTTCCTTCTTACAAAAAATAGGACTTCATGCTACACAATATCCTATAACTTGCTCCCCCACCCCCAACAGTTTATAATGGATGTCTTTCTACATGAGTACATAGCTGCATGGTATTCTCCTGCATTAAAGTACTATAAGTTTTTAGCCAATCGGCTGTCAAGAGGTCCTTACAGTTTAACAGTTTTTTGACCATTACAAATAATGAAGCTGAATATCTTTGTGTTTATATTATTTTTGTGTACTTGTGAAAATTGATAAACTTGAGCTAGAGAGCTTTAAAAAGACATGCACTCTGCAGTTCTGCCCCTTTCTGTCACTCTGTTACCGCTTGGTCTCACAGGCATTTTATTTGTTTTCCTGGCTATGAGATAAAAGCCTAGAGGTAGGATTACTGGTTCTGAAAAAATGCTATAGATATTGTTAAATTGCTCTTTAAAATATTTATTTTGGATTAAATCTCTTTTCTTTTTGTTGCCAGTTGAAAGGCATTATTGTGGGAAATCCAGGGTGTGAACCCAGTATCATTTCACTATGTTTATTTTATAGGCAGAGATGCAACAAGTCATTTCCATGCCACTTCTACTCAGATAAGGAGGCCAGCCCACTGGGAGCCAAGGACTGTACATAAATGGAAATATTAAAGATGATTCTGATTCTGTTTCACAAACCAACTAAACCAATATAATTCTATAAATCCCTCAGCACATACCTGACCCAGAGGATGGAGCTGACTGCAAAAAATGCCACAATGGTGGTAGTGCAGAGGGTATGGGCTGGTTTGCATTATGGTGATTATTGTTAGCACAATTATTCTTGAGCAATCATGTCTGGTCTAAAGTTTGGCACAATCCTACTGGTTTTCCAAATGGGTTGCCATCTTTTTAAATCAGGAGTTATAGAAGTTTTGCCAATGATTCACAGCATTGTCCTGGAGTTTTAACTATGCCTCCAAGAGAACTCAGCTTATCCTGTGGTTCTTCATCTGGATGGCAGAGGAGGGTTGGCACACACAGGTACCTTTACTTAAAAACAAATGGGTTGCTTTGTGTTGGGTCTTTTCTACTTTGTCTACAAAGATATAGACGTATAGCTTCATTTTCTAAGAGCTATCTGTTATGCTTTCTGCTTGGTTAAGAGCCAGTGGGCATGCAAGTTTTTATCAGTCTAGTGTTTCCTCTTAAATAGCTTAAATTTGAAACAAAAGGCAATGTGTTATGGAAACACCATGGATCTGGTCTCAAGAGAAAGGTCTCCAATCCTGTCTCCTGTGGGATCTGGCTGTGGACCTCGGAGCTGGCTGGGGGTTTCTGGAGTGGCCAAACCAGCATCTTCAGGAGGTAAAGAAGCAACCCCAGTGTTGTATTGAGGTCTCTGATTCCAGAGACCTTTGGGTAGATCAGGACTTGAAACTAATCAAATCATTTATTTCACTGAGCCTCAGTTTCCCCTAAATTAGACATGATCAGCTAAATTCCAACAGTGACAGAAAGGAAAAGTGAACAGGGGATGATGGCTCTGTTTTGGAGGGTCAGTGGTTACCCCCTTGGGCAATATGAGGCTGAATCTTCTCTTCTCCTGCCACCCCCACCTCCTGGCTCCAAGAGAAGCCAGAATCTTCCAATTAAAAACAAAACAAAACAAAAAAACCTTCCTTTTTATGTAACTCCAGTGGGAATAGCATGGAAAAGAGCTAGGAGAAGGAAGAGAGGCCAAGGCCACCCAGGAATCCCCCTTGCAGGAACTATGATGGATTAAATAACTGCCTTACTTAACAAAAATGAGGACAGACTAAGGCCACAAAACGATAATGTGTGTTTTTAAACATCTTTTTAGTTGGATATAAACCATCATCTAAAAACTAGTCTTTAAGTTATCATTCCCAGATAAGAAGATATTCCTAATTAGAACAAACTACATTTTTTGAGCATTTATATATTTTTATCCGTTTATGGTTTTTTTTGTTATTCTTTTTTTTAAGTCTTTTATTTTTATCCAAATACTTTAATTTTTTTCACATTTTTTATTTATTATTTTCAGAGAACAGGGAAGGGAGAGAGGCAGAGAGAGAGAGAGAGGGAGAGAGAGAGAGAGAGAGAGAGAGAGAGAGAGAGAGATGTATGGTTGCCTTTCACCTGCCTCCAGCTACAGAGCTGGCTGGAGACCTGGCTTGCAACCTGGTTATGTGCCCTGGCTGGGAATTGAACAAGCAACCTTTGGGTTCACAGACCAGCTCCTTATCCATTGTCCATTTATGTTTTGACTTGTGATGTTGCAAGCAGGTACTGTGCTCCATCGGGTCACATATGGAGAGTCATAACCCTTCTTTTCCGGCATCAAGTGGGTAGTCCAGTGGCAATCAACCTCACAGGCATAACCACACCAGACTTTAGTTAATTACAATCGAAATGAATGCTTGGAAGGAGCAGTAGGTGTATCTGACCCAGTCTAGATGCAGCAAGGGGATGTCAGCAGGTAAGGCATTGGTGCCACAGGCAAAGAGCATTGTTCTCCCACTACCATGTCTTCATTTAACTCAGTCTCAATGAGGTGCCCAAAAGGCTGGGTGTGGCCTGCTAGTAAAGGTTTATTTGGACAGTATGTATAGTGTCGACCCACACTAATTTGAATTAGGTTGCAGTTTGTTTCAAAGATTTTTTTTGCATTTAGCGTATAGTACCTTTTAAATATCTTGATGTTGTTGCAAATAGCAAGATTTTCGTTCTTTTTATGGCTGAATAATATTCCATTCTGTGTGTGTGTGTGTACGTGTGTGTGAATGTGTATGTGCTTGAGTGTGCGTGTGTGTGTATACTATCTCTTTGTCCATATCATCATATATTCTTTATCCATCCATCTACCAATGGGCACCTAGGTTGTTTACATATCTTGGCTAATATTATAAATAATGCTGCAGTGATATAGGGGTATATATTTATTTATAAATTAGTATTTTTGTTTTCTTTAGCTAGATATTCAGATATGGAATTTCTGGGTTGATTAGTGGTTGTATTTTTTTATTTGTTGAGGAACCTCTATAATGTTTTGCATAGTTCCTGCCCAATTTATAATCCCACATTGTACAGGGTTCCCTTTTCTCTATATCTTCTCCAAATACTGTATGATTTTCCTTATGTGGCAAATCTGAAAAGCAAATAAATAAAACAGAAACCGACTCTTTTATACAGAGAATAAGCTAACGGTTGCCAGCAAGGAGGAGAACAGGGGAATGGATGAGAAGGGTGAAAGGGAATAAGAGGTATAAACCCCCCAGTTTAAAGAGAAAGTCAGGGGATACAATAATGTATAGCATAAAGACAATAGTCAATATTATTGTAAAAAACTTTGCATGGTCGTAGCTGGTTACTAGACTGATTGTGGTGACCACGCCATGAGGGATATAAATGTTGAGCCACTATGTTGTACACCTGAAACAAATCTATTTTTATGCCAACTATAATACAAAACAAACAAAGTATTCTGGCCCCATGGGAGAGAGTTAGGAAAGCAAGAGAAAATAATGGAGCCAAGGTTTTACATGTGTTCTCTGCATTCAGGAGCCAAAACTCTAGGAAGGCTTGAGAGGGCCTCCAGCGGTGTCCTGGCTCCAGGCTGTGCTTCTTGTCCCAGTGAATTACCTCCTCAAATCCCACCCGAGACCACAGGTGGCAGGAGAGCGTCTGCAGCCTGTCCTCACCACTGGGGGGAAGTGTTGAGGGTCTTTCAGTGGCGTTTTTATTCCCAAACAGAGCACACTCTGCATTTCCTGTGTGGATGAGGAGAACAGTTGCGGATTTGGTCCAGACCTGATGATCCTGGTCCATATGTGTGTAGCTAAACCAGGCCGGGACGCTGCCGGTCTCTCATTTCAAGTTATTCTCCTCTGTCGCGAGTTCCACACCGAAAAACAAGCACCACCAGTGCCATATGGTTTCAAAGATCAAAGGCCCCGGTTTTGAATATATTTCAAGCTGACTGTACTTCAAATGTTTTAAATATGTGCCTCCAGATGGGAAGTATGGAGCATTAACGAGGTAAACCACATGTGCATGAGCCATGATGTGGTCTGTGCAGGACAGTGAAAAGTGAATACCACTGATGCGTGTGTCTGTCTTCCTCTCAGGTTCGCATCTTCACGTACCTCATTGGACGAGAGGCGGCTTTTGCAGACAATCTCAAGTGGATGGCCTGTGCCAACAAAGGTAGGCCCCCGGCTCTGAATGCCTTCTCCTCGGATGTGCAGAAACCAAAGAGTCATGAGGAAGCAGACAATTCTAGGACAGGGCTGTGAATTCAAGATAAGGTCTGGGTATTTCGACATGATTTTTCATAAACTAGTGACAGCTTGTCTCAAAATATGCTGCCGATCAATTTTGAGGACATAGTCAAGGGGAGTGGTTTAAGCCTCTCTACCCTACTGCTTAGGAGCCAGCAACCTTGGGAGAATCACTGTAGCTGAGCCCTGTACCCGCGCACCCAGAATACCCTTGCGCTCAGCTGTGCGTTCTCAGCCCTTGCCTGTTAGGCGGGGCCTCAACACTGGTTCTGGCCAATAGTCTGTAAGCAAAACCAAGCTGGGTCATTTCCAGATTATGAATTTAAGAGCTGGTGTGGTGATGCGTATACTCTTTTTGGTTCTTGTGAACTCAGAAACTACATGATGGAGGTCACAAAATGGAGTAACTTGCATCAGCCTGAGTCCCTGAATGACCACATGTAGGAAATACCTTTCCACTCATCCTGTCCCCTACCCTCTGTCAACCCACACTACATACATAGTGTATGTGATAACCCTTTGTGTTGAGCCCCTGAGTTTGCTGGTTTGCTATATTTCTATAGCATAACAGCCGACACAACTAATTAAGTCAGTTAATCCTATCCTTAATGTTCTAATTTTCAAAATGAAGTGGTAATAATAGTTCTTCCTTTGATTCTTATTAAATCTAAGGATTAATAAAATGATGCACATTAGGGGCCTAATGGGTACTGGAACATAGTAAGTGCAATAATTGTTGGCTTTTCTATATTTATAGGCTAATTGATTAATGATCCCCTTCTGTAATTAAGAAATAGTGGTTTGGGGAAGGCACAGAGAGGGAAGTAATGAGCCCAACAGCCTATGATGAGCTTCTTTGCATTCTATCACAACGAAGGAGGCAAAACATAGTAGCTAAATAGATGATAGAATCCATATTCCTTGAGTCTGAACCCAGATTTATTGAGTTTAAATTCACCCTCCATCACCCTCCAACCATTTGCAAGTGATCAAACTTATCTGGGTCTGAGTTATATCATGTACAGAACTGAGCAGGTGATGAGACCTGCCCCATTCAGATATTGTGCGAGTGCACGGAACGGGGCTGTCTACGTAAAGCTGGTTGCTCAGTGCCGGCGCATCAATGCTCTGTTATTTCCTGGTGTCATCGTGATCTATGCACATGTCTTATGGCCTTCCTCAGGCTACACACTCCATGAGGGCAGCCTTTGGCTCAGATTTCAGCTTGAGCACTAGCAGAGCCCTGCCTCCTACCTTACTCAGAGTGGGTGATCATTTGATGTTCCTAAAATTGATTATAAATACTTATGAAGGAAGACCTCTTTTATTGCTCATATATTGGGATGGATGGATACAGTGGTCTATTTTGATATTGTCTCCTGAGCCCTCCTTTACAAGAGTTTGTACTTCAGTGGAGGAAAGAGGAACAGGTGAAGGCTTTGCAGGTCTCACTCTAGTTTTAGTGACTTCAAACAAAATCATTTTAGTTGCAAGCTACCAAAGTTGCTTGCAATTTTTTTTTTTTTTTTTTTTAAAGGAGTGTTTTAGAGAGAAAAAGGAATGACTTAGAATCCAGACTGGGAAGGAAACCTTGTGTCTCACGAGGACCAGGGAGCTGTGTTTTTATTTTTCTTTCCTTTCTTTGTTTCCTTCTACACTCCATGGTGTTCTTCTCCATAGGTAGATCTTTTCTGCTAGGGCTTGTGCATGTTTAGAAGTGGCCATCCTATATCATGCACACCCACCTATCTACACAACAGTGATTCTGGGCAAGGCATGATATTAAAAAGGAGTTTCTATCTTTTCCACTTGAGGCTGATCTGCAACTCTAAGTTCTGAATTTAAGTCTCCCACCTCCCATCCCCAAAAGACAATGACACCCAGCTTCGACCTCTAGCTGAATTGGGTGTGAATACAAGTAGGCCCACAGAGAAAAATTACATGCACTCTGAGGGGCTCAGCATTGCCCCTCATGGGGAGCAGGGCGTGGGATGTAGGATGTTCTCAGATAATAGGTACATAGCCAGGCAAATAAACTTCATCCAGAATGTCACTCCCTCTGCCTGGCATTGTCTTTAAGTATCTGCTTCCCCTTGGAACAATATTTTATGCAAGTCTCAATTTCCTCATTGAAAAAGTGGAGACCTGTTTGGAAGTCTTAACATTTCCTTGAAGCTTTAGAATAACATACTCTATGATTATTTTCATTTATGGGCTGGCTCGCCTCACTGTAGGTATCAGTAATTCTGATTATCCCAGAGTAACACATTTGGCTTCATTTCAGGGGGACGTGTGGGAGGAATGTAGCCATGAGGGGACGAAAGCTGAGTGCATCCTATATTTTCTCTGAGGAAAGAGGCCATACTTGAAATAGTTTCTGGAACTTTGTTAACAAATGAAAATCTTGAGTGAACTACACTTTTCCTGCCTCCCCCCCACCTTTATTCTGTGGTCTTGTAAAAACAAAAAAGAGGTCCTTTTAATTTTTAAAAAATTTTGCTGGTATTTCTGCCACATCAGATCGCACTTCTTCCCATCAACTAGTATGCATTTAGTCATGGGTTATTGTTTTTACCACTGTCTGTGTCCAGCTGATGAAAATTACTCAAATTGAAGTCTTGTCTTAATCAACTAATATTACACCATAATTTAGTTTTAGTCATTGTTTATAAGAATCTTTGAAGCATCCTTTTGAAGACAGTTGAGTCAACTCAGAGTATTTCAGGGCCTGGCTATAGAATATAGCCCTTTAGATTGAAAAGTTCCTAGTATAGCAATTTGGAAAATCCAAGGAGGTAATAGTAGCTGGTTAGCTGGCCGGGCCTCGGATTCCACAGTGATTCTCCTTCCCTTCCTGTCTAAATCCAGTCATTTCCTTCCCTGCCAGAACCGGTCCCTCTCAAAAGTTTTACCTTCCTTACTCTGCTTCTCCTGTAAAGGGCGTTGGGAATAAAATGCCATTGTTTACCACTCTTCAAAGTAGCAGTTGCCATCAAAACGTTAGTTTCCAGTCATCTGTGCCCATATAAACATTGGCTTCACGTTGCGTCAGTTATGGGGTTTTAGACCACGTAACATCAGTGAGCAAGTATTCTTCTATGGTCATTAATTAAATCATTGTTTATAGTCTCAGATTGTTATAGTATGGAGGCAGCATAACATTTTTCATCTCAAGTGACATGAGGTCCAGAGGGGCCCCCCTTACATATTTTCATCCTGACTCAGACAAGTTCTGCCGTGAAATGAGTCATTAACATTCAGGGGCCAGAGCAGACTCAGAGAGAGCCCAGGGGAGCCCAAGGAGAAGCTTGCTGGTGGATGGGCCAGGCCTGGCCAGAGTGGCCCGGGGGAGGAACAGGAACCACCAGGGCCCGAACACCTTGCTCAGTCAGAGGTTAAGGACCCATTATCAGTCCAGAACTTCTTGCTTGGAAGTCTGGTAGCCAGGGGACTGTTCTCAGCCAGTGGACCTCAGACATGGCCCCTGGAAATGGATGTCTGGGGACATGTATACCCCTTTCAGGAGTTCTCTGCCTCCTTCAATGTATCAGCAAATTCCAGAGAGGCCTGGAGCTCATTGGTTTACTTCATTTTAAGCATACATTTCTTGAGGGAAACAGCCCTAATAAGGCAAAGCAGCAAGCCATTTTAAATACATTAAAACAATTGTTGCCACTGTACAATGGCTTGTGGATTGTAAAGATCTGAGTTCACACCATTGGATAAATACGTGAACTGGAAAACCAAAAAGAGGGGCCGACGAGCCCAGATATGCCATAAAGCCCTGATGACCTCCTCTAGTGTTCAGTGTGCCAAGATTTTAAATAAGCACTGCCTGAATCTCCTTTAGAAATCACGGTGAATGGAGTGTTTTCCAGCTGTGCAAATAAAGAAGGGCCTCCGTGTTTGGGTTCTCAACCAATCAGTCATCGTTAGGTCGAATGGAAATGCCACATGAGTTTCTTAGTTGTCCGCTCAGCTTGTCCCTCTTTGATAGGTGAATGGTCATTCTCTCCTTGTTAGAAAGCTAACTAGTGGCCTGAGTCCTCCTCAGAAGTTCAGAGCCCCAGTTCTTTTGCCATTAAAAAATTATTTCCCTCACTCCATATTTCCAAGTGTCTTAGCCCCTAAAAGATAGCTTCAAATTTATGAGGCCAGCATGGTTGTAGGTAAGTGCAGGGGAAGAGTGGCAATTAAAATTTAATGTTTTGGAGCAGGTAGAAGGCAGCAAAAAGAGCAGTTATTCAGAAATATTTGTATAATATTTTTTGTACTTTTTAACCAGGGTCTCCTCAGCCCCCCTAACCTACAGCCCCTGGTAACCACCATTATGCTTTCTGTGCCTTAAAGTTCAGGTTTAAGGAACAGAATATAAGTGATATCATACATATAAGTGATAGCCACCTATAAATGATATCATACCACATTAGTCTTTCTCTGTCTGACTTACCTCACTTAGCATAATAACCTGTAGGTCCATCTATGTTGCCACAAATGACAAGATTTTCTTCTTTCTCAGAACTGAATAATATACCATTGTGTGTGTGTGTGCGTGTGTGTGTGTGTGTGTGGAGGGGGTAGTGTTGATGGTTACTTAAGTTGTGTATATTCCATAGAACATAAAGACGGTGCTGCAACTATAGCAACTAAGGATGACAATGTGCCAGGTAGAGTGCAAAGTACTTTTGGATATTGTTTCTTTTGACCCTCACTAAAGCTCTATTAGGTGCTTGAGAAGAAAAGTGAGATTTAGTTCTCTTGTCTTAAGTAACAGCTGGCAGGTGGCAGAGCCGCCACTCAGGCCCAGTTGATCCAAAAGCCGAGCCTAACTCTTCACCAGGATGTGAGGTTACCTCTCTTTGGGAGAAGAAAGTCATGTTTCATGAAGACTCTTGCATTTCTTCCATAATTTGAAAGACCCCCAAAAAAGAAATCTGGAGATCGAGAAAAGACTTCATCAGCTAAGGAAGACTGGGCTGGGATTTCTACGCAGCCTGTGTGTTGCAGAAATAGTCCTGCCTCAGCCTGCATAGGCCTGTCGTTCAGTTTCTGACATTTTACAAGTGGGGACATTAAGAATCTGAGAGGAGGTGAGGCAGGTTAAGCTGTGATAGAGTTACAGGCAGGCTTAGCTCCATCATATGATCCTTTAAATTACCTTGTTCTAACATGACTTTTGAAATTTAAAAGGTAATATTATTCATGACAAAAGAAGGCTTATTTCTAAATTTGAGAGTCTGGCTGATTCTGATGGCTTCACACTCAAGTGGCCATTCTCCAGGTGGGCACACACATGCCCACCGTGGCCCCCTCCACCCCCATGGTCATTCTCTCCTGGTTCTCTCCTGAACATATGCCCTCTCACTGGATGTCTGTGAAGATCCAAGGAGATACGGAGATAAAAAGTTGTTTTAAAATTATATTTCTTTTTATAGAAGTAAGTGCTGTGATATTGATGGGGTGGAGGGAAATGATGGAGAATCCTGCCAGAGTGTTTCAAGAACACTTTTGTCCAGAAGGGATACAAACGAGGGCACCGTCTTCTCCTCCCAGTTGTTGCCCTGAGAGAACTGGGGTCTGGGCACTGACTTTGCTTCCACCTTGTCTTATTCAGAGGGGAAAGAGCATTTGTAAAGACTCAAAGGGAGTAGTGCCCTCCACACCAAAGATGGAACAAGGACTTTGGCATAAGGGTAGACAGCCAGGATCTCCCACTGAGGAACAGGCGTAGAGCCTTCAGCCCTGATGTCATGGTAAAGTGGAGTAATGAGTGATGGAGCACCTCATGCCAAGGCACCTTTTAGACAAGGGACCCTTCAGAAACCTCAAAGCAAGGGTGGTAGAACCTCAGAAATACAAAGTACCAGGCTGCGTGCGGTTTATCCCATAGAGTAGTTGTAACTCAGAGTTCACAGGAGGCTCTGCAAAGGAATAAAGTAAATAAATAGATGTTACGTAGAAAAATGAGAAGACCATTTGTAATAGGTGGCTAATTATAGCATTAATTACTCCTTGGTAATTACCGAATGATTGCTGATTCTGTTTTCCCACATGATATATGAAGTCCAAAAAGGCACATTATAGAAGAGAATAAACATTCAAGAGCTAGCGTTTAAAAGAAAAAGAAGGTGGCGGGGAGGGCCAGTTCAGAGGATGCAAAGGGAAAACAAGGGAAGCGTCTATGGTTACAGCCAAAGCGTCCAGCCCAGAGCCTCTTCCTGTTATCCATCAAAAGTCCATTTGTTAACTAAAACTTAGATGAAAACATTTAAAAACAAGAAAAGTCTTTCAGAAACGTTTGAAACGTTTTAATGGGTAGGGGTTAGATGATTAAATGTGCATTAAGCTTTGCAGTATACATTATTAATATTATTTTTATAATTTCAGCTTTTCTTACCTTTTATGCATCTGTGCCTCTGGTCTATGTATTGAAATAGAAGTTAAATTGTGGTCTGGGTTTTGAGGAGCTCTTTGGTGCTAATTATTGAGCATTTTACAGAAACCTCATGGAGAACCACACATTTCCCCGTGTCATCATCCACCTTTCCCTGCCCCGGGGACACAGGCAACTGAAAAGGGTGACCTGCTGGAGGAGGCCATGTCTGTCCTTTTCTAACACAGGAAGAGGCAGTGTCTTTAGTGGTTAAGAGCTGAGGTTTTGATCAAATGAAGCTGGATTCTGAGTGATGCGTGACAAAACACTGAATTCTCTGTGTTCTGGTTCCTCCCTGTACCATGAGCACAATAGTGGGGCTGGTATGATACCCAAAGCATCCAGGGCCAAGCTGAATCAGAATTAGACCTCAATGAATGTCCCTGCATCTCTAATGGCTCCCACTAACCCATGTGCCCAGCTCCGGAAACCCCTCTTCCAGTAAGACGAGCACCAGCGTTTTGTAACATCTCATGGACTAATATTCCAGTGAAAGAGAACATAATAAAGAAGCAAATCAGAATTCAGCAGCAGGTTAATCTGAAGAAAGTGAAAGGAAGCTGAACTGAGAGGGCATAAATTTAGACAGCTGAACGCTGCATAATAAACAAGGCCCAGCCACGATGGGGAGACTGGATAAAAGGTATACCAGCAAGAGGGTACAGAAAGTGCCAAAGCCTGAGAGGGGAATGAGCTTGGCTTGTAAGAGGAATAGAAAGGCCAGAGAACTGAAAAAATGAGACCAATAGTGAGAAAACTAGAGGGATCGAGGCCATTCAGGTGGGTGGCAAGCAACTGAAGGAGTCTTAGCGGTCTGGGTAAGAAATTGGGATTTTATTCTAACCCTAAATAGAACCTGTTTTAGGATCTTAAGCATGAGGATAATGATCTGCTTTATACTTCCAAATGATCCCTCTGGCTGCTGTAAGGAACCTTGATAATGTGGAGGGGTGGTAGGGAGGCTGTCTCTGTACTCTGGGGGAGAGACCCTGAACCTGGAGTGGGCTGGAGCAGCAGAGAAGGGGAAGTGGATTTTAGATATATTATACAGCCAGGAGAGTATGCCTGTGGATTAACCATGGGGTTGGGTGAGCAAATGATGGCTGTCAAGGATAGTTCTTATGTTTGGGGCCTAAATTGGGGAGTGGTGTCATTTGCTGAGATGGGGAACTCACAGTCAGGTGAGAAATGCATTTGGTGAGGGAAATCAGAAGTTGGCTTGGGGCGAGTTCAGTCTGAGAATCCTGCTAGTCATCCTGTGGAGGTGTCAGGTATACAGCTGGCTATGGGTCTGGACTTCTGGGGAGAAGCCAGCTTTCTGTAGCTTCTCAGAACTTGGACTATGACAAGCAATGCCAAGCAAGGATGATCTCAGCTCCATCCTGTCCAAATGTGTGGTGGTTTTTCCTTTCCACTCCCCTCCATGCTAATGACCTGTCTCTCCCGTCCTCCTCCTCGCATCCATTCCCTTTCTTCTCTTGGCTTTATTTTGGAAAACACAAATCAAAGATTTTTACTGTTGGCTTTGAGTATTAAGAAAATGTAGACAACCAAGAAGAACTTCTAAGGGATGCTGACTTTACTGCACACTGGGCATAGTCCCAAGTAGGAATTGGTCTACACCGAGTATCACTCACCCAGGTACCCTAACTGTCCAGAGCCCTCTCTTATCAACACGGCAACTCCTCTCTCAGCTGCGCTCTTTGTCTTGATTGTCTAAGACCTTTCCCTCAAAACCCAAGGCTTCCCCACTAGAGAAGAATTGAACTGTTTTCCTTCTTACACTTTCCTTCAAACACTGCTTACAGCTGCTGTGCATGGAGAGGTTAACTATGGCTGCCCCCTTTTATCCAGTGATCCTCTTTAAAATTTGTCTTTGCCACCACACCTCCAAGAGAGACCACCTGAAAGTCCTATGAAAGCAGTGTCCCAATGATCTCCCTAACTTTGGAGCCTGACCTCTGAGGCAGGGCCAAGGTGCACATGGGCCTCACCTGTGGGCTGCATGCTCAACCAGGAGCTCAGCGCCTGCTCCTTTGGGGCCCTGTTTTCACTGGGATGGGTGAGGCTCTGGCCCTGGCTGGGAGGGTGGGGATGGATGGGAGTGACAATGCATGTTAATTAGCACTGTGCAGAGCTGTCATCAGGAAGCCAGAAGCCACATGGTCCCAACCTGGTTTGGGGTTGGCACACCAAATTCAAACCAGCTGGCCTTTGTTTGCAAATGCCCTGGGAGGGTCCCAGCCCTTTCTGGCCAACAGAAGGGCTGGCATTTCCTTACCCTGAGTCCTGTTTTAGACACTAAGAAGTTCTATACACACTGTAGCAATGCTCTGACAGATCTGGCTTCAGAAGCACACATCCCTCTCTGATTTGTTGGCAATAGGAGCTGGCATGAGCTCAGTTCTAAGGGTCCTCCTTTAAAGGCATGGGGAGGAAACATGACTGTGCATCAATGGCCCCTGCTTAAAACCCTGTAGGATAAAGCCTGAGCTCCTCCCCGAGGTCCTGTGTGACAGCCCCCTGCTCAATCCTCTGACCTTCTAGCACATCCTGTGCCCCAGCTCCTTACCCTAGTCACTCTGAGCTATTTTCATTTCCTAGAAGGGGCCTTACTCTACCCTTCGGCCCTTATTTCCACTCCTTGCTTTACTGGATGCTGTTTAACACTTCCTGTTCTAGCTAACTGGTCCTCATCATTCATGGGTCAGTGGTGCTGGCCCTTCCTTGGAGCTGCCATGGACTGGCTGTCCCTGCTGTGTGCCCCAGGAGATGGGGGTCCTGCCCATTGTGTTAATCCCTGCTTCTCCAGTGCTAGGCACCAGGAAAGCCTCCCATAAATGTTTGAATAAAGGGCCCCTCTCATGGATGAAGAGCTGTGCTCAGTTCATCCCTTCCCTTCTAACATTGCCTAATCCGTGCACAGCAAGGCCAATAGGATTCCAAACTAAAGAGGAACATAGCAGTGCCCTGAACTTGAGACCAAAATGGTACTCCCATCCCCAAGACAATAGCACGGTTAGAACTTTTTCTGCTGCTTAGAAACCATGTTTGTCCAGCATATTCAAAAGGCAGGTCCGGTAAGAGCAGTCATTTCTGCCTCAAACACATAGAGAGTGAAAAGACAAAGATTAAGAAACTCATAATCCTGACTGTACCTTCCGTATTTGCTGCTGGGTTCCTGTGAGAAGGTGGGTGAGACACATATCCTCATCCTGCCTGGGTCATCATCCCTTTCAAGTGGGCACCTTTAATCCTGCTTCATCATGTTGTAGAGAATAAATGAGGTGGAGCCCCTCAAGTGTTTAGCAAATTTTGTGTCCCTTGATAAGGGACACAAATTAATGATGTTCCTGGCCGGGTGGTTCAATTGGTTGGAATGGCATCTCGTAGATCAGAGGTTTCAGGTTTGATTCCTGGTCAGGGCACATACCTACACTGTGGGTTTGATTCCTGGTTGGGCAACTGATTGGTTTCTCTCTCACATCAATGTTTTTCTCTCTCCTCCTCCCTCTCTCTCCAGAATCAATAATCAATAAACATATCCTCATGTGAGGATTTAAAAAAAAAAATTATAACCATTGTTAGAGTGATAAAAATGGATAGCCTGTCAATTTTACGGTTTATTATTTTCCTATTGGAAACAGACTCATTAACTGAAAAATAAAAGGTGACCAAAATGTCATGTAAGAGGACTGCCATTTCTACCAGGGAAGGTATAGATGTATAGAGAATAAGTTTGGGAAGATATTCTCTAAAAGGTTTACAGGGGCTTCCTCTGGGAGGTGGGTTTATGGTTGATCTTAATTTTATTCCTTTGCTTGATATTTCCTAACATGAACACATTACTCATGAACTGGTTGATGGCAGAGGGGAGATACACTTTTTAAAAAGAAAAGAAGGGAAAGGAATTAACTAGAGGGTGTGGCACCTGTGTTCTCCAAGGTGCGGGTCTTCCTGCCTCATACTGAACTGGGCTCTCCCTCGGCAGGATTTTTCACCCAGATCTCCACCTTGGCTGATGTGCAGGAAAACGTCATGGAATACCTCCACGTCCTCAGCCGGCCCAAGGTGATTGACCAGGAGCATGACGTGGTGTGGACTGAAGCTTACATCGACAGCACTGTGAGTGCGCGGGCCCCTGGGGAGGGCCTGAGGGTGCATCCTGCGACAGGCGAGTTTCCTATGTTAATTCCAAGACACAGCGGTCTGTTGGATGGCTCTTCCTCAAGAACAGAGTTCAATTTCATTTTCCTTTGCGGTGTGGTTTCCATTGGTCCCCTTGGCAAACAAGGCTGGTGAAAATGTAACCAGCATTCTGGAAGGTGGATAATCAGCACAGAAAACTCACTTTCTGTGTCTCCTCTAGTTACTTTTCTTCCTTCCCACGTGTAGACATATTTCTTCCTTCCCACGTGTTGCTGTAGCAGGGATTATGGGCCTGCTATGGTCAGTCCTCGCCACCTGAGAGGCCCAGGCCTGGCGATGAATCTTTGGTTCTCAGCTCAGGACGGTGACTGCAGCTTCGCACTGTCAGTGAATTCGGAGCCACCGTGGAGGCCACAGCTGCGTTTTCTTCCCCTAGACAAGGAGAGTATGCTTCAATGGTGGTTATATAGGCATGGGATTGTTTTTGGAACTCTGGCCAAGGCTGATTCTGTAGCCGCATTCCAAGCAAAAGATTCTGATGCTGAATTAGTTTAAAAGGAGGAGCTTTGCCAATCATCAAACAATGGCTCTGTGGCCTGGTTTCTTGTGTATTTTCAGGGTGATTTTTCATAGTGATAATGAGCCTGATGGGAGTGGCATTTTTCATTAATTGATTGTAAATGTTCTCACAGGGCCTCTCTCCCATCGTTTTTGTTGGGATTAACATCACATTAATCACTGTAACCCAGACATAGCTGTTCTCCAGAGTGGTCTCAATGGCTGCTGTGGGCCAGCTTTTCTCTCTAGGAGCTCTTACTCCTGCTGCATTTCTAGCAGCTATAGGCAAATGCAGGGCAGGAACCGCATATGGGAACCCACCTTGGGGGGCTCTGCAGCAGCCTGCCCCACCTCGGCCTTAAATTCACAGTGGGGCCATGAAGGTATGAACCAGTGAAGAAGGGGTGTCCCTTCCCCCAGGAGAATCACCCTGAATGGGGAAGGGTGTTAAGCTGAAAAGCCCTCCGTGGTTGACAGGGAGACCTTGGGCTGGTATCACTTTCAGAGTCACCAGTTTAGTTTAAAATCATGGAAATGAAATAATGAAGCTGCCTTATTTCCATTGGCATCATCCTAATAGTAACAACAGCAACAGCAAAGATGGTTCCATTTCATCTTCTTCCATGCGGTTGAGTAAGGCAGGGAAAGCCACAGGAAGAGGGCTAGTGTGGCCAGGACTGAAGTGATCATGTTGCCCAGTGGTTTATAAACCCTAAACAGCTTGACAGGTCATTCTATTGTTTCATCAATATAAAAAATACAAAACAAAGTCTCTATAATTAAAACATAGTACCAGCACCTGCTATGCAGACAGATCAGTGAAATAAAAGGTCCAAAAAAAAGTCCCACCTACATATAGAAATTTAGTATATGATAAATATGGCATTTAGCTTAGTGGAGCTAGGATGGGCTTTGTACGAGGTGTTTTTGAGAAAACTAGATAGCCATTTAGGAAAAAAAATAGTTCTAGTCTTAACATCATACCCAAAGAAGAACTTCAAGTGGATCAGAGCTCTGAACTGTGAAAAACAAAATCAGACAAGCAGTAGAATACAACATGGGTCACTTCCTCTATGACCTGCATTCAAGAGAAAGGCTTTCTAACAATGACTCCAAAATCCATATGCAATAAAAAGAAAGATAAATAAGTTTGACTACTTAAAATAAAAACAAAACAAAACAAGAACCACCTTGTATAAGTCAAAAGCTATTACAAGCAAAGTCAAAAGGTAAATGGTGAAAGTAGGAGAAAATACTTGCAACATATAGGACACATAAAGAATTAGTAATCCTACTATATCAAGAACTTTTAAAAAGTAAAGAGAAAACCCCAAAATTCTCATAGAAAATCATGAATAAAAGATATAATAAAATTCACAAAAAGTAATCAAAATGGCTTTTAAACATAGGGCAGATGTACAACTTCACTCATAATAAGAAAAATGCAAAATTATATATAGTGAGATACCATTTCTCACCTATCAGAGAGGCAAAAACTAAAAGCTTAACTGTACCCTGTGTAGCCAAGCTATGGGAAATGGACATGTTTCTGCGGGAAAACGGAACAAAGCAACCTCACCTTGACCTAGTAATCCCCAATCTAGGAATTAATCCTGAAGGTGAATCTCAACAATATAAAAATAAATACAGTCTGTTCAATGCAGAATTGCTTGTAATTGAAAAATACTGAAAGTTACCTAAACACATAAACACATATGAGATAGATGAATAAACTATGGTACATCCACGCAATGGAATGTTAATGCTAAAACCAAGAATAAGGATGGTTACTATTGGTTGGTACAGAATGATTTCTAGACTATATTACTAAGCGAAATGAGCAAAGTACAAGAGGATAAATAAGGTGCGACCTTTTGTGTAAGAAAGAGAAGGAGCTAAGAAGGCAGGTGAGTTATCTGCTTATTTTATAAAGAGAAACACAGATAAATCAGAAGCCAATAGAATTGGTTACCTACAAGAAATGGAATGGAGCTCAGAGGAGAAGAGACAACAAGAGTGAGAGAGAGACATCTCTGAGCTATCTTTTTGCATAGTTTTGATTTTTGAAAGCATGTTAATCCTGCGTTTTCAAAAGTTGCAATAAAATTTAAAATGGGGGGGAAATTAATAGCAGATGCAAACAGAAGCAAATAAATTTAACTGCATTTCAAATGAGCAAAAGAAAATTATCCAGAAAGGGATGGAAAAGTAGTCACCTGTGGGATATAGTAGTTACAGGCAATATTACATTTTGAACAGAATTTAGACTACCCTCTGGTTAAGGGGTAGGGGGGAGAAACATAAATAAGTGTTAAACTTTTGGTGTTGTTTGTAGTAATGTGGGTGTAGCAATTCTGAATCTATTTTGCGCATACGGTAGGATTGAGCAAATGTGTAAATGGGGGGAGACAAGGCAGACACCTTGGGGACGAGACTGGATTGAAGGTCTCAGAATTGAAGACCCAACTATGTCCACTGAAAGGGTCTAGAAGTGAAATGGGGGTACAGATCTTTCCTATAGTCCAGGGTCTGAGGGATGAAGGAAGAAAAGAATATAGGCTTTAAGGTATTTTGCACACCTGCAGCAAGCAGTTAGGTAGATAATAGCTGTATGACCTTTTAGGATTTGTCCATTCCTGGACTGGACCATGATCCAGAGTACCATGCCACATGCTTCTTGGACTATTGTATGGAGAATGAGGATAACATACCCCAGATCCTGAAGGAGAGAGCTGACAGATAAACGATAGGGAACTATTGGGTTTGGTTTTGGCTTATAGCCTTTTGGGGAGCAAGGGAAGTGTTGGCACTCAGGGAAGAACAGGGATCTGAGCAGAGGTACTCCCAGACTCTCCCCCACCCCCCAAGTTTGGAATATTATAAATAAACACCTGTTTTTCTCTCAACACTAACTGTTGGGTCATACACCAAGGTGCCACATGAACAAGCCCAGTTTGCTCAGTAACAGAAGCAGTGGCACCTCGATGGTAATGACCACATCTAGAAGCCAGATCCTAGCTTTTAAAAACCATGCCCCACTAAAAGGAATTAGGATTCCCTTAGATAAATTGTCAATTCCAGGGGTTGTCCAGGGAAGGTACCCTCCCAACCCACCCCCTTCTAAAGCTTGGAATATATTGTTCCAGGAAGGGCTCAAAACAACAAGGTCATGATGTAAAAAGGACACAGGAGTTATCTCTTACTGGTCAACTCTGGGACAATTAAAGCCTCTAAAGGGAAAAGGACAGTAATGGATTACATCCTATAGAATAATTCAGAAATTGGTGTGTCCTTACAGATAATAAATAGATAAACAAATCTCGAAGAATTGAGTGGGTGGGAGGAAGTGCAGTGTAAAAATGCAATGCTGATTGGTAAATGTGGAGGGAGTCATGGGCTGGAAAAATCTCTACTTTGCAGCCATTTTAGTGAAGACTGGTTAGGGTCAAGAATGGATGCTAAATCTAGGGGGAAGTTCTGAGCAGAATGTTTTCATTGTCTCAAGAAGCCTTTCCAGAGGTTTTTGACAAGTTATAAGGGGATAAAATTGTATCTATACAATGGGAAAATCCAGACAAAATCTTGAGTGGGTCATCAAAATTGATGTTACCGATGAGAAGCAAATTGATAGAGTGTGTTTTTGGAAAAGAACATATTACACTTACATAATATTCTGACTGGGAATAGGTAACCTGGCATCCATGCTGAGGAAGGAGATAAGGCTCCATATTAATTAAAATAATGTCTTGCTTAGGTATGCTAATCACTTAAAAAACGGTTTTAGAGTTACTAATTGCATACATACACACATACATATGCAAGGTCTGCCCAGAAGGTATCCAGCCATGTACTATGAAAAACAGAGACATTTGTTGAAGAAGACACAAGAAACATTGTACATAGGACAACCACACCTTAGTCCCCTTCAAAGTAGGCCGCTTGAGAATTCACATACTTCTCCCATTTGCCATCAGCTACCCAGTCATACTTCCATGAATCTTGTTGACGGTCTAAAATCTCTTCCCTTTCAAAATTGATTTTAATTTTGGGAAAAGCCCGAAGTCACAGGGCACCAAATCTGCACTGTACAGGGGCTGAGTCACCTGGTTGATTTGGTGTTTTGCCAAAAAACATAGCACAAGACATGAAGCATGAGCAGGCACATTGTCCTGATGAAGCTGCCAACCACCAGTTGCCCATAGCTGCGGCCTTCTGAATCACCCCAATAGTTTCCACAGAAAAATGTTCAAGCTTAACTCAAAATTTGATGCAAATTCATTGCTCTACTCATTCAGTCATTTTGAATGTGATGACCACACAGCACACATGCTCACTCAATGGTGTCTACCACCTCCACTGAATAGCACAGTTAAGTCATCATTTTTCATGCATGCATATTCCAGTCCATTCCCCTTGGCTACCATGTTACATCAATGTTGCGCAAACCATTCTAGCTGTATTAACAGGCTGGTTTTTCCAGACAGACCCCATGTATGTTTATGTCTAGAGAACAGTAAAGAGAAAGGGAAAACCCATTGCTTCTCTAGCTTATTCACTAATGAACTGACTGCAGAGGCAGAGGAAATGATCTGAGCACCACTCTAGCTGAGCAGTTGCAATGGAAAGGTCTTTGAACTTTTAATCTTAAACATTAACATGAAATTTGCATTCTGTGCCATAATCACCTTTACTTACTTTAAAATAAAACAGTGGTTTAAGTGGTTATTATTAAGTAAAATGGAATGCCAAGATAACAGAGCTCATTTATTCCTCCTCTTCCAAAAACTTCTGAAGTACAGAAAATTAACCCCCCAGAATATTCTCATCCCCAGAATGATAACTCAGCATAACCTCTATGCTTTCCAAGCTTTTGTTGTATCTTTGCAGTTAGCCCTGTTACATTTCCTGATAGAAAGTTTTGAGGGTTCCTTCCCATCCTGGTAGTCTTGAGAACCCTGTTAGGTCAGTGAGGACACTGGGGAGTATGTCTTCCCTCTTCCTAGGCCTGATTGGTGGGCAGAAGGCAGCTGCTCTCCAACAGGTGCCTCGGGCTGGGAAGCAACAATCTTTAAACTCATCTGGGCCTGGATTCTGCTGGGACAAGGACAAAAGCCCTCTGTCATTTATGTGGGGTCAAAAATAGGGCTTGTATGCCGAACTCATCTGCACAGTCTAAATTCTAAGCTGAAACTTAGGATCCACTCATAAAATGATGGGGGTTGAGAGTAGAGGTCAGCAAATTGCAAGCTCGTGACTGTCCTGACACACCTAGTATGGTCCCAACCTAGCTTGCAATAACAAAAGAGACCAAACTCAGGAACACTTAGCATTGACATGGGTGAATCCATTTTAATGTCCCGGTGCGATTGGTAGCTCTAGAATTTTTTAATATTTCAACACATTTAAAATCTGCCTTGGGATAATACCTAAGGGCATTGAATATAGAGAAGGATAGCCTCAGTTGGAATTCTGCATTAATGTCATACAAGCCATGTGACTGTAAGCAAGTCACTTAGCTTTCTGAGTATCACTTTTCCCATCTACAAATGATGATAAGATCTGTCTTCCAGAGTTGACTCTAAGGATTACATATTTGTGCATGGTAAAAATCCAAGAACTATTACCTATCATCATCCCCAACCTCAGGAAATCCAGTAGGGATTTTTCTCCGTGGTTGTGAGAAGTTTTAAATAATATGCTTTCTTTGAGCTGGGTCTCAAAGGAACTTCCTGGTAACTACAATATGGCTTCTACTATTGAGATCATAGAATTTGGGACTCCAGGATGATGAGTACCTTGAAAGCATTGTTCCTCTAGAGATACGCTTTAATCCTTCGGAGCTCACTTTGTGCAATAATGTGTTGCGAGTCAGGCATTAATGTCTGTTCTTTGGTGTCCCTAAGGAAAACTGCTGGCTGTGCAGCACCAGCCAACAAGACTCCCTCACAGCCTCACAGAGGTAAAACTGGCTGCCTTGTCCAAGGGAAGAGAGATGTGGTAGAAGTCCCCTTGGCTGGCCGTCCCTTCACTGACTCAGTGCCCTCTCTTTGCTCTGCAACAACGTGTGCTAGTTGCTCACATCACATTGGACATTTGGTCTGGAGGCCTTGCTGCCACTTGTCACATACACACAACTGCCCCATCCCCTGCTTGTCCAGCTCACCTGCAAGCTTACGAATAACCCGTCTGTCCTCTTCCTCCCAAACCTATGGGTGTTAGTTGTCATTTTGTCATAATTATGAATTAGTTAAGTATTAACTAAAACCAATGAATTCTCAATGTAAAAAGACTATGTAAATGAATGCTTTGGAAAGACTGGAAAGAAAGTTGCTGAAAAGTCACAATGTATTAAGTAGGGGCAAAGTGATCATGAAAGACCAAGATTTTCTATGTTCAGGAAAATCAACATACCCTTCCTTCCTCCCTCCTTTTCTTCATGTAGGGTAGTTTACCTTGATTAGCTTGTTTCCTCCAAAGATGATGGTGCAGATGTGGTAGCTAGGTTAGTGTCTGCTTATTGTCTCATTGCCTCTTGGTAGCCTCCAGAAGCTGTGCGCTGCATGAAGGGGAATGACCTTCCCAGACACAGAGAGGAGGGCCACCAACGGGTGTGAGAGTAGTTGTGATTCCCAGCTGCCAGCACACTCTGTGATGTGGGTCAGCATCTTTGGGACAGCTGTTAGTTTTTGATTGCCTCGAAATGCATTACTACAAACTTATCTGCTTAAAATAACACAAATGTATTATCTCATGGTTCGCCTGGGTCAGGAGTCTGGGCACAAGTTAGCCTGGACCCTCAGCTCAGGGTCTCACAATGCTGTAATTAAGTATTGGCTTCACTGCAGTTCTCATCTGCAGCTCAGGGGCCTCTTCCAGGCTCATTCAGATTGCTGGCAGGATGCAGCCATTCACAATTGAAGCACTGAGGTTCCCTTGTCCTTGCTTACTATCCATTGCAGAATGTTCTCAGTTCCTATAACCTGCAGTTCTTACCACATGGCCACCATATAGCTCACACAATGCTGCTTACTTTCTTCCAGACCACCAAGAATTCACCTCTTTGAATCTTCACCTTCCTTCAAAGGCATCTTTGGTTAGGTTAGGCTGAGCCAGGATAACCTCTCTTTTAATTAACTCAGAGAGTAATAACAGTATCCTAATGGGAGTGATATCCCATCATACATGCCAGGGGAGGGGATTTTTAAGAGACATACTCAGGGAGGCAGAAATCTAGGGAGAGTTTTAGAATCCTGCCTACTGCAACTGCCTCTGTCCATGTGCTGTGGTCTGAGAGGGAAAGATAATGCCAGAAGGAGATGCCGCCAACACATCCGCCTACTGGTTCAATGCAGCCATGCCTGCTCTCCACCAGAATAGCTCTGCTCACCACTGGGGGTTCCTCAAGGGGCCTGGTTCTCTTTGGGACAATTAGTCTGAAATTGGCTTTGATTCCTTTTGGAATCAGAAAACTTCTTGCCCTTCTGAGTTATATAATTTCTACCAAATGCTAAGAAAATAGGTATTTGTTGAATAATAAATTTAGACACTTGATTCCACAAGTTTGCTTACTATGGTCTGAAAAGTCTTCTTTCCTCCTTAATCATCTGGTGGTTAAGGGGAAAGGAATTCTGTTTGCTTGACTCATCAGTGATTATGGCTTAAAACACAGCAGCAACAAATGTAATTATGTAAGTGATTTAATGCTTAAGTGAATAGCTGAAGATGACCTACAAGTACAGTGCTTTTCCTTTTTATTAATTATGTATTGATTCATACAGTTCTGGGTCTGAATAAGCTAAAGATAAAAGTTAAGGAACAGAAGCTGAATTTGGATTCTGGCACATGAGATTCAAGGATTGCTCTTAACCAAGACTGTTCTAGAAAGCAGACTGACAAAACTATCCTTCTAGGGTCTATCCACCCTGCCTATTAGTACCGGTCTGATGAAATATTCTCTGTCCTGCCTGGCTATTCTATTCAATTTGCTTTCCCTGTGAAGGCCAAATAAGTGAATTAATGTTAACAACATTAATTATGTTTCATCTAATAAGAGCTCATGTATTCATTGACAAAACAGCCAACACCAGAATTCAAAATTCATGGACTTCTTATCTGAATACAAGTCATGCACAGTCATTATCTCTTAGGTGCAGAACAAAAAAAAAAAAAAAAAAAAATCACTAACAATGGAATTTGTTCCATTTTCTAAGCAAATGGCTTGTACTTTCCAGTTGGGGCCTAATGATATTGGGAATGCCTCCCAATGAGCTGCGTAGGGCAGAACCCGAGGAGGCATCATTTCCTGATCAGCCCCTCCAGGGGAGTTTGCATAGACCCAGGGACACACAGAAGGGAAGCAAAGAAATCTTTGAAAAACAGTGGGAATGTGACCATTGAAAATAACGAGAATTCATGACTGAGCCCTGCTGCCCCTCCCCTTTGCTGGTAATGCAATTCAGTCTGCAATTTGTAAGAATTTTCAAACCAATTTAGTTGCATTTGCAAATTGGACCTGTGTCCCTCCTCCTCACCCCCTACTAAGTCGAACATGGAGAAAATGCTTTGCATTTTATAAATCGCACATTTGTTTTGGTTTCCCATCTAGGAATAGCACCTAGGTCATTTAGGAGTAGTTTGGGTGATTGCTTTTAGCTGCAACATCCTACTGCCTAGAAGCAATTATTCAGGGGGTGGAAGGCACCATAAGGAAGTTGTTGGGGCTTGGAAACTGAATTTACAGTATTTTCCCACAACACCGCTGCATATCAAAGAAGTTCAAATCGTCAAAACAAAAGACACACGTAAAGAGAAACATAAACCATCCTGCTGGGTCGTGGACCAGAGAATGCCATCTGTATTACATGGCATGGGGGGAACTGATTACGTTGGGACCTTTATTTCATAGCAGATGGGTTCATTAAATTTAATAGCCTCCAGAGCCTTTAGAAACCGTGTTAAAAACATGTGGAGCATGCTGTGACACTTCACTTCTGGCCCCACAGTCATTATAACTCTGGCACAGACTATAAATATTACAGTACTTTATTTCCATTGAAACTGATTACTATTATAATTATTTTTTTTGCCAGGAGATGGTTATGTTAAAAACGAGTGCATTCCTGATTCCTAGTAGCATTTATATTCATCTATTTTCCTCTTTTATTTAATTTTGGATTTCTGAGCTTTTTCTAAGTGTTTCTTTTTTTCTTCTTTTCTTTTTTTGAGTAAGCGTAATACAACTGCACATTAGAAGTATTAAATTATTATGTTTAGGGAAGATGTCCTAACACCCTGTAAGAATGACTGTCAATTCGTTTAAAAGGTTAGGACTGAAAGTGAAAAAATAATAAATTTTAAGGGTTTTCTTTTTTAGATTGTTAGGTTTATTGTTGTTTCTGCTATTATGGGATAATAATTTGCGATTTTCTATAGTGAAATGACAGACACTAGAAATTGATTTTTAATACCTTATAGAAATGGGTAAGACCATTAAGTCTAAATAATTTTTTAGTATGATAGATTATTTAACCTTTCTTTACAGGTGTCAGTACCTAGCTCAGAGTAGCCAAGGTCAAAAAGTGTATTTGTTGACTTTTGGAATCAAGACATCTATGTAGTTTTGTCTTGAGACATGACTAGATTTAGGGTTCAATCCATGTTATTTAGACTTATCCCTTAACTTGTAACTAGCTTAATTCCCAGACATACTTTCTCTAATGAGTGGCAATGATGGACTCTACCATCTACTAGCTTTTATTATCTTTATAGTCTTTGATTTTCCCCTCATTCTTATAGCATTTATAGCAACCTTATGATAGGCCTGCCTGTTTGGGTCAAAACCCCATACTGAGAAGTTGGATGGAGCTACTAATTGAAGACCTGAATCTAACAGAGTGGGAAAGAAATAAGTCCCAAAGGAAAATGATCCTGGGAGGACTGAGAAGTAAAAAAGAGTCCTGCATAGAACTTGTGGGTAAAACTCAAAACTGTTCCAAACCAAAGAGCATGCATCCCTTCATCGGTACTGTGTTTTTAATCAACAGAGCCCTTTATCTAGTCAATTGTTTCCACAAACCCTCCATGTATAAAAGATGTAGAGGGAGAGCTACTCTGGGGGATGGTGAGGAGGGAGTGCGAAGCACTGAGGGAGGGGAGCACTACTTTTGTTACTTCCTGTCACTGCAGAGCCGAGGTAGCATTCCGAGTAATCACGGAATCCCAAAATGGGGTTCTTTGCCGTGGATTGATTATCAGCTATGCCCCTAAGCTTACAGCAAGGTACTGATCTGTGTCCAGTTAGGGAAGATGGTTATGGGGATTGGGAGGTTGTGTCTATGGCTGTATTAGAAAATGAAATTGAAAAAGTTATTCTGATAATACTAATATTTGATAATGTTTTTGCCTTGTTGCTCTTCACAACTGCAGATCATCTAAAGTCAACTCACCATGCTCATGTCACCTCTTAGAAAACATTGGCTCTAGGCACAGAACACACTCAAGCTAGAGAAATTGATTTCATGAATACAGGAACATTTTCAGCAGGGACAAGAATCATTATAGGAAACCACTATGAGCAAATAACCGCTCTCTGTTCTTTCTGTCTGGAGCCATACTGCCTCCTTGCCTGTGCTCTTTTCCTAACATGTCAGCTGTATTTCTTACATTCTCTGTCGACCAGTTCTCTTGTCTGTCCTCATTCATGAGCAACGGGTGGTCTCCCCGAAGTCTACTTTGCATGATGTCTCAGTTCAAACCCAGGATAAACTCAGTGTTTATGTACCTGAGTTCATTTCCCAGCAAATTACCTTAACTTCCTCTCCCCCATGATTCCACTAAGGTCAGATGCCTGCTGCTTAAACAATCAGCTATGTCTGGGGAACAGTCACATGATGCGATATGCTAGAAGTGGCTCAGCCAGGGTTGTGGATAGCAGATGCTGCTAGAAAGAGGTACAGGCACGAGGAAATGGCTGAAGTCTATAGGAGCTGGCACTTCTAGACCTTTGTCTTTCTACTTAAGGCTTCCGTTAAGTTGTATCCCCAACGTGGCTCTAATACTAACTCTCAGGAGCATGTCTTCTTTCCTCTTCTTCGAACCCTGGGCTCACAGCTTCCTTTTAGCCCTAGTTGCCCCAGCAAGGGTCTTCTGTCCTCTCTCTGCCTACCCCATCTTTGACCTGTGCTTTCTCAATCCACCATCCAGCTACCTGGGTGGTAGGAACCCCTCTTTCTTGGACCTTCAGAGAGCTAAGGGGGGTATTCTGGCCCTCACAACCAAATCTGTGTTGCTTTTTCCCCTATGCAACCCAGATATTTGGGCAACTTAGATTCTTAGAGCAGATTCCCATGCTTTGACATGGTTTAAACTAAAACCAATACATTCCTCTTATTACCAGCATGAAGAATAATTAAAATAATCCCAGAGAATCAAGCTGTGGTTTGATATCAGCTGCCAGTTTCTCTTTTCTTGCTTTAGAAAAAAATTCTTCCATGTAAGAGTTCATTCTTTTATTCTTATTCCATAAGGATTACTGTGCCAATTATAAATATATTATCCATAATGCCATGGCTCAAAGATATCATAGATAAGAACATTTCACCTGACTTGGGCTCTTAAATTGCTCCTATTTAAAAACAGCAAGGACGACTCTTTTGCCTCCTCTTTCTATTGAATAATTATTCCTTCCTGGCTTTTCCTACCTGTTTGTGAGAGATATGTAATCAGGTTGTTGTTCTTCAACCTCATTCTGCTGAGGAGCCCAGGGCTAGTTCCTCAGGGGAAATTCTCTCTTGTTCCGAACAATCAGAGGAAAAGCAAGGATGATAGTTTATTCAGGCAAAAAGAACATGTTTTCAAAGCAATTTCCATTATGTTTAATCAAAAAATCCAGAACATCAGCATCTTTGTCAGTTGATGGAAACAACCATTAACTGCTCTGGTAATTGATTTCTCTTCTGAAGTGATCAAATTAAAGGTGGCCTGAGCTGAATGAAGCAAGAGCTAAGTACCCATCCATACCTTCTCCCTCCTCTAGGCTTTTGTGCATGCTTTTCCTTCTGAACTGGAAAGATGGCTCTTCCACTCTGCTCCTTTACTGAAGGAGAGAATTATTCCCATTCTCCGTGTCCCAGCTAAAATGTCACCTCTCATGTGCGCACTGACTTTCCATCTCAGATCTCTATCAGTTTTCTTCATAGAAGTTATAATCATTTGCAATGATTTCGGTTAAGTACTTTCATTTTTTTTCTCTTTAAAAATTCTTTAATTGTCTGTCTTTCCAACAATAATGTAAGGACTGGGGCACAGATTGTATTGGGCTCCTAAAACCCAGTAATGTGTCTGATGCATTGGGACTACGCTTTTCAGTACTAATGCAGGGAGGCTAAGTGGCTTGTTCTTAGTCACACATCAGTTTCTTTTTACTGCTCACTAGAGTTTGTTTGTTTTTCCCATTCTACACTATACTCTTGAAAAGGTAAAATAAGACACCAAGAATTAGGGAAGAAATAATAAGGAATATTAGCTACAAAGTGGGTGGTGGTGCCATGACAAAATATAAAATAGTTTCCCTGAAGTTCAGTATTCATATTTGTCTTGCTTTTTGAAAATCTAGCTGAATGGTAAAGTCCAGGTCTGGTCAAGCAACTGGTTTTCAAATGCTAACTTGATCTCCTCAGTGGCAGTCACTTATTTTAAGTGGTTGAATAGGGTACTTTCAGGGGTGAACCAGATTTTTGCAGTGTTCCCCTTCTGTGCATGTTGTTAAAAGTAATATGTTGGGAAAAGGATTGATTGCTTAAGGCACGTTGTTTATGCTACATTACTTAGGTCTGATGGAAAAGTTCCTAACAGTGGTTTTCTTGCTAAAGATACGGTTTATGGATGAAGAGTGGAATGTGATATTTTGGTAGGGCATCATCATAATTTAGGTGGACTCCAAAGAAACTTGATCTAGGGAGAGGCCAGGAAAAATATGCAGGACTATGGAGCATCTTGAGCATTAGAACTCAATTCTCCATCAAAACAGAAATGCTTTCTGCTTTTAATTACCATCCTTATTCAAACCAAGTTAATTACTCTGGGCCCGACTGGAAAAGAAAATTCCCAGAAAGTCTGATACGATAGATTGGTACTGTTTTCTGAAGAAGATACTGAGAAATCTTTAATGAGTTAATGTTTTAGTGTAACTTTTGCAACAGAATACTAAGGGACTAAGAGGGGAAAAAATAATGGATCTTTGGCAGCTGTTGCCCATCATAGCACTTGACAATCTGCTTCTTATTTAGTTTTCTGTTATGTAAAAGCATGGAATTCTCAAGTTAAGAAATATTGATCACTGCATGACAATACATATATAACAAAACAGTATTGTGTTGAAAAAGCTCTCCTTTTAAAGTGAGATTACTGACTCTCAATTTTATTATTGAAATGTGTGGTCTTTTTACTTAGAAAATAATATGGTCTTGTTAAACATAAGTTATTTAAAGGTTAAAATAATCTTAATTTTAACTATTAATATGATTAAGAACAGATTTCCAACCAAGTACAACTGAATGCAAACTAGAACAAACTTGGAAAAGCAGATCAGTGGCTGGGAATGCAGAAATGCACTAAGGGCTGTCTTGGCCACAACACATAGGTTCACAGCAGCCTTATGCTGTTTTGGCAGAACCACACATTTTTTGGAAGGTCTGTTGATTTCCCAGACTTCATGGAATCTAGATCAAGTTTGTCAATTTCCTATTTCCCTTGCAATGATAATCCTGCCTTGGGTTGAATTAGGAGCACTCGGAGTGTATGGCTCTCCTATCCAGCTGGATTGCTCTTTCTCTGGAGTTGTCAGCAAACAGGAGAGCTTGCTCTTCAGCCATCTTTGGTCTAGGGACATTGTGGAAGCAGAGGTACAGTTACCTGGACACTTTCTAAGCAGAGGGTCAGTTCCTATGTGGGACACAAAAATGTCCTAGCTTTCATTGGCAGAAAACAGGTCTTAAGTGAGCATTAGAAACCAATTAGGTAATTTAAAATTATTACATTATTTCTGGTAAATATTGGTAGCCTTCAACATTGGGTGGTGAAGACTACATGTCCTCTCTTTCACAGTCTTATTACCAGGTTCTGGTAAAAACAAGTCTCAGACTAATTCTGCTCTCCATGCAAACATGTATTAGCAGGTATCCATAAAAGCCAACCAACTGTTGTGAAAGGTGAAGGGAGTTGAAGCTCTTTGTCCTTTAAATTTTTAAAAAATATTTCTAGAGGGAGTGGAAGAGAGGGAGAAAGAGAGGGAGACAAATATTGATGTGAAAGAGAAACATCAACTGGTTGCTTCCCATACGTGCCCCAAACCTAGACATGTGCCCTGACCAAGAATCAAACTGGTGACCTTTTTGTAGGATGACACCCAACCAACTGAGCCACACCCATCAGGATTCTTTGTTTTTTAGAGATTCTGATAGCATCTTGCCTCAGAACAAATGCATTATTTACATGAGTCAGTTAGCCTTCTGTTTTGGAGTCTGGCAACTGAAAAGCCTGTATCAGATACTTAAGATTATTTAGCAGTTAGGTCTGGGGCACTGCTCCTAAGGACAGAAGCCACAGAGCTCCCAAAATCCAAAGTCCTTATGTGGGTTCATACAGAGGAAGACAGGGCCTCTGCAATCTGTTGAACCAGCACACACAGAATGGACACCTCAACCTGCCAATAAAAATTAATTTCTAATGTACATTATGGTAATTGACAATGTTTCATGTTGGTCAGAGATAAATAGTTGTAGCACATGTTACCTTTTGCTTATCTAGTTAGCATGTATATTCCTGATCAGGGATATTGACCACCTCTGCGATATAGATAAAATTAGCATACACATTTATATCACAACATGTGTATTGAAGTCTACAGTAAATCACATGACACATAACAGCATTATACTACATACCATCTAATTTCTTCTTTGTAAAGTGAGAAGAAGAATACTTCTGATCTCATAGAGTTGTGAAAATTTAAAAAGATAGTATTTCTTAGCACTGTGCCAGGCACATGGTCCTCCATAAATGCTAATCATTATTACCTAGAAATTCAAAATAACATTTTTGTGTATTGTGGAATTAATGTTGCCTTCCTTTTATTTTGTTCTTGCCAAATTCTGACTGTCTCAGAAGAAAGAGGGATGGAGAGGGCACGCATGTATTTCCCCACCAGCAAAAAGGCATCCCTGAGGCACCTGCAATTCTTTGTAGCTGTACTCCCTGTAGCAAGTGCTGTGTCCTGTCTGGAAGCCCCACTCCATGCTTGGAAATGAAAAACCAAACCAAAAGTCTACTGGTATTATTGCTCCCCCTTGTCTCAGAAGTCTTTATGTCTGTATCATTTAGAAACAACTACAATAAGAAGTTAATTACAGTACAGAATCTGCTGTGCCCCTAATCTTGAGTGATGGCCAGGAGGTATGAACCAAGAAGCTTGGGAGGAAAAGCTGAGCTATGAAAACTAACTGTGATCTTAAGAAGCATCTTTCCCAACAGTGCAGTAGGCTGGGCCTCATCTGAGCAGCACCGTAAGAATAATTGGGATGCCGGAGCCACCAGTCTGGGTGTTCAAATGCACCCGGACCTTGTACTAAGTGTATCTGTATCCCCGTCAGGTAGGTCCTTTTATCTCCATTTTCCAGACACAGAAGTTGAGGCTTCGGGTGATGGAGAAAGTTGCCCAAGGAGGTGGGATAATGGGGAAACCAAATGGGATTCAGCCCTAGGTTGCCTGCCGGGTGTGAGGTCTGAGCCCTCTGATAAGATGTTGCTGTTGGTTTCCCACATCTATGTCTGTGCTCTGATGAGGAGCAAGCCCAGACTGCTGTATGGAGTGCCAAAGTCTTTAAAACGCCTGATGATTGATCAGACATGTCCTTGCCATTTCCCACAAGCCTAGTTATGTTGCTTCTACTGAGTTCTGAAAAACCTGTGGTGCCTGCTTCGAGCTGCGAAGACACTGGAGCTTGACTTGTCCTGAATTATGTTTCCCATACTGTTGGCAACCCAAGATAGGAAACTTTAAATTTTGCAACATGTATCTCTCACATGGAGAGTTCTCTGCGCTTTGTTAAATGACAGAAGGAAAACTCAGTTCCTGGCACTTGTAAAAGAAGCCACAGCATTCCAGGATTTAAACCTTGAGGCAAAACAATCCTATTTAATGGGCTTTTAAAAATCTTGGAATTTGCATTTTGAATGTGTTATACATCACAAGAAGGATTTTGATGGTGATATCACAGCAAACACTGTAATCACATCCTATAATTTCTATAACTCCAAGTGCTATCACTATGTCAAAATCATGATATGCTATACAGGGAGCCTCCCTTCTGAAGGAAATCGAATGTCCTGACTCAAACTCCCGGGGGCATATGTAATGACTTAGAAAGTCTGGCCGCCTTAATGCATAGTTATGCAAGTCAAGTGGTGGATTAATAAATAGATCAAAACTTCAAATATACAGTCAAGCAAGCCAAGGTGTTCTGAAGGCGGACCACAACTGGTGGTTGAACCTAGGAAAGGAAGGTGCACCATCTGGGAGCCCCCCACACTCCCTATACTCACACTCAAGGTCTTCTGAGAGGCTGTCCAAGTGAGCTAGGGCTGAGAGTTGGTATGCCTCAGAAATCTCACCTCTCCTCGGACCTCTGCCCAAGTTTGCTTTGGAGGGGCCAGAAGGAAAGCAGTGATATCATCAGGCAGTTCTTTACTATTTTTTACTGCCTTTTTCCCTCCAAATAATCAATTTTTAGTTGTTTTTCTTTTTCTTTAAGTTAAATTTATTGGGATGACGTTGGTTAATGAAAGTATATAGGTTTCAAGAGTACAGTTCTATGATATGTTGTGTGTTTCACACTCAAAGTTAAGTCTCCTTCCATTGCCATATATTTGACCCCTTTTACCCTTTGCCATCTACCCCTTTCCCTGTGGTAACCACCATAATCTTGTCTAAGTTTTTGTTTATCTTGTTTGTACATTGTTGTTTGTAGTTTTATATCCCACAGATGAGTGAAATCACATGGTTCTTGACTTCTTTCTGATTTACTTCATTAACATGACATTCTTAAGACCCATTCATGTTGTTGCAAATGGCTGTATTTTATCTTTTTTTTTTTTTTATAGCTAGATAATGTTCTATTGGATGTGATTTCCTTTTTAAAGAATAGAGGGACAAGTTTACCTTCTTCTCTCCACGCCCAATCACTGCCACTGTTCATCACCAAATCAGAATTCTTCGGGAGAGATTGGGGTCATTAGAATGTGAAAAAGAGACCCCAGGATGGTACCCAAGTTTTACATCCACTCTGCTTCCCTGGCCCAGGAGCTGAAGCTTAATAAATATTTAGTGGGTAAATAATTAATAAAGAACTACATTATTTGTTATGATAGGTTCAAAAATAAATAAGTAAACTGTGAATATGATGTTTATCACTCAATTATAACTCAGTGGATAAACACTTAGCAATTGCATATCCAACCAACCCATTTGTGATTTAAAAAAAAGAAAAAACTGGCCCTGGCTGGTAGCATAGTGGATAAGGCGCCGGCCTGTGAACCCAAAGGTCGCAGGTTTGATTCCCCAGCCAGGGCACATAACCAGGTTGCAAACCAGGTCTCCAGTCAGGTCTGTGGCTGGAGGCAGGTGAAACACAACCATACATTGATGTCTCTCTCCTTCTCTCCCTCTCTGCCTCTCTCCCTTCCCCTCTTTCTAAAAATAATGAAATAAAATCTTTAAAAAAAAAAAGAAAAGAAAAAACTGATTTCACACATGGGATATTAAAATTGGGGACACATACAATGACATCTCAGAGAGTGTGTATCTTATTTATCTTTGCATGCAGCTAGCATACCCAATACTCACATGCATGCTCATTGTATGATTGAGTAAATGGGTTTGTGAATATGTGACTTAGACTTACTATCTTTACTATATTAGATTTTCAGTTTTCCCAGTATGAAGATATGGAAGCTATTGTTTTTTAAAAGAACTCTGCAGTTTTTAATTTTAGTCAACAAAAGGATAGGTGAAAGCAACTGAATTTTACCATCACCACAGATGTGTTTCAGAGCTTTTCTCTTTGTGTGGGTGTTTCATGCACACACAGGTTTGAATGAGTTTCAAAAACTCACAACACGTTGAATGACAGTTATCTTGAATGTCAGAGCAATTGAATTCTGAAATAGCTCACCTGCATTAGTGACGGGTAACAAGCTATCAAGGTAACAATACAATCTGGATCTGTTGGGTGACAACATCCCATCATTCCATATCCATCACCTCAGAAAATCTTTCAGGGCACTATCATTAATTAACTTAGGACACCATTAGGAATTTTTTTTTAAACCTAAATCACCATGAATCTTTCATTTTCTCTTTAAAAAATGGACCAGAAACAAAAGATTTCTGCCTGTGAAACTAGAAGGTAGCTATTAATACTCTTGTTTTTCTTTACAATCCCCACCCTTTACTGTTGCGCCTGATGGCCACTGTTGTGGACCGTCCCACCCCTAGCACTGCCACTGTGATTCACATGAACTTCCTTATTAGAGGAAGTATTCTGTATGTTGTATTCTGTGACTCTGTACTTTCTTTCATTTTATTTTTAACCGTCCAATCTCCTGTGTCAATCATGGCATAGCTGTGGGATAGAGGCTTTGAAAATCCTTTTACCTTTCTGCTGGCTTTGGGCATTCATGATCTGAGGAAGGTTGCTATACAACATAGTGCATCATTGTCTACACTCCTCAGTCTGTTGAGGTGACACGGCTTGGCTGGTTCCTCCTATAGGTGTTGCCTGAACATGTCTTGCCTGATAGGTTAGGAAAGTGCTAGCACCACTGAAGACCTACTCTGTGTCTAAGTGTGGGAAAAGATCTGCCAGAATACCCCGACACCTTAGCGCCCTCAAGTCTCCTGACATCGCTGTAGTGATTACCTTCCTCTTAATATCCATGAGATGCCCTTAATGTGGATGAAGGGGAAGCCCAGGGATACTGAGGAACTGACCATTGTGCCTGTTAACACTGTGCTATCAGTGGCTACCACTAGAGTTTCTGAATCTTGACAACTAAATGGACATTGGAGAAAGAATCACTGAACTTGGAATTTGAAAACTAAGGTTCAAGTCTTTGTTCTCCTCCTCATTGGCCATGTGCCCTTATAGAAATTGCTCTCCTATTCTGGGCTTCAGTTTCCCTACCTTGTAGTGTCCAATGCCATGTGAGCTACAATGTATAACAAAAAAGTTGAGAAGAGATACTATGCATGTTAAAAATACTCACATTATTATAGCCATTGCAGTAATGAGTCAGGAAACTGAATTTTCTTCCAGCAAATATTCCAAGATGCTTTGTGCTAAAAATTTTCCCCATCATTTCTTAGTATCTGGTATGTAGGAGACTTTTAATAAGCTTTGTTGAGTGGGAGAAAAAAGCATTCTCTAGTTCCATGCAATATTGATTGAGCATCAAAAGTACTAATAATAGCACTCATGTTTATTGACTACTCACTGTTGGCCAGGCACAATTCAAAGAGCGTGACACATAACGATAGGTCAAATTATCTCTAAATAACGTGACATCACTATATTTCCATATAAAATTAAATGAATCATTAACTGTAAATACACAACAGTCTTACAAGATGAATGGTATCTCCATTTGCAGATGATAAAACGAAGGCTTTGTAAGGTTGAATAACTTAAGTAGCCATTAGAGGTTTAAAAGACAACTTCCCTTTTTGCAGTAGAGTGTAAATGTTTGAAAACAAAACCAGCAAGGTATTTGGGCATAGGGACAAGTGCCTGGTTCCTAAACACCCCTGGGTTGCTCTCTGATAAATACTGAGTGATGTGACGCTGAACTTCCATTAGAATAACCAAATAGGAACTGCTGTACTGTCAAGTTACCCTGCTCGATGCTTAACACAGTTGGTGAAAACATCCAAGGTCCAAGTTCCTCCAGATCTGCGTGCATCGCCATGTTTAGTGAGCAGGCTGGGAAAGTCCACGTGGCGATGGCCAAATCAAACAGTTTTGCCAAGCATGCTTTCTCCCCCCTTAATTGAGAAACCTATGGTTTTTTGGATGGAAATTTAATCTGAGCCTCTGATTCATTTACTCATTAAATTGCTATTTAGTTCTAGCTATATGAGCTGTGAGAGCTTTCGTAAAAGTTCCCCTATACCAAAGTGAATGATGGCCACAGTCAGTGAGGCCAATTTGAGACACATCGAAAGTGAACCGGTGCTGGGGCTTGAGGCTTCTGCAGGCAAGGCTGGTGAGTGAAGGCGCGCAGACGTGAGAGGCACCAGCACGATTCCTCTGCGTTTTGAGATCCAACCCTTTTGTTCTCCCAAAGGGCTGCAGTATGATGCTTTTGGAAAGTCAAGCCAGCTTCTTAAATAATGAGGCATGTTTTCTTTTTCCTTTCTAATAAGGCATTTGTGTCACTTATGGAGGTGGCAGGGGTGTACCATGCTGGGTAAGAAAACAGCCCTGGGGCCAAAGGGCCTGGGTTCCAAGGCTCTGTCCCTTCACAGATGTGCCATGTGGGACTGTTTACTTAGAACTTACAGTTTCATCATATATAAGCCAGGGGGTGGCGGTGGTGGGGATAATGATAGATCCTGCCCGCCTGGAACCTTGTAGGGAGAACTGATGCAGTGTCCTCTCCTAGGGACATGGCTTCTCCCCTGTCACCTGCAGGTTTTCTGGCAGAGCCTTGAAGCAGGGTTGCCTGCTGCTCTGGTGAGCTAGCAATTTAACATCCACGTGTCATTTCTCATCCACATCAGGGGTGGCAAATGTAAATGTTCCCAGAGACCAGGCTGGTGAAGTAAGTACGTGAAGAACTCTGAGTATAGGAAAATAGGGGCTGGGGTGGGGAGACTGTGGTGACCTATGGCATGCACACACCATTGAAAGGTATTCATTTCAAAAACTTTAAAAACAGCTGATGTGATGGTCAAATAAAACCACAGACATAATCTCCTGGGGCTGGGGATTCCTTATGCCTGACTATACCGTTCACAACTTTCTTTGTCCGCTTCACCTCTTGCTCTCCAGCACCCACTTCTACCTTCCTCAGTTACTGATGCCCCTGGCACCTCCCTGCCTGCACACGAGAGCTCTAGCAGAAAACACAGCTCAGCATTTAGCACTCACCTTCCATGTCCGCCAGCGCTCCCCACTGTGGAGTTTGGCCTTGTCCGCTACTGTGCTCCACGTTGACCTAGCACCGTTGTGTGTCCTGAAGTCCTGGGGCAGCAGCTTGCCATCTAGAAAAAAACTTCTTCCTGGCTGTTCTCAGGGGTGTCTCTGTTGCTGGACAGTACCAGGCAAGGTGAAAGGGATTGTGGGCTCTCAGGTTGTCTGATCTGAAACTCAGAATCCTGGATGCTATGGTATCTCCCAGCATGCACTATTAACCAGCCACAGCCTTCTGGGACTTGAAGATTTTACTGTTTGCTCTTTAAGCTTGTATTTTTATTTAACTTTCTCTTATAAAGAATATGAAGTTCCTCAAAGAGGAGTTATTCCTCTGAGGTTGGCTCACTCAATGGAATGCCTGCACAGGATAATGCTTAGGAAATGTGTCCTGATCAGTTGATCCTGTCTTCCCTCTACCACCAAGACTTTACTAATGTTTACAAACATGGCATTGCTTGGAGCATGACATAAAGCTGCTCACGTCTAGTTCTTGGTCACAGTCAGTGTTCAATAGGAATACTATAAAGAATTGGTGGAGGGTGTAAGAATGACCCTGGACCATAGTGAAGGGGGGGCAGGTCTTGTTTATATTCAGAGCAGGTGCAGGGACAGAAACATGGAGACGAAGGAGCGAGGAAGAGAAATGTAAGCTCAATTCACATGTGATTAGACATTTTCCATTTTTAGCCTCATGGCTTAAATTTGCATAATTCTTCTTAAAAGAAAAATTAATTATTTATGACTAGCTTTTAACCAAACTGTGCATTTAAAGTAATCACTCTGGGTAATTTAAATAAAATCTTTTCTGTAAACAGTTTATGCTCATTAGAATGAGAAAACTGTTGGTTTATTTAATTAAAAGGACATTATTGCCAGTTTGGATTCTCTCTCTTTTTTTCCACTTCAAAATAAAGGGCAGCCACATTGAGACAGATGGAACTTAATTAAATTGTCTCAAAAAGTGACCATATTTTGCTTTTTTTTGTTTTAATTTAAAGATGATAGATTCCAGAAGGCTTTTTAAAAGCCAAACCAGTATTTCAGGATACTAAATAGATGTCCTCCTATTTATCTGACAGGCAATGGGTACAGAAATAACTTTGCTGCCTGGGACTTCCTCACCAACCCAGCATGAGTCATCTGGTCCTAATCAAAGCTCTCCCATAGGAACTTGGCATTTGCTTGGTGCTTTCACCATTTACTGTAGGTAAACAGGCTCTTCCACTGAAGCCTACTGTGATTGCAGGGTGTCACTGTCCTTTACTTACTGGCTAGTTCCCTGCATGTCTATGGTGCATGATACACTGGGAAGAGTGATACCTGCGACATTTTCCTAGAGCATGAACCTAAGGGGGTGCAGATAACCAAGGCCAAGTTCCGTGTTGGGCCCTCCCACGTATTGGGGTAAATTGCTTGGAAGCCACAGACCTGCTTTTACCCCAGAAGCAAGACCCAAAGCCAATCAGAGCAGCTTTGGCATGAGGGGAGAAGAGGGGCTGCTGGTTGGATCAGTAGAGAGCAGGCATACCCCTGTGCCCCCTTGCTTTGGAAAAGAAGCTCAGGTTTTCTGGACCTGTAAAATAATGTGGTTGAACTGAATAGCTGTCTTTTTCCTTCTTAATTAGCAAAGCTCTTTTATTGAGTGGATTTGTATAGCCAACATAGGTAAAATAAAGAGCAGCTTTGATTAAAGTGGGTCCCTGTGGCTCAGTCTCTCTGGTTCACCTATGAGTCACAAAATTTGGGGGCTCCACAGAGCAAATTTCATGAACCACTGGTATAAATAGTTGGTAACATTCTGTCTTAGTGACTCAGATCTCTATCGTTGTGCAGAAAATCCAGCTCATTGTGTGCTTAAGGTGATTCTATTGAATCATAAAACTGAAGTCTCAAAGTGGGTATTTCTTCAAGCATGGCTGGATTGAGGTTCCTAGATATAGTCAGGAATCTGCCTCTTGCCATCTCTTACTCTGTTTTCCTCTGTGTGGATTTATTCTCAGTAAGACTCTGTTCTCCTTGCCATGTCAGGACTGCCCCAGCAGCTCCAGGTTTATGTCCTGCTACTGGTGCCTTTTGCTTAGAAGAAATTTCTTTCCTTTTGGCAGTAATTAGGGCTGTAGTGCTGACTCTCATGGCTTCAGCTACAAGCTTCTCTCTGCCTGAACCAAGCACAGCAGTCAGCAGGATGGAGAGTTCTAATTGGCAAAGTGTAGATTGCATGTCACCTTGGATTTGGGAGAGAATGGAGTCAGCCCCAGCCCAACTGAGAGATTTGCAGGTAGGGGATAAGTTTTGTCTTACAGGTGAATCAAAGTGCTCTTACCCAAAAAAGGGAGAGATTCTGTTCAGGTTAAAAATAGCTATTCTGTCCAGCTTGCTTCCAGGTCTAGCAAGCTAAAAATCTAAGCAAATTCTACTTTTCTTGTGCATCTGTGGAGATTTCATTCAAGTCTGGTGAAAGAGAACTTGTACCTCTGCAGGGAATAAATTGATGTTTGTGTAAAGGGGGCAAAGGACAGATGAGATTTGGAGAGAAGGCAGAGAAGAGAAGACAATAGAAAACAGTAAATGCTGACCCCTTTCAACTATCCTGAAGTCAGTCACCTTTCTGGGAAGGAAAGGAATTGCTTATTTTTGCCATGTGATCATAAAGTCTTGTTGGTTCGCCCTCTGGTATCTCCTGTGATGCACTGAAGTGGGAGCCAAGACTGTAACAGGTTTTATTCCTCTGCTTCCTATGCTCATTGCAGCTGTTTGGCAAGAGTTCCTTAAGCTCATGTTTCAACCCACTTTTGTATAAATGCCCAGAATTCATGGCTGATTGAGCTACTTGAGCTTTGCAAATGTAGACATTGCTGATATGTCTTTGCTAAAGGTTTAATAGTGAGGTGGTTTTGGCTTGTGTGAGCCATACCTACAAAACCCTGACCTCAAGTGTCTTCTGAGAAAAGCAGAATTATGAGACTAGATCATAATCTTGGTGATGATGGAGTCAGAGCCTCCAAGAGCCCTGAACTAGAACCCTACTGCGTGAGTCAGTACCATACCCAGGAGCTCTTTCGTCTCGTTCGGTGACCTTGCAAAGATAGCTAAGTTGATAGCTTAGTTTGGATACTTGCCACCCACACTAACTTGTTTAAGTCACTCTCATGAGGTATAATTTCCTCCTCTGTGAAACAGAAATCATGATATCAACTTCCTATCATTGGGTTGGCCAAAAAGTCCACTTAGTTTTTGCTGTAAAATAAAGGACACGTTTTTCATTTTCATCAATAACTTTATTGATTTGGACATTTTTAGTACGTTGGCTATTTCCTGCATGGTATAGTGTTTATTTTTCTCAATTAATGTCTTGGTTTGATCACTATCAACTTCAACAGGTCTACCCAACCATGGAGCATCATCCAGTGAGAAATCTCCAGCACCAAATTTCACAAACCTCTTTTGACATATTCGATCAGTCACAGCACCTTCCCCATACAATGCACAAATCTTTTCTTCCCCCTGCATTTCAGTTATGTTTTTACCTTTCTTGAAATAATAAAACATAATATGCCAAAAATGTTATGTATTTTATTCCATCTTTAATATTAAGATGGCTACACAAAACTTCACCAATTTTGAAAAGTTTTTTTTTCGAATGCACACTGATATGACAGCTGTCACAATGCAATTGAACAGAACGATTTCGAATGAAGTTGAAGAAAATTAGGCTCCACTTAAAGCCATCTAATGGAAAAAAATAACAAACTTTTGGCCAACCCAATACTACTGCTACTTAATGAACACCCCAAAATAGAGTGGTGTGAAACAACCTTTTCCAGATGCTCTCAAATGCTGTAGCAGGAATCTGGCCAGGGGACATTAAGGATGGCTCACCTTCCCTCCAACATGTTTAGGGTCCTTGCAGAGAAGACTCAATGGTCAGGGTACCTTGATCACTGGGGACTAACTAGTATCACCCAGAGGCACCATTATGCACATGTCAGGTGGCCAGGACATCAGGTAAGCTATCAACAGTGGCCACACTTACATCTTCCCATGTAATTGCTTTTCACGGGCTGATTTAATATTCTTCAAAGAATCACAGCTGGGATTCCAGAGCAAGTCAGAAGTGCATGAGATGGTTATAATCTATCCCTGGAGGTCCCATGGGGCCATTTCCCTCATATTGTCTAGATTGAGGCAGTCACAAAGGTCTTCCCAATTTCTAGAAATGGGAACATAGATTCCAGTACTTTTTAGGACTGACAATACTGCATTGTAAATAGAATATGGCATGTGAGATACTGTTATGCTCACCCTAAAATATGCAATCTTCCATATGTGGCAAATTATATCAATTGATATAAATTATAAGAATATTATATTAATCTTACATTCCTGTGATAATCACTATTTGTTAATATTTTTTTCTTTTTATATGTTGCTGAATTGAGCTTGCTAACATTTTGTTAAGGATTTTTGCTTATATGTTTACAAGGGATTTCAGTCTGTAGAGTTTTTTTTTCCTTTTGTCAACTTTGACAATGCTGATCTAATACAATGTTTTAAGAAGTATTTCCATCTTCTATCTTTATCTTAAGAAAAGTTTGTGTAAGGTGTCTGTATTTATCCTTGAATATTGTTAGAATTCACTCATGAAACCATTTGGGTCTGGAGCATTCTTGAGGGGGAATATTTTAATTCCAAATTCTTTCTCTTTTATAGATTTTATATTTCTTATATAAAATTGTCCCATTTGTGTTTTAAGGTATTGTCCATTTTATCTAAGTTGTTGCATTTTTTGGCATAATTATGTTCTTACTGTTCTCTTATTCTTTTAATGTATTTAGGATATAGGATGATATCCTCTCTTTCATTGCCAATATTGAAAATTTGTTCAGTCTAATACATTTTTCAGGATTTTAAAAATGTTTTCAAAGAACCAGCCTTTAGTTTCCTCAGTTTTACTTTTCTGTTAACTTTCTATTGCATTGGTTTTGCTTTTGTTTTTTAGATTTTTGTTTTCCTCTGATTGTATTGTGTTTAATTTTATCTTTTTCTCCTAGCTTCTTAAGGTGAAGCTTTTACCATTAACATTAAACTTTTCTCTTTTTCCATTATAAGCATTTGAAAGTATGTTTCTTCCTAAAAACTGTTTTAGCAACAACTCACAACTTTTGATATGTTGTGTTTTCATTTTAATTTGGTTCAAATATTTTCTAATGTCACTTGTGCTTTGTATATTTCATGACATGAGTTATTTAGAAGGGTGTTATTTTCCAAATACCTCCAGATTTAACTAGATGTTATTATTATTGATTTGTAACTTGATCTTTTGTGTTCAGATGCTATATCCTAGAGTTTCAATAATTTCGTTTCTTAACACTTGTTTTATGGCCCAGGATATGGACTTTCTTAGTGAATATTTTATAGGCACCGGAAAATAATATGTATTCTGCAGTAATTGTGCATATTGTTTTAGAACTATCAATTGGGTGAAATTGATTGATAGTATTATTGAATTATTTTATATATTTACTGATGTTCTGTCTAGTTGTTTTATCAATTACAGAGGCAGAACTTTTGAAATCCAGTGAAAATTCTAAATTTATCTATTTTATTTTTTGATTCTGACAGTTTTTGTGTCATGTATTTTGAAGTCCTATCATTTGTAGCATATATTATATCTTCTTGATGAATAAGCTATTTTATTATGAAGCATTTTTTATCTCATAATATTTCTTGTCCTGAAGTCTATTTTGTTTGATACTAGTAGAGCCAACCAGTTTATTATGTTTATTGTTTTGTAGTATATATTTTTGTTTTTTTACCTTTAACTTACATAGCATTTTAATTTAAAGCATACTTTTCTAGACAAAATATATTTGGATCTTCTTTCTTTTTATCCAGCTTAACAATCTCTAGTTTTATATTGGTATATTTCATCCATTCACATTTAATGTAATTACCCTTATTGTTTGGTTTTAAATCTATATTTTTATAAATATCTAATTTGTATGTTTTTCATATTTAACATTATCATAAGTAAATATATGTGTTTATATATACATATAATCCCCTATATATACATACATATATTCTTTTATTTTTCTTCTTTTTTGCAATCCTTTTGCATTAAGTATTCTAAATTCCATTTTATATTCACTCTTGGCCTATTAGTGATGCCTCTTAGTTGTGCCTTTTGAGTAGCTGCAGTGGTGTAACAATATACATCTTCAATTTCTCAAGCTTCCTTTTTTTATAATGGAAGCAACTCACAGCATTATATGCCATGCCCCCTTCCATCCTCTGTTTTATTGTTATACCTTTTACTCCCACAATATACTGTTTTCATTTTGCTTAAAATGGTTGATTAAAAACTAGGAAAAATCTCATATTTACCCACGTGTTTTTCCCCCATTTCTGATGCTATTTATTCTTTTGTAAAGATTCAAGTTTCTATCTAGGCTCAATTTCCTTTGGCTGGAAGAACATTTAATCTTTTCTAAAGTGCTATTCTACTCTCAGAATGTTTTTTAATCTTAAAACATTTTAGTTCACCTTCTTTTGGTGGGATATTTTCACTGGATATAGAATTCTACATTTACAATTTTTTTACAGTACTTTAAAATAATTGCTCCATTATCATCTGTCTTGCATTGTTTCCGATGAGAAATCAGTAATAATTAATCTTTCACCTCCTATGTCTTTGTGCTTTATTTCATTAGTTGCTTTCAAGATTTTATTATTATGGTTAGTTTTCAGCAATTTTACTATAATGTATGTAGGTATAGTTTGTGTGTGTGTTTATCTTGCTTGAGATTTATTAAACTTTTCAGATTGGTATATTTATAAATTTTATCAAAATTGAAGATGTAGCCATTATTTCTTCAATTTTTTTCTGTACCTCCCTCACCCCACACAGTTCTGGAATTTTAATTGCATATATACTTATCTGCTTTATATTTTCCTTTTAGTTACTGAAGTTCTTTAACATTTTTTTCCTCCATGCTTCAGTTCCAATTTTATTGCTGTCTTTAGTTTCACTGAACTTTTCCTTTGAAATGTCTAAACTGCTGTTAAGCCCATCCAATGACATTTTTTATTTTTAATATACTTTTCAGATCTAAGTTCTATTTGGCATTGGTTTTCATTGCTTTTTGGCATTGATTTTAATTTTTATTTCTTCCTTTGTAATGTTCAGTTTTGCTTTATATTATTGATTATATTTGTATTGGCTGATTTAGGTCCAGCATTCCCAATTACATTATTCTTGAATATATTTCTACTGAATAATTGTTTTTCCTTTTATGAGTCACATTTTTCTGTTTACATATCTAATAATTTTAATAGTAGTTGAACATAATTATAGTGGGCATAATGTTGAGTGTTAGATTTTGTTGTGTTCCTTTGAAAAGTGTTGAATTTCTGCTCTGGCAGTCAGTAAATACATAAGTAAATTTACTTATGTATTAAATTGACCCTTTCTTTCTCCTTTTTAAATTTTTTATTATTTTAAATTTTTATATTTTATTATTATTTCTAAAGATTTTATTTATTATTTTTCAGAGAGAGAGACATCAACGTATGGTGGTCTTTTATCTGCCTCCAGCTATGGACCTGGCTGGAAACCTGGATTGCAACCTAGTTATGTTGCCCTGGCTAGAACTCGAACCAGTGACCTTTGGGTTTGCAGGCCAGTGCACTGTGTCACCAGCCAGGGCTCTTCCTTTTTATTAAGATTATATTTATTATTTTCAGAGAGAAGGGCAGGGAGGGAGGAAGAAAGGGAGAGAAGCATCAATGTATGGTTGCTTTTCACCTGCCTCCAGCTAGGAACCTGGCTGGAGACCTGGCTTGCAGCCTGGTTATGTGCCCTGACTGGGAATCGAACCAGTGACCTTTGGGTTTGCAGGCTCAAATTGATCCTTTCAATGCTTCTTATTTGTAGGTAGGTATGATGTATTTTTCACTCTAGAGCTATTTAATGCTAATCTTTGGCATGACCTTTCTGGGATTTGTTTTGAATGCTTCCAGGTGTTTAACAAGTATTCTATACTGGCTAGTTGGAACTTTTAAATTCCCTTCCATGTTTCAGGCCCAATGGATATTTTTTAGCTTACATCTTTATTACAGTTCCACCCCACCCCCCCTTTTCTGCTCCCAGCCTCATGGAGTCTCACCCTATCTGTGCTCATTTTAAATTAAAGATTCAAGAGGACCTCTGTAGATTTCTGGAGCTCTTTTTATGTGTGTAGCTTTCTCTCTCGGGTGCTCCACCTTACAAATTATAGCTGCATCAGCCTTCAACTCTGATTCATTCCCCCTAAGTTCAGCACAACTACCAGGCTATGCTTGGGATCACTAGCCCTGCACTAAGGTCTTGTATATTACTCCAGAGAGAGTATTAGAATAATCATGAGTCTTACCTCACTTTTTTGACTCTTTGAGAATACAAAATTTGTTAATTATTGGCCAATACCAAAGACCTTTTTGTTTTTTGTATTTTGTTCATTTGCTTAGTTGTTTTGCTTAGGAAGGCTAATCTAATACTAGTTATTCTTAATGATCAAAGTAAGGATTTAAAACTAACCCTGGCTGGTGGCACAGTGGATAAGGTGCTGGAGGCAGGTGAAAGGCAACCATACATTGATATCTCTCTCCATCTCTGCCTCTTTCCCTTCCCCTCCCTCTCTAAAAATAATAAATAAAATCTTTTTTAAATTAATTAATTAAATAAAATAAAACTATAAGATGATGATGATTAGTTTGTTTTATTTTCAATATTATTTAATTAAATTGTTGCATTTGTTCACTTAGATATATTCAACATTAAAAATATATTGGTTTTAAATTAATTTGACAACTGCCTTGGCTGGTGTGGCTTAATGGATTGAGCACCAGCCTGTGACCCAAGTGTTGCTGGTTTGATTCCCAGTTAGGGCACATGCCCAGGTTGCAAGTCAGGTTTCCAGCCAGGTCCCCAGCTACAGGCAGGTGAAAGGCAACCATACATTGATGTTTCTTTCCCTTTCTTCCTTCCTCCTCCCCCTCTCTCTAAAAAATAATGAATAAAATCTTTTTAAAATTTATTTTATACATATATATATTTAAAATTTTTATTCATTATTTTCAGAGAGAGGGGAAGGGAGAGAGGCAGAGAGAGAGAGAGACATCAATGTATGGTTGCCTTTCACCTGCCTCCAGCTACGAACCTGGCTGGAGACCTGGCTTGCAACCTAGTTATGTGCCCTGGCTGGGGAATTGAACCAGCGACTTTTGGGTTTGCAGGCCAGTGCCTTATCCATTGTGCCACCAGCCAGGGCCTGAATAAAATCTTTTCAAAAGTAAAATAATAAAATTAATTAATTAATTTGACCAGAGAATGATGCTTATATTTAAAAAAAAATTAAAGACAGTGACAGTTTATTGGATATGACATTGAGATAAGCTTTATGTAAAATGATACTACATTAAGTCACTTTAATTGCAAGAGACTACTCTTTTTATGCTCTTTTAAGAACATTTGTAATCATAGTACCTAATTTATGTATTCATTATAAGCAGCAGCATTTTGTAGCTCAGCTCTTGGCATTTGGATTCCTCTAGTTCTGAAGTGAGAACGTCAGAAGCATATTGGCCTCTTTGAGATTTGGACCCAATTGTCACTCTTAAGACCTGACTTTCTTAACTAAGAGAAAAACGTTACTCTGTTTTATGATTTAATTGTAAGTTAATCAGGACCATAAGAAAAATTCCAATGGAAATACACATGAACTTCAAAATTATAGGAACATGTGTTTGGCAAAATGTGCTTTGAGGATTGCCAAACCCCAGATTTGGGTCTTGGGGCGCAAAATGTAGTATGAGAGATCAACAGTCCCAGCATATTAATAGACCTCCTCTTTTCTAGACATGACCGAAATAAGTCTGAATTAGTATGAAAATCATTATGTCAGCAGGCTTGAGTGGAAGACAAAGCCCTCTCCTCTCTACTGGCAAACAGACAACTTTAGTTTTACTTTGTATTCCCTTCATTATCCATGAATATATTATTCTAAGTTTTTAGGAAAAAAAAACTATTGGATTATTTGACTTGTTTATACTATTTGGTCAATAAACAAGGTTTGAGTCAATCTCAGTTTTTCCTATTTTTATAATAGATAGATGTTTGTATTTGACCCCAATAATTGTCATAAGAATTTCTCATGAGGATGCATTTAGTTCCCTTAGCTCCTGGCCTTGATTACAGTAAGCACTCGGTGTGTGGAAGCTCTCATTGTTAGTAAATAGGATGCAGTCTTGACTTGAGCAGTTCTTAGATGTAAAAAAAGAAACTAACATTCAACATATGGCTTTGGCAATATTTTCTCTGCTCAGGTGAACATAAAATATATTTGCTGATGGGCCAAGGTGAAAACAATATGTAAGAGAGGAAATGTTCATAGAATTTTGGTAGATAAGAACTCCTCTAAGACTAGAATCATTGGCTTTTCACAAATTAAAATCACAGAGCTGGACCTTTCCTGAAGGATCCCCTAATTGAGAACATTGACAGAGGATTGTCTGTCACTCACACGTTTACCCTTGACTATATGTGTTCACTCTTGTGAGATACAGGATTAATGAATGAAAGAACTACATAGCTTTTATTTTATAGCTCATTAAGTTTGTCATAGGAGACAGGAAATGGAAGACCCAAATAGACTCTTTGAGTTACAGAAACATAGATAGAGATAATCTATGCTGAAATGTTTAACCTACCAGGTTGGCCACTAAAAAATATAGCTCTGACATTGTGTTCTACTCTTTGTGAGTGTGTGGAATGTGTTCCTACCTTCATTTCTGGCTATTTTGAATTTTTTAATGTTACATATTGTCTATTTACTCTTTCCATTGCAGATGTGGAGGGTGACTAGAGATTCATTCATTTTACAATTAACGAAGGATGTTTGTTCCTTTCTGGTTGTCCTTCTTGGGGACCCATATTTCCAGCTAAGTTACTAAACAGATTTCTTTGTGGCTCAACAGTTTGGCAGAACTGAAAATTCTCTCTCAAAGACATCTGTTGGGTGAAGTAATGGTTCATTGCAGACTCCTGAGTTTTTATTATAGTTTTCCTCTGAGGTTTATTTTTTATTAAAGTAAAGTTGACATACAATATTATATTAGTTTCAGGTGTACAACACAGTGATTTGATATTTATATTCCCTGCCATGTGATCACCACAATAAGTAACCATCTGTCACCAAACCAAGTTATTAAGATAACATTATTTTCCCTATGCTCTACATTATATACCCATGACTTTTTCTTAAACTAGAGATTTGTACCTCTTATTTCCCTTCACCTTTTTCATGTATTGCTTCCACACACTCCACCCCCACCCTCTTTCTCTGGCAACCATCACTTCATTCTCTGTATCTATGAGTTTGTTTCTGTTTGTTTTATTTAGGTTCCACATGTAAGTGAAATCATATGGTATTTGTCTTTCTCTGTCTGACTTATTTCACTTAGCACAATACTCTTTTGGTTCATCTATGTTGTTGCATATGGCAAAATATTATTCTATTTTATGGCTGAGTAATATCTTTGTGTGTGTGTATGTATGCATGTGTATCCATTCATCTATCCATTATAGATTATCATGTTTTCATTTTCTTTTGTCTTAAAATATTTTTTATTTTCTCCATGATGTCATAGTCCAGAATATTTAGTATCATGTTGTTTCACCTCTACATATTTTTGTTTTTTTCTAGTTTTTTTCTTATAATTGATTTCTAGTATCATATCATTGTGATCAGAGAAGATGTATGATATGATTTCAGACTTCTTAAATTACTGAGATTTGCTTTATAGACTAATATGTGGTTTATCCTGAAGAATATTCATTGTGCACTTAATAATAATGTATATTCTGTTGTTTTTGTTTTGAATGTTTCATAAATATCTGTTAAGTTCATCTGATCTAATGTATCATTTAAGGACAATGTTTCCTTATTGATTTTCTATCTGAGCAATCTATCCATTTATGTAAGTAGAGTATTGAAGTGCTTACTACTATTATTTGTAGTATAAATCTCTCCCTTTATATTTGTTAGTATTTGCTTTATATATTTAGGTGCTCCTATGTTGGGTGTGTACAAGTTTTATATCCTCTTGTTGAATTGATATTTTTATCATTATGTAATGTTTTGTCTCTTATTATAGTCTTTGTTTTAAAGTCTATTTTGTCTAAGTATTTTTCCCCCAGCTTTCTTTTCATTTCAATTTGCATGAAACATCTTTTTTCATCTCTTTTCTTTCAGCCTGTGTGCCTTTCAGTTAAATGTGAGCCTCTTTTAGACAGCATATGCACAAGCCTTATTTTTTTTATGCACCAGTTCACCTTATGTCTTTTGATTAGGATATTTAATCAGTTTATATTTAAAGTAATTATTGATAGCTGCTTTCTGGTGGTTTTTGTAGGTCTTTGTTCTTTTATTCTCTTGGTCTTCTCTGTGCCTTTCTTTTTCTCTTGCTGTATTCTCTTGTACATTGATGACTCTTTAGTGATATGCCTAGATTTTTTTCTTTATTTTTCTTTTTGTGTGTGTCTATCAATTATAGGTTTTTGGTTTGTGGCTATTATGAGAATTCTATATTACAACCTATATTTAAGAAGCCTATTTTTAAGTTGGTGGTTGCTTGTGTTTGAATGCATTGCAAAACACTACATTTTTTTCTCACTCCATCTAATGTTGTTTTTAACATCATATTTTACATCTGTATTGCATATTTTTAATTTTTTATCACTGTTATATGTGATCCTACTACTTGCATCTTTTTTAAATTAATTATTATTTTTTATTTGTCTGAAGGAGACTGGCAGTATTACTACTTAGTTATACTGCTAATTAACCTTCAATTATTTTTATAGCACATAAGAAATAACACTGCTCACATATATGAGAAAGCAGGTCAATGAAATGTGCACATACTTGCATCTTTTAACCTTCACACTTGCTTTTTAATTTATTGATCAATTATTTTAAATAGAAGTTTGCCTTTATCAGTGGGACTGGTTTTCTCCTATATTTTATTATTTTTAATTTTGGACTTTTTCTGTTTAAAGGAGTCCCTTTAACATTTCTTGTAGTACTGGTTTAGTGGCGATGAACTCTTCCAGTTTTTACTTCCCTTAGAAATTCTTTTTCCTTCCTTCTATTCTGAATTATAACCCTGCTGTTTAGAGTATTCTTGGTTGTAGGTTTTATCTTTTCATCACTGAATACATTGTGTGATTCTCTTCTGACTTGAAAAGTTTCTGCTGAAAAAAATTACCTGGTAGTATTACAGGGTTTCCTGTAATACTGGCTGCCTTTCTCTTGCTGCTTTTAAGATTTACCCTTAATCTTTAACATTTGGCATTTTAATTATGATATGTCTCTGTATGGGTGTCTTGATATGGGACCCTTTGGATTTATTTTGTTTGGGACTCCAGTCCTTCCTGGATTTGGATGGCTATTTTCTTCACCAGGTTAGGGAATTTTTTAGTCACGATTTTTCATTGTAAGTTTTCTGTGGTTTTCTCTCTCTCTCTCTTTTCCTTCTGGGACCCCTATGATGTGAAGGATGGTATACTTGACGTTGGTATACATAGACTATCCTCATTTATTTTTATTCTTTTTGCTGTTCTGATTGGGTGATTTCTACTACATTTTCTATCAGATTGCTGATCCATTGTTCTGCATCATCTCATCTGTTGCTGATTTTCTATAGTACATTTTTTTTTTCATTTCATTTCATTTCAGTTATTTTCCAGTTCCAATTGGTTCTTTTTTATATTTTTATGTCTCTTTGTTGAAGTTGTTACTAAATTTATCTAACTTCCTATTGAATTCATTGACCATTTCTATAACTATTACTTTGAACCCTTTCTCTTATAGATTGCTTAGTTCATTTTGCTTAGTTCTTTTTTCTGGGACTTTAACCTGATCTTTCATTTGGAACATATCCCTCTGTCTCCTTGTTTTTTCTGTTTCCCTGTGTTTCTATGCATTAGGTGGATCTGCTATGTCATGTCTCCCAGTCTTGAGAAAATGACCTTTTGTAGGAGGAATCTTGTGGATACCAGTGACACCATTTCCCCTGCTCTATAGAGCCAGGGGCCCCAGGCATGTCCCCTTTGTGGATTGTGTGTGCCCTCCTGTTGTAGTAGAGCTGCAATCATTGTTGGCATTCCAGTGGGTGGGGTTGATCCTCAAGTTGACTGGCTGTGAGGATAGGACATACTACTTTAGGTGATCTGGTATGTGGGGGCTGGCAACACAGAATGGGAGCTGCTTTGGAGGAGTTATGATGCCATTGTGATCCCCTGTCAGGTGTATTATTTTGGAGCTTCTTTGATGAGGCACTGATTGTGAGTCAAAGTTGACTGCCATGTATATCAGGTCTTGAGCCTCTTGGGAGAAGCTCCAGTATGCACAGATGTTGGTCGCCACTTGTTCTAGGCTTGGGGCAGCTTTGAAAAGGCTACCTTGTGAACCAAGGGAGACTGCTCTTTGTGCTGGCCTTGAGGCTTCTTAATAGGAGCTACAATGTTAGCCAAGGCTGACACTGCTTATGCCTCATGTGGGCTGCTTGAGAAAGCTTCAGTGTGAGCTGAGACTGTTTGATGCTCATGTTGAGCTTGGTGCCACTTGAGAAAGCCTGTAATGGGAGCCAACGCTGGCAGCTATGTGTGGTGGGTCTACAGCCATTTGGAAGAGGCTCTGGCCAGAGTAAAGGAGTTGGGTTGGGCTGAATCTCAGAGGAATGGCTGGGCAGGGTGAATGCTGTTAGCCAGACTGATGGAGAGGGATAGATTTGGTGCCTGCCTGTGTTGAGCCAGCCAAGTGGAAGGAGAGTACAAAAGAAACAGTGGTACCCACCAGTCCTTCTGTCCACAGAGAGAGAGTTTCCACTGATCCCTGCCTCTCCTGTGAGGGTTTTTTATGCTCTTTCTATAGGGATGGAGGAACCAACCCATTCATCTATCTTGAAGGGTTTCAAATTCTTTGGCTCACCATCTCCCCTGGTAAGGTCTTCCTTGGAGGGCCATTTGGCTGTTGCTGACTTTTTTGTTTCTCTGAGTCTATGACATGCCATATGTGCTCTCTGCTTTTAGACATCAAGACCCATGGCTGTCCTAGGTGGCTGCAGATTCAGGTGTGGGAGGCTGAAAGAAAGTGTCAGTACCTTCCTCTGTTACACCCTTGTTGGTACCTCTCTCCCTACCTCCCTTTCCTCCCCAAATCTGCTCAGTAAGATGTCTCCTTATATGTCCCTGAGTTGGCTCCAAGTTCATAGTCTCAGATGAATTGTATGACATGCATAAATTATGAAACAGTTTTGCAAATTAAGTTTTAATTAAAACCAGAAGCTTAGAGCATTCAACTGGAAGTAGTCACAATGTTGAAAAGTGACACTGGTAGGGTGGGAGTTCAGGAGAAGGTCTGAATGGCTTTGCATCCTGTTGAGATATTTCCAACATGAGTCTTGCAGAAAAGAACTTCCTTCCCTATCAGATTCTCCTTAATCTAAACTGATTCCTGAACTTCCATGTGGACCAATGTTGTTTCCAAGCAGGAAATACAAATGCATCATGGTGGTGGTTTTAGCTGGACTTTGCCAACTTTTCTTTAATTCTACCAACTTGTGTTCTCACTGGAGATGAGCAAGACCATGGCTGACTCCCCAACATTGCCAGAACTCCAGATAATTTTTCAGCAAGATGACCACCCAAAATAAGGCTGGAGGATAACAATTTAGTTGGAATTTTTTTTTTTTTTTTAATGCAATGCAGAGTTCAAGCCTGATGAGAAATGACTTCTTATTGTGAGAATTTTCAGAACATTATAGTGAGCAAAATGTCTGGAGTTTTCCCCCAGTTGATAGTCCTTAGCTATATGTAATGTGAGAATCGTTCTGGTCTGCCCATTAATAATCCACATTTTCCAGCACCCCCCAAAATGTCTGCCATCAAGTGAATAATTTATGTAGGTTTGCCTTTCATCCAGGCATGGCTCTACCGCTACAACAAAACACATCAGATTTTTTCATCCAAAGTTAAGTTTGAAAAATCTGACCTTTAGTTATCAATCCACTTCTTTTCTACTAAAAAACAAGAGGTTGCTAGACTGCAGTGGGCCCTGCTGTAGAGGTAGCAGTTCTTTGGTTGTTCAGGAATTTTGAATTTGAGTATCCTCTCTGACTTTAACTTATTTGGGCCATGGAAATGGTCCATCCATATAATCTATTGTTTTTAATTACTGGGAGAGTTTTTAAGAGAAGGTTAATAATACATAGTATTGAATTAGGGGGTGGTGAGATAAGTATTAGAAAGAGAAAATCCTGGTCAGAGTATAAATTATAACAACTTTTCTTGAGAACATTTGGACTAAAATATACAGAGCCCTTTAACTAATAATTAAACTTCTTAAAAGCTGAGGATCTATACACAAGTTTACTCTAAGAATGTTTATTGCAAGGATATTTACAATACACTGTTGTTTATTATAGTGCCATTCATGTTTGTGACAAGGTGAATACAACTCAGCTAATAAGGAATTCAATAAGTAATTTATTATATATTTAAATAATTGAACACCTTGCAGTCATTTGACATGATGACCTGAGATCATCGAAGGATATGAGTATCATAAGTGATTTTAAAAGTCTTCTTTTATATCTCATTTTCTACCAAGAATGTGCATTACTTGTGAATTTTTTAAGGGACTCTTTAAGTCTCTGTGTTGCAAAGAAGGTTCTTTCTGTGAATGTATATACATACCATTGGAAAAATAAGTTAAAGTTCCATCTATACTGCAAACCAGATGTTGAGAAATCACTAATAAATTGTCTATGACAGCTATTTTCAACCTTTTTTTTTCTCTCATGGCACACATAAACTAATTACTCAAATTCTGCAGCATATCAAAATATATATTATATTTTTCCAAATCAGACAAAAAGTAGGTATAATTTTGATTCGTTCATATCCAACAGCTATTGTGTTAGTTTTGGCAATTTTTAGTTGACAATCTAAGGGAAAAGAGGTCAGTGTCCCTAACTAAACAGTCAGGTATTGTATGTTTTAAAACTCCTTGTGGCACACTGGCTGAAACTCGATGATCTACGATCAGGCCAGATAAAGACATAAACTGATAAAAACAAGATAATTTGAAATACATGGATACCATTCTCCCCATGGAGAGTTTTCTTCCTAACAAGGTTAGAAGGATTAATAGGATACAAAGCAAATACCTGAATGGGGACTGGAATACTTTTAGAGTGGAAAATTCAGTTACATTTATTTTCTTTTATTGACCCTGTGTTTGTTCTCCTCTTGCACTCTGCAAGGTTGCCTGACTGCCACCTCTTCCAGTCTTTGCTCCGTCATTAGTACCACCCCAACAAGGGACTAGTAGGAGCCACAAGACTTGGGCAGTCACCTCAATTAGGGATATAGAATGAGCAACAAGGTGTCTGTATTTAAGGAGCAAGAAGAGGAATGTGAAGTAAAGAAACTTGACTGCCACTCGCATAAAGACCAAAGAAGAAGGAGGTTCTTAGGGAAAGAAACCGACTGAGACACCTTTTGTCTCTTGACTTCTCTAACACTATCAAAGACTGGGATAGTTCCAGACATATGAGAAATGATGCCATGTATGTACTTGAGGAAATTTTACACATTGCACTGGAAATCTTTTGAGGGAATTATTCCTGAATAATTTTGAAATTGAGCAGCACTACAGAAATATTTTGATGTATCCCTTGATTTGTACAAGTAAAATGTAGTCATAGCAGCCATGGCATGTCCCTAGTGCTGTCCAGCTCCATTATCTATGGTAATAACGAAATACTTAGTTGATCCAGGATGCACCCATGGCTTGTACAAGCTGGAAGTGACTAGAAGTTAAGTCCCAAGGATGGACATGGGACTCACATTGTATTATTGACACTGACTTGTTGCCATCTCACTGCCCTATCTTCCTTGGTGTTGGCCTCATTCTCAGGCCCCTGTGGATGATCGGTCCCCAACAGTGCATATGTAGTTTAGAGAAGAAAGGGAAGAGCAGAAAAAGGGGGAGGGGAATGTATTTTTTTGCTTAGATTAGGTTAGGTCACATGTCTACTCTGAGCTACCTGCTAGGGCCAGGGAAGAGTGATGAATTGATTGGCTTAGGGCACTGTCCACATCATGGGGCCTGGAGCAGAACTTACCTAGAGCGCAGGGACTAAGCAAGGGGTTGATGGTCAGAGCAAAGAGACACACATCCACTGAGAGAGTCACACACTGCCAAACACGGCTTATCCAGTCCTTACCACTGCCTCACATAGGATATGTGAAGAAGTGATGGCCAATTGAGGGTGATTGTGATCCCAGTCCTGTGGCTCATCTGCAGACCATGCAGTAGTTAGTTGTTAGTGTAAACTTTCACACACCCTAAGGTTGGGGCCAGCCGTGAAACTCTAGGGGTTACAAAGTCAGGGAGTGAAAGCAGCAATATTGCTTGCCAGATGCATTAATTGATTCTCAACATGTATTTATCTCCTTTAATCCTCACATTAATCCCGTGAGATGATGTTACTACTACTATCTCACAGGTATGAAATTCAGAGCTCAGATATACGTATATTGTTACCCAAGTCCTCACAGCTAGGAAGTTGGCAGAGGTAGGATTTGCAACTTGGCCTACCAAACTCCAAAGCCAGTCTGCCTGCCTTCTTTCCTTCCTTCCTTCCTTCCTTCCTTCCTTTCTTCCTTCCTTTAGTCTGCTTCCTCTCCTTTCCTTCCTTCCTTTTCCTTCCTTCCTTTTTCCTACAACCTTTTTCTGTTCTCCTTTCTTTTTTTAGTATCTTTCCTTTCTTCCTTCCTTCCTTCTTCCTTCATCCATCTTTTAACCCTTTCCTTTCTTTTTTTCCTTTCTATTTCTCTTTCTCCTACCCTGTCAACAAATTTGTACTCAACTCTTTCCAAAGGCCAGATACTGTACATGTCTAGCCCCTGGGGATAAAACAGTGAGTAAGACAGCTATGTCCCCTGAATGGATTTTAAGTGAAGAGGTAACAAATAAGTAAACAAGAAGGTTACAAAATGCAATGAATGCTAAGACAATTTAGGAATAAATAGGATGATGCCATCGATAAACACTTTGGTTGGTATAGGGAATCCTATTAGAGGAGGTGGCATCAGATGAAATTTGATAGATGGGTAGGAATTAGTGAGGTGTGGGGGTCGTAGAGGGTATCATGGGATTGACATGGTCAGGGGACAGCATCAGCCAATCAGAGTTAGCTACACAAAGGCTTTGAGGCCAGCAAGTGAGGCTAGGACAACAGGGGTGGCAAAGTACCAGACTTATGAACATTGTTAAATCATTCTGGATGCGGTAAAGAGAAGGGACTTCCTTGGTGTAGTGTTTGGATTTTGAGCCAATTAACAGAACTTCCTCTGACATGTAGAGGAGTAGGGATCTCTATCCACATTGCTTAATGAAGAAGAATGGAAGATTATAAACTCAAACATGCACAAGGGGAAAAAAATGAAGACAAAGAACCTTTGCAGCAAGCAGGGATGTATTGCTCATTCATAAGGCCTGAGGCAAAGGGCCAGTTTTACAAATGGAATAAACATATGTAGGCCAGGCTTTTTTTTTTCCCCCTTTTCTTAGTTGGCAAGAAAATACTTTGTTTCCCATTTGGTCTTTATATATTCTATAGTGAAATGTGTTGTTTTGATCAATAGATTTTTTAAAAGATTTTATTTATTGTTTTTCAGAGAGAAGGGAAGGGAGAGAAACAGAGAGGGAGAGAAACATCAATGTGTGGTTGCCTTTCACCTGCCTCCAGCTATGGGCCTGGCTGGAGACCTGGCTTGCAACCTGGTTATATGCCCTGGCTGGGAACCGAACCAGTGACCTTTGGGTTCACAGGCCAGCACCTTATCCACTGAGCCACAAGCCAGGGCTGATCAATAGATCTTTAATTGAAGTTTTATTTTTGGAAAAGAGTCTACTCAATTCTGTAATGTGGTTGAGCAAGAGCAGTGGGTGGGTGTCCCCTCTGTTGTTTCCATGGCTCTGGGTGGAACTCTGAGATAGAAACCAAGTATATGAGGAAAGTTTAAACAAAACACTTCCTTCCCTTGATGGACTCTTTTTGAAACACCTTTATTTAATGTCAGGGGGTCGGAGGGAGTACACTTGGATTGCCTTCTGCCTTACCACAGCAGCCAGCTCACCTCAGCACACAGGCCTCAAACTAGTGGAGCCCCCACCATGCAGCCCCTCCACTTCGTGGGTGGCCCTATCTGCCTACTGACAGTGACCACATGGCTTACCCTGCACCTCTGCCTGCAAGGCTTGAAGATGTCTTAGAATTGCCAATTTTAGACAAAGCCAGACTTCATGTATTTTTCCTTCATATATACTTCTCCCATCATCTTTCTCTTCTTAGTACATTTGCCTGGACCAAATGCCTTGGACATACCCTTGATTGATGCCTCTCCTTCCCTGAGTTATGATCTAGCCCATCATTTCTACTGTCAACTAGATCAAGGGTCAAACCACTGTCTGCCACCTCCACCACTAGCACCTTGACCCAGCTTTACATCATCTTTCATCTAGATTATGTAATAGAGCCTTTTCACTAGCTCACTGTTTATTTTAAAACATTCATGAATAAGTGAACTCATGCAGTTCAAACCTATGTTGTTCAAGGATGAACTGTATTATCAATTCCACTATGTATAAACCAAAGGTAATACTAACATTTAACCAAGGTCCACTGTGAGTACCGGCATTGTTCAAGATGGTAAAGCACTTAACTAAGTACCTGGTCCATTGAGGATGCTCACTAAAGAGTTGCCATTTCTATTATTGCCATCATCTTTACCGTCATCACTTTCCTCTCCTTCCTTCTGTCTTGAATGACACATTCTCAGTCTTTCCATGTTCGAATATGAAGTGTCCCATGATTGCATCCTACACCCAGCTTTTCTCTAGGCATTAGTATGCACATACACAGCACAACACACCATGATTTATTCCCTTCTTTACCCTTCCTTTTAGAAGGTAACTGGAGGATGTATACAGTTGAGTATAAAATCATTCAATCTGGGGGCATTTGGTTTGGAAGGAACCTAAAACCATCTGTGCAGTCCTTTCTGTAGTGAGTGAGGAAACAGACCCAGACAGGGCAATTTGGTTGACCAGGCAGCCACATGATAACGGGAAGTTTGCAGGCCAGTTTCATGCCCATCCATGGGTCAGTGAGACAATCTACACAAATATGGAAACCTGTGCCAGGTACATAGGAGTCTGAGAATTTCATTTCTAGTAACCCAGCAGAGACATTTCTTTTTCTCTTGAAATTCATCTTCTTGGGTTATCATCATGTGCATTGGGGGGTGGAGGGTGGAATGTGGATTCAAGGCAGTTATCTCATTATCTTTCTCTGGCATCCACTCTATATATACCCTAGGAATAAGATACCTTCGTGGGCACAGCTTAGAGAACTTCACAGAGACTTTCATACAGAGCTAATACCCTCTTCATGCCCTTAGGGAGCTGTGACCTCATAGGAGAGACATTAAACAAATAAATTACATAAACATCATGGATGTGCTCAGAACAACAAAGAAAAAATACAACAAGACCGCTAGAGATCATCGTGTCCAGGAATATGTTTTTGCTCTCCCTTATTTTTCAGCTCACAACAGACTGCTAATTGGTTATTATAGTCTTTCTAACAAAATTCAGACATAACTTCAGAATCCTTTTCAACATGGCCTTCCAGACAGCCATTACTAATCAGCCAGACTTGGCTCTCAAGGCAAAACCTATTGGCCATCTGAGACCTGGCCCATTCCCCAGCCCTCCCTCCACCATCCCTTCCTATAGACAAACACCTTGGCCAAAGGCTGGAAGGCGTGTGCCTCAAGACTTTAGCCAGAGGCAAAGGTAGACCTAGTGTCCAGCTGGTGGAGCTCCCAGCTGAGGGCTCTGCACACTCTGTAAATGTGGAGCGAAGGATATGCCCTCCAGAGAGCCGACTCCTAAGCAGTAGCATCTGTGGCTGACAATGATCTGATCTAAATTTGTTATGTTCTATTCTGGGGCTCCTTCTCTGAGGTCCAACCTGTTTAGGGCATTGCAAGCTGTAATTTATGTTATTTAAAAGCTCCGATAGGAAAGGCGCTCTTTGTTCTCCTGAGTTATTTCTTGAGGAAAATATATGTTTTGCGGAAAGTTTGAGGGCAGCCTTAAACTGAGGACATCACCACAAAGACCTAGTCTTTCATTTTCCTTCCCAGGATTTCTTCTCATGTGCTTAAATGGGTGACTCAAAAAATGGTGTGTTTTGCTCCCCTAAGATAAAACTTCCAGAAAGAGCGCAAGAGAGAAAGGGCAACTCTCTTTTTAAAGAGGCCTGTCAAGTCAGGCAGTTTGTACAGGACTTAACTTTGGTATTTATTTTATAGTTCATCAAACATTTTTAATTCTCATGTGATGTAAGCAGTGATTCAACACGAATGCTTTCCTAAGGAAACATACATTTATCATTCCCTTCAGGTTTACATCTCCAAGGTTTCTCTTCTGTTATGTGAAAAGATGTTTAATATTTAAGGGACTTTTCTTTAAGTGATTCCTCATTTTAGGCTCAATTTCTCACCTCGTGATACATTTTTCCCCTGACCGCTTGAGAAGCACTGGAGGAACTTGTGAACTTCCTTGTTGAATAGTGGCAGCTGTAACTGGGAGGAAAGGATCAGAAAAACATGCTTGTATTCCTGTCTTCTTAGGTTGGGAGACCTTTTAGGATAAAATGTTTGGGAAAATGGGTGTTGGAGAGGTTGAGGTCTTCCTTGCATGGAAATTCTTCAGACCATTCTGGAGAATTCCCTGAGAGCTAAAATGTCTAGTTAATGCGGGTTTAATCTCTTCTGCCCTTTGCTGGACTCCATGTACTGGGGTGGAGCCTTAGGGCGGGTTCGAGATAGCCGGGCTCTTAGTGCACAGGGAGAGAGAGCAGGGTAAAAAGAATGGGAAAGGAAGAAGATCCAAGTGGGGACCCTAGGATTTCTGGTTTAGTTGCCTTACATCATCTAGTATTTCTGATATAAATGCAAGAGACAGGAAGTCTGTAATCACAATTTTCAAGTGCTTATAGCTTTATTGATCTATGAGTTGAGTTGAATATCTATGTTCTAAAGTTAGGCAACTCAGCTTTTCAATTTATTATCTATGGGACATTATATAATTACTTAAGTTCCCATTTCCATTTTAATTTTCATCTGTAAAATGGGGATAATGAGTACCTAGTATTGGATTGCTGTGATTTCATTTGATAAAACAAATAAAGGACTAAACACAGTGCCTGATGACAAGTTCACAATCAATACATGTCCATCTCTAAGATGAGAAGTATGTCTTGAAAATGAAGTAAGCCCTAGATTTGGTATTTATAAATGGGTTATATTCACTCCAGATTAGAAAAATGATTTTTGAAATACTGAACACTATAATAGCAGTCACAAATACTGTGGCATTAAACCGCAGGCTAATAGTCTCAATATAGAAAAATAGGCAGATACATCTTGTAAATGTTCATCTTTTTGCACACGCCTGTAACTTCAGTACCCTGCTTGTGCCATTGGGAAAGCTATTATGTCTATTTTATGGATTGACTGACTGCCTTTTTGTTGTTCTTAGAATATCAGCTTTACTCCAAATGCACAAATTCTTGTGCATGCTTCCTTAACCACCAATAAAGGGAACAGTTAATATGCTACAAAGCAAGAAAAATGGACTTTAAAAGCATAGTCTACTTCTAATGGTCTTACCTATATGTGCAGCAGGGTTCCTCAATTTTGGTACAGTCGACAGACAGGCAAGATCATACTAAGCCCTTGTCTCCAACCACTAGAGACCAACAGCCTTTGCTCCATCCCCTCCCCCAACCCCAAAAGTGTCCAGACAGCTCTCCTCCAGTGGGAGCTGTTAGCATGCAGGTAGAAGGTATTGGATCTTGGAAATGTGTGTTTTGGGCTACTGCATAGAACCTCAGGCCAGCTTTGCAGGAAGTTACCAAACTGCCCAGACACAGTGATTCCCAAAATGCACACTCACAGATTATCTGTTGATACTACAGATTCAGGCAGCAGGTGATATAATCAGCACTGAAGTTCTGTTTTGAGAAATGGCTTGGCTTTAGTTTTATTTTCTTCTTTTTCTCTCAATTATAGGCTTTTCCATTGCCAATAGCAGCTGAAAAGAGTTTTATAGTTAATCTTAACTTCTTATATAATGATTGCTTTTTTTTTCTCTTCTTCTTCTTCTTTTTTTTTTTTTTTTTCTCTATATTTTCAGCTCCCTCAGGCGCAAAAGGTAAAAACTCTTTTCCATCAGTTTGCAGTCATCCCCAGAGCCACGAGTTGTGCATGTCTTCATGGCCTTGTGCACTCAGCCGTGTTCGTGACCAGTGAAATGGTTTTCCTCTTACAACTTCAGAAGTCTGGAGCTGGACAGGAGTGGAAGGCCCCCAGAGTGAGCTTGTTTCCCTGCCAAGTTAGTTCCACCAACTTTAGTGGCCAGTGGTTTGGGGCAAATCTAAGCCCAACCATTTTCCTAAGAATTTGCTAATAGTAGGTCAAGGGTAAATTCGGCACATTCCTTCAAAGAGAGAATTCCAGATCTTCCTTGGGATACTTTTCTCAGTGACCAAGTTTAGATTCTGGACTCTGAAGCCAAATCTCTGAAAGCTCCCCTTGGGTTTTATTAATTGCAAAGTCAACAGCCCCTTCTCTTGTCTTGTCACCCAGAGAGCATTAGAACAAAGTTCTTGCCAATGACCAGACCCTTTCACTGGTCCTCATTGTCTGAGATGATGTGGTTCCCTCATCTAAAATGTTCTCTGTCCAGAAAGATTCCATGTGGCTGTGGTGCTGGCTTGGCTGTGTCATCCCATGGCATGTCATTGTACCCATTATGGCAGAAAACAAGGCACGTGATGCCTGCTGCATAGCACATGTGTGTTTCATAAACATATGCAAAATTTCCAGAAGATGCAGTGATTTCTGGGGACCAGGTAAGGGATGGTTTTATTTTAGAAGTTGAAGTAGGACCTCCCAGATTTTCATTTGGAGCAGAAATAATTTGGTTTCTCCTCATTGAGAGACATAGCACAACTGCTCTACAAAAGACAGTCTGTTCAGACCATATGGATAACCAGAGGCCTAGAAATCATTACACAATTACTCAAATACATTTAAACAAGGCAAGACATGCTAGTGTGTGACTTGGCTTGTGATAATGTTTGATTACACTTCAGCACCATCACAAAACGACTGAACACTTCATTAAAAGTTTACATATTTGAGTAGAGCAACAGCTTCCAGGATAACTATATGGTCAAAAGTCCAGATTATCTGGAAGGCTCAGCATCTTTGATAGGTCACACTTTCTTAATTGGCCACATTTGAAATTTCTTTGTAAAGAGACTTCACAAATTCATTGCCTAAAAATGGACAGGCCTCAACTTTACTGGCAAATTTGTTTCATCCAACTCCACTGATCCATATACAAAAGCATTCTGTTGTAGAAGATTCCTCATAAACTTGAGGTGCTATTAGCCATGGAAATTTTAAAACAAAGTTCAAAACAAACCAGTGCAGAATAGGGTCAGAACAAATGTTACTGAGACATATGATTCTTCAATAGCACTTAGCCCACTGACCTTTTTGCTTCTGTCATTATATATTGATTTGCATCCCATGCCCTGTGAAGTGAAGTGTGATACTGTGATCACAGAAGGTTCAGGATCGAGGAAGATTCCCCAATAGCTTCCCCTGTCTCTAGCCTTATATAACAATCAATAGCTCTGCCTCCCGTTCCTCACCATGGCTACAAATTATCTTCTCTCTAGTGAAATCATATTAAGTATTAAGAGCCCTGCATGAAATGGTTTCAGAACTCTAGGTAGTTGCTGGGCAATTCAGCTCTTTGGAGGACTCTTAAGTATAAACCTGTGGGCACCCAGGCTGGCAGGCGAGGGCGTCTGAGGAGGGTCACACTGCAGATTGAAGGACTTCTTCTTCAAGGCCCCCATCTCAGCTGGTCATGTATGAGTATCCCTGCCCCTCATACCTTTCCTCCCCCTCCCAGGTGTTACCTCAGTGACACTTGCAGAGTCCTCTACTGGAAGGATGAGGCTTTTACAAGTGTCAGTCTCACTCAAATATGTTGTCTTGCCCTTGACCAACAACGGACTTTATGGGCTCTTTTCCTGCCTTCATCCATTGGTGACCATGAGCAAGTTGCTTAATCTCTTAAAGCTTTAGGATTCTTGCTTATTTAACAAAAATGAGAAACTCACTTTCCAGTTTTATGAGAGTTATTCCTCTCACTTGTGCCTGGCACAGAGCCTGACTGATGCCGGACACTCACAGAGTTTAGAGCTCCTCTGACCATCTGCTTTTCCTGGCCCTTGACGCTCCAGCACAGATCCAGGCAACAGTCTTAAGTGATGTGGTGGCCTGGGACCTCTGCACTGTTTTGTGGCTCTGGCTCAAGCCTAATGAATGATTAGACAATGAGGACCAGTACTCTTCCTATTTCATGAGAAACTCAGTGCCTTACCTGACTGGTCCCTTTAAATGCATCGGAAAGAAATACAGATTGGATCTGACACCAGAACAAAGCAAAGGCTTCAAGAAACAATTGTTTTTGAGAGATTTCTTCCCAGAGTTTTTGACATTACCCATAGATTTCACCCATCCGTGGACATGATTATAATGAGCCCCTTCCAAACCCAAGAGTTTGTTGTTCTGGGGGTAAGAAGGAGGCATCTCCAGCTGTTACATCTTTGGCCTGCTTTTCACATGAGGTCATGAGTGCATACATTGGACCATATGGTGTCTGCATTTGCACTGTGTCTTTGTATCATCTGCAACTGTTTTCTCTATAAATATTTTAAAGAGTCATGTCTCTACAAACATGCTTATTTTAATCGCTCTGCTGATCTGCAACTAAAAATGCCCTGTTTGGTTGTCCCTCTTATATGTAGCCATCATAATGTTTATTATTGTCTATAAGTTACGGTTTTCATGATTCTGATATTTTAGGATCTTAGAAAACTTATCTCCTAGCCTTTAATGATTATTTTCTAGAACAATAGTTTTTTAAAAATACCTTGATTTGCTTTCCCCTGTGATTCTTAAACACCTCTAAGATAATGTCTAGACTATAATAATTCCAACCCACGATGTAACCCCAATGTTGCTATACTTGATTAATGTTAAATATTTTCGCCAAATACATAGGCATGTAGCAAAACAGACCCAATGCTGTTAAGCCATCACAAATCTGTTCTTTTGGGTAAAAATTGAACCATTTTTTTCCAGTGTATTGATTGTCCTTAAATTTAACAATGAAGAAATATCCATCCGTATGTGAGAAAGATTTTCCTTTTTTTTTACATGGTGTTTTTTGACTAACAAAAATATCTGGGAGATCCCATTTCATAATAATATAGCGGAATTACCCAAAGCCATAGCAAATGTGTGATCAGTAGTCACAGGAAGCAAAAAAGTGCATTTTCAAGCTGCCTATTTTGTCAAGTAGGTTCTGTCTGTAGGAACTAAACATGAGTTGTCACTGTGCGATTAACTCAATCACTATAGAGTGGGTTGTAGAATACTGAAAGGCAAAAGTACTCTTGCCTTTCAGTTATGTGGGTTAACTTTTCGGCACACTGGCACCCCCTTACCCTCATTTCGTGCTGCCTTCTCACGCTTTTGGAATTTATCAAATACAGTTTTTTGGAGGTTTTGAAGGTGCTTTATATCTTGCTGGCACTATATTAGTTAATATCAACCTGAGAATTTTGAGCAGGCGTAGCATTATTTTGTCAAAACCATAGTTAAAGAAAACCACACCTCTAATCCCATTTGAAATAACACTTGATGCATTCAGGGCCTCGGTGTGACCAAAGGACCCCTGCTTAATAGCCCGCTGCCTGTTTGTTTCCTGTTAGGAATAGCTTAACTTGCCTTCTTGCACAAACTCAGCAGGGTTCAAGATCTGTTGTTCTACTCCCGCTGTGATATTCTGTGCTGCTGACCTTGTGTGAGGACTCGGGAGTGCATAAATTAGCTTCTTAAATGGAAGTCAATTTTTAGTTTTTCTTTCAGGATGGAACTGTCTTATTAATTTCCACCCCTAAGTGCAAATGGGATCCTGAATCCATTTCTTTGCTTCCTTGTTTATATCTAAAGGAATAAATGGAAGCATTCATTTATCTAAAGTTTTCTTCTCTTTCTACTTTTTTCTCATCTCTCTCTTTCTCTCTCTCTGCCCCTTCCCCTGATCCTTAGTTCTTTAGGTACAAACTTGTACAAGCAAAATTTGGCCGGCTCTTATCTCAATGTAATCAAATTTCAGCAATTGTGAGGCATTATTTATCATTCTTTGCCTCGTTTAACTTCCATACTTTGAAATGTTGAATTAACTGTCATTGAAAATATTGAAAGTTTGCAAAGCTGCTGTTTTCATGCAATTGTAGGTCTAGTGATTTTACTGTTTTATGACAGTTATAGAACCAGCTAAATTGATGTAAATGAAGTGCAAAGCTGAGGTGATAACTGTTTACATTTGGTTCTCGTTTATGACTCATTTGTTTGTTAACTTTTACTTGTTTTTGTGTAAACTATATCTTGTTTTGAGAACCCGGTTTTCCTCCTTATCAGGCACTGTTTCATGGGAACATACACAGGCATATTTTACATGCGTCTCAAGCTGAAGCTGTTAAGCTTGACTACTCAGAGCCTGAAAAGGGATGGCAGCCTAGTGGGCTACAGCTTACTTTAGCAGATCTAGTCTGTGAACAAGGCACAGGGAACAGAAAGCAGAGCCAGTCTAATCACCTCAGCTCTTCCCCTGGCCAGCGTGACGGACTCTGTGGAAATTGGAGTTACAGCTTATAGCTCAGCCAGAATGATGGTTGTAGAACGGAATATTTTGTTCTCATTTGTGGCTCTGTGTGCATGTGTCTGTGTTAGCCCAGACCACTACTCTGCTGTTGAGGAAGGAGATGAATTTTGCAAATTTCATACCATGTAAGTCTTGGCTGCATCGCCCTGCCCAACTCTGGTCTGAGACCATAAACAAGTGAATGCAGGAGTCTCCAGTTCCCAGTCCCTGGCTTCCTGAAGGTGTGGCGGCCTGCAGGGCAGTCGCAGGGCCCTGTGGTAGCTTCCGTGGGCCAATCAGGAACCAGAAGCTCTTTGTGGAGGCAGAATGCTGTTTGCATCTCTTATTTAAAAGAAATGATTACTTTTAAACAACTTCATAATGCATATCTACTTTAGATATTTTAGAATATTCAAGTTTTACTCTCTCTCTCTCTCTCTCTATATATATATATATATATTTGACCTTTTGTAATATTTATGTACTATTTAGCAATAAAGAAATAGCAAGGAAATAACAGGGATTCCATTTCATTATGAAAAAATAATATTTTTCTTTAGGTTTTCTACTATTAAGAATGAAAATTGAGCCCTGGCTGGTAGCGCAGTGGAAAAGGTGCTGGCCTTCAAACCCAACAGTCGCTGGTTCGATTCCCCAGCCAGGGCACATAACCAGGTTGCAAACCAGGTCTCTAGCCAGGTCCATGGCTGGAGGCAGGTGAAAAGCAACTATATATTGATGTTTCTCTCCCTCTCTGCCTCTCTCCCTTCCCTTCTCTCTGAAAATAATAAATAAAATCTTTAAAAAATAAAAATAAAAAAAGAATGAAAATTGGTAAAAAGTCTTCAAGAAAACCTTGCTAGTACATATCGAGAACATTCACACTTGCACATTTTGACCCAATAATCTCCTTTGTAATTTAGCCTAAATTAGTGACTTATAACTTTATTTATGATGAGAAAAAGATGAGCCAAAATACTCAGAAATAGGAAAGTGGTTGCAAAAATTAGGAATAAATGAAAAATTATGAGCCTAAAGGGAATTTAATAATATAAGAAAATAAAATAGTTTAAAAATCAGAATATAACATTTTATGTAGTATATACTGTGTGTGTGTGTGTGTGTGTGTGTGTGTGTGTGTGTGTAAATGTACAGATGCACAGGCAATATTAGAAAGACATGTATACCCTGGCTGGTAGCACAGTGGATAAGGCGCCGGCCTGCGAACCCAAAGGTCGCAGGTTCGATTCCCCAGCCCAGGGCACATAACCAGGTTGCAAACCAGGTCTCCAGTCAGGTCTGTGGCTGGAAGCAGGTGAAACGCAACCATACATTGATGTCTCTCTCCCTCTCTGCCTCTCTCCCTTCCCCTCTTTCTAAAAATAATGAAATAAAATCTTTAAAAAATAAAAAAATTAAAACAAAAGAAAGACATGCATAGACCTGTTTAATAATAGATACTCTCTACTAGTAAGGGAACAATATTTATTATGTTTACTTCTTAATACATTTCTGTACTTTTCATATCCTGTACAATGAGCATGTATTATTTTATAATTATACTTATAATAATAATGAACTAGACATATTACTCATAAATACATTAGATGGGATAGACTAATTGTTTGCTGAGCCTAGTTCTCCCCAGAAACAAACTAAGAAGTGGGAAACCCAAACAGTTAAAACATACAGCGGCATTGATTCTTGTCTCTATCATAAGGATACAGTCTATAAATGATGGGTTGCCTTCTGTAGGACACATTTTCAAAGTACCTTCGGTTATCAAAAATCATTGTGTCCTGTCAGAAGGAGAGACCAGTTTTGGTTTTTAGTCAAAGGCCTTGACCATGTCAGATGCTTAGAGCAACACTGATTCAAGTCAGTCTGGGAAATCCATGGAAGGGTAGGTTCGTGCTTAAACTCTGAGGTCACTATCCCAGCCACACCTCAGCTGGAGGTGTTACCTATCCTGCTCACACCTCACTAGAGGGCTGGCTGGAAGGAAAGGCAACCTTGGGCTTGAAAATGAGAACGACGGAGCAGGTGAGAATGCACTCGCCCAAGTTGCTATTTAGCGAGTGCTGCTCCTGCCCGGCCCAGCGCCTGGCGCTGTGCGCCTGGAGTGGCTCACAAAAGGGAGCCACTCCACTCCCATGGCAGAGTCAGCAGAGCCTGTGTTCTGAGGCCAGCCTCAGGGTTGACTGCATTCAGATGTGTGGTGCAGCCCTGCCAGCTTCCTCTGCTAACCTTGGGCCCAGGTTGCTATCACATTTATCCCTGGTTTTCTCATTTTTCTACTGGGGTGAAAACACCCTCCTTATAGGACTCTCCCGGGAGAACCTGAGCAGTGCTTGCCAGGGCCCATCTGCAGGAGTGTTCAGCTAGGGGCGGTGTTGGCCACACCAGAGCCAGTGATGCTAATAGTCTTATACTTCATTCAGTAGGGACAAATTTGATCAAAATAAAGCAGAAGTGATTTGAAAACACTGATATAATCTGGTGCTCTTTAAAAAAAAGGACTAGATATTTATAAAGACAAAAACCAAGAATTGATTTAAAAATCCCTCCTATCTCAATGCTTGGTAGTCTGAGACTTAATTTTTAGAGATTTAGGAATTCAAGGTCTTTTTTCAAATATCCTCATTTGTTTAAGATGTGAATGTTTCCTACTGTTAATGTAACCACAAACACAACCAAAATATATGACTTTCTTCAGGTGTTAAAACAATACAAACTCTACTCATAACATTGCTAAAATGGAACTGCCTTTTCTTTTGAAAGTCAAAGAAATATCTGAATAAAAGCAATGGAATTAAAAATTACTTTTTCATGACAATTATTCTTACCTTAAAATAAATATATTCATCCTTCTTCCTTTTATAAAAGAAGGCAGGCAGAGGATTGAGAGAAATTATTTCAAAAAGTCCAAGTGACTTGTATGACAATAAACACCAGCATAACCTGTTTTAAGCCTGGTAGGGGACTCTTGAGGAAGATAGCACAGGACACCCAATGTTTTGGTTTCCTTGCTTCCATAGGTCATTCTTATTGACTGAAAGGTAATCTTGAACTCAGACTTGGATTACTATATTCATCACTAGTTATGTTTCCAGAAAAAGCAGTATATGCATCAACACTTTATTGGTTAATCCTGGAAAAGTGCATTATTTAAAGGACAAATGCATGAAAGACCTTAATGACATAAAGAATTACGTGACTCTAGACATGTTAGTTCAGAAGATAGAGGAAGAGGGAGATAACACACAATGAAGAACACTATTATTACACAGGGCTGATCAGTCAATGCAATTCAATGACTGATTTAGAAATCAACTCTACATCAAAATAGAAATCTAATTCAAGTCTGTATTAAATAAATGTCAAATCATTATCAATAGGGACTTTTGTGTGTGTGTGTGTGTGTGTGTGTGTGTATGTGGGAGAAGGAGCAGGTAAACACTATGAGCTACTCAAGAGAAAACAGACACATATTATGCACTCAGGCATAGCCTTTCTTTTCTTTGTTGGTGTTTTTTTTTTTTTTTTTTTTTGGTATAAGTTTTTGGATACAAACAATTTTAATTTTCATTGGTAGACTTTGTCTACCTACATTGCTTCTACATAGTAAAATTGAAAAATTAGTCATTTTAATGAAGCAAGTACCTTTTCAATTTTCCTTACTAAATTTACGCACATATTTCTTGGTCTGGTTCAGTGCCTGACCTTTTTTCCAGGCACATTATTTGCTGGTCAGACCCCTAATTAATGGATATATATTCATTAAACCCAAATGTAGCCCAATTCCATGAGGGCTGGAGGGATGGCTCTGTGTGAGCTTCCAGACATCTCATGCCACAGGATTCAACTGGAATGACCTTCTGGAGTAAATTGGAGCAGTTGAGCAATCGTGCATAGCAATACTACTAAGTTCAAAAACAGAAAGTTAGATGTTTATCCCTTCCAATTAACTAGAAGGATTTTGAAAAAACCCAACCTAATTTCATGAGGTAGAAAAATGTCAAAAGGACTGATGCCATGGTACGGATTTCCTTTTTTCAGAAATGACTCATTAGATTGAACCACTTGCTGAATCATGAGCCCCATGTGCTTGGATTGGACCCATCCAGGTTTGTCTAGATCTGGAACACATTAGCTCAGTTGGAGTCTGGGTGCTTCTGAAGCATCTGTCCCTTCTTCCTTGACTCTCTTTCTTCTCAACCTGCTTTAATATTGGCAATTACAATTAGTATCACCCTAACTGCTTTCTAGAGCATATTGTTTTAGCACTAAAGCCATGATATCCTATCATGGAATAAAGGAGAAACATTTTTCTGTCTTGTTTAGGTCATTCAAATGGAGAGAGAGATGAGGTTACAATTGGGTTGAGCAGTAGGTGGATTTCAAAGAAGCTAATGAACTTCTCTCCCTAAAACTAGAATGTTTCTTAAGAGATTGATTGCACTTGACGGATATCCTGGGCACTGCAGTCAGGTGTTTTACATCTATAATTCTGCTAAATCCTCCCAAGAACTCCGGGGCATATTCCTGGTTTAGGGATGATTTGCTTGGTTGCCTTTTCTACCATACTCCAGACTCTTTAAGGCAAAAGGATGACATTGATCATACCCCAAAAACAGGGAGCTTAAGGGTAACATGATTAGCACTAGGACAGAGACCCTAGCATCAGGTGGGCCATGGCTCAAGTCCCTACCCTGCTGCCTTTTGTAACCAGCAGCAAAGTACTTTGCCCTTTGTCTTCAATTTCTTCACCAGTAGGATGAGCATAGACACTTTGCAAGGTATGTGTCAGGGTTAAATAAAGTCATATAAATATAAAACATTTAAGCCATGTCTGGTTATAGCAAGCAGTGTTTGGAAATAGAGCTAGATGGGTGGGTGGGTGGATGAAAAGATGGATTGATGAAAATGACCCTAGTTTGAATAACCTGCCCTGGAATGATATTGTAAGTCTGCTTGCTTTAGTAGATCACTTCTCCTTTCTGTGCTGCTCTCCAGGGAAGTCTCAAAGTGCTACTAAGCTATTAAAAAAACAAAAACGCCCTTTTCCTTTACCTGTGTGACCTCAGCAGACATGATGAAACTTCTGCTCTATTAGTAGCAGCAGCATGAGGGCAGCAGCTTCCCAGAACTTACACATGGAGCAAGTGAAGGCCACACTCCATGAAAGCGATACACTTGCCTCGGAGTCTTAACTGAATCTGTGTCTCCTTTTCCTCTCCGGGCCTTGTATGTGAAATAAATAAAAGGATGAGATTGGAGTAAATTCATTCCAAGATTATTTGCTGAGTGGTCCTTCTCCACCCACCCCATGCTCAAGGTTGTGGGTTAAAAAGAGGAAGCATTCCCAGCTCTGCCCCTGGAGGTCACAGGCTCTACAGAACTCCCAGCTTTTCTTCCAGCCACAGTGTTCAGGGACTTTGCTGTATTAACAGTTTGCACAGATTTGGTCCTAGATGGTATCTTAGGTTGTCGAGTAAATATGATTATCTTTGTAGTTAAGTTCGAGAACATCTGGTTCCCATTTCCACTTCATTAGGGAAGGTTTTATGGAGGAAGCGGCATTTCAGGGGGTCTTTAAACAAGAGGAAGGCTTTGTCTCAGGGCCCTGAAGCCCCGACAGTTGGCTGAGTTTTCCGTCATCTATTTGAGAGGTGGCTAAAACACATTTGTGAAAATATCATGATGGGGGTGGGGAGGTCGTTATGTGTCATAGCTCATCATGAATAATGGTTAAAACCTAAGGCCTCAGGACAATTCTCATTTTTATTATTTCAGGGAATTCTTGAAATAAGCATGTTCAACCCTAATAAACAAACAAACCAGTTTCCTAAGACAACTTTCAGATATGTTAGTCTATAATAATCTCCTACCATGGCTTTACTTGGGTTTCCCTGCTCAGAGACATCTATCTAGATGTTTACTCATAAAACATATTCCCAATACAACAATAAAATTAAATTAAAAAAAAATACACATTCTCCTGCTTAATGACTTACATCTTAGAAACATTGGGGGGAAAGTAAACAATGTCAACATTTTACCAAACAATAACAACGTTATTAGAATGAAGTTATTCTGAGATTCTCATACAGATGTTTCAACATTATTCAGTGTTATCATCCACGTTGTCTTCAGGCGGTTAAAGAGAGAACTAAGTCAACAACTTAGTTCATACAAGATGAAGTTAAAGTTCAAAGTGGGAAATCTATTTACTTTTGTATTTAGACAGCTTAAAATATAGTGAATCTCATAAGAATGCAGGCTCTCCAAATCTCAGGTGCAAGTGATAGTGGTTCAGGGAGATGAGAAAATGCCTGGCCTGAAAGTGGGAAGGGTGTGTACCCCGCTCTCCAGGGCTGAGTGACCACACCCTACCGAGGCAATCACATGCAAAGCAAGGGCACATGGCACTTGAAGGTTTATTTATTCATATTTTCATTCTCATGCTTCACTGCTACTTTGTTCATGTCTTGTATTACTTGGGATTCAGGCATCTTGCAACAATACTGAATGATTCCAGTGCAAAACAAGACTAAGTAGTGGTTGTTGTTAGTTGTATTATAAAAGACAACTAATATTGCTTACAGTGAAAGAACCAGCTCTTCAATTAAAAATAATAATGCCTGACTTTGCTAAACCTCTTACTATATAGGACATTCAAAACACAGATAAGCATATGTAATATACTTAACAAGAATATAAAACCTTATTCTGATAACATTTTCATGTGAAAGTGTCACAATTGTTTGTTTAAAGGACTATTTTGATCTTTATACAAAAAAAGATTTAAAAAATGAATTATTGCCATCATTATTTATTTTTAGTCATTATATTCATTGCTAACATATGCTATTGGGTGGTTTTATTTATAAAATGCTTTCTGTAGATGAGAATTTATGAGGATTTTCTTGTTATTAATAACTTCAACCATACAAAAAAAGGATAAATATAAAATGCTTAATCAGAGATACACACAATTTAGAAATCCTCTGGTCTTATTGTAGAAGGAAGTTGTTCTTTCTTTCCCTTTCATTTCAAAGTGGTTTCTTAGACTATTGCGTGAATTAATTTTTACATATGTGTAAATGTGTAAAGCCGCTCATTTAAAACTGACCACTATTAAAACAGCCAGCAAATTTCATGATTATCATTAACAACTGTGGGACTCTCAAAGAGCATAAAATGCACAGAGCTGGATACTGTTAACTTTTGCCAAGCAACAATGTTGATGATCCTGTGCTTCTTTACACATTTAAAATGCACCAGTAGGATTTTGCTTCCAGGAGTGGCTTTCCCTGGACTCTTCCCTTGGACAGTGTCTGTATCTCTACTAGGTGTGTCTCCTTCTGCATATAGCCAATACAGAAAGTTGAGAATGATCATAGAGTATGGTTCTTTCTAGATTTTTTTCTGATATCTCTTTTCAGTAGAGGATAAGGGCTGTTGTGGAGGTAGGGGTTAGAGGTTTGGGAGTGGCGAAGTAGGTGGGCATTGAAAGGGGTAGAGGTAGAGAGGACTTTTTTGGTCTGGGAATAGGAGGGAAAGCCCAGGGGTCTTTTGTGGAGTGTGTGTATGTCTGTGTGTGTGTGTGTGTGTGTGTGTGAGAGAGAGAGAGAGAGAGAGAGAGAGAGAGAGTGTATGTATTTGTGTGTGTGTGTGTGTAGAGGGTCTCTACATAGCTGCATATTCTGTTCATGTCTCCTTTTCCAGTTCTGTGTGTCCCTGCTGTTTTCCCTGATGCTCCCATCAACTAATTCAGAGTGTTATTTCCATGACTTTCTACTATTGGCTCTCCACTTGCCACAGAGTGTGAAAACTGGAGCACATGGGCTCCATCTATTTCCAGCATGTCCCTATTGCCTCTTGGCATGTGATACCCAGAAAATAGCCCTTCGGGGTTCCCAGGTCATTGGTAAACAAGCTTGTGGAGAGAGGGAAGGAGAGACTGCCAAGGAGTTGTTTTCCCTTTCATTTAAGCTGCACTTGAGAAAGCACAGAAAAGAATCTCTTTTTTTCTGGCACTCCCCTGTCACCTTCTCAGGTCCTGCTTACCTGAAAGAATCAAAATGTTTCATCCGCTATTTAAAGATAGTACACAGCTGTGTTTTCTCACCTCATTGAACTAGTATTTTCCTATCAAGGTAAAGGTTGTTGGAAGAACTAAGAGTTCATACATCCTATCTTTACTTGCACTGTAGAGGTACTTGGTAACACTGGCTACCATTTAAATACATTTTTTTTTAAAGATTTTATTTCATTATTTTTGAGAAAGAGGGGAAAGGAGAGAGACAGAGAGGGAGACAGACATCATTGTATGGTTGCGTTTCTCCTGCCTCCAGCCACAGACCTGACTGGAGACCTGGTTTGCAACCTTGTTATGCCCTGGCTGGGGAATCGAATAAATACATTTTTATTGATGAGGCCATACCCTGAAAATGACATTTCCCAGGGCCTTGTGCCTGCAATTCATCCCAACTGCCACTAGACGGTGGGAGTGCCTTCATGGAGCAAACTGGTATTCATCTCAGGTGTGAGAAGGAAGGCACCATAGAAACACAGTTATGTACTCACAAACTACATGTATACACACATAAAATATTTGCATATTATGTTATACACTTATTTGATGTACTCTATTGAACTAGTTAATACACTGAGCAACATTAATAAGAAAAGAAAAATAAACGAGGAGCAAAGTATAGAAGAAATATGATGTTTGAGGAGACTTACCAAATTGGATTTTATTCTTGGCTCAGAGTCAGCCTCTCTGGGCTGAGTTACCCATTGGTGTTCGACCTCGTCCTTGAGCCTGAGCCTCCAGGGCTACGCAGCTCTGGCAGAAGACTCTGCTAAAAACCACCGGGCAACCCTCAAATGAGTTGCCCAGCATGCTGCCCTTAACTCGCCCAAATGCCTCCTCAGAGCCTGGCACCCAGCTTGCCTCCTTTCCCCGGGGTTTGGCATGCACTCTCAGGAGCCTCTCCAGCTGCAGGACAGGCAGAGAGGTCCTGCCACTGCTCCTGGCAAGCTTCCTCCGCATGGAAGTGTAAAGAAGACGCCATGACAGATGTCCACAACCAGCCCCAACCTGCTGGGGCACTCACAGAGCCTGCAGCCTGTCTTTCGTTCTGTCCTCTATCCCTGCATGTTCCCGCACATCTGTCCCAGCACAACCCAAAACAGATTGGCTCTGCAACTTTTCCTACAGCTTCTTACTCAGGCTCTCTTTTCTTTTCTTTTTTACTTTTGAAAGAGTTTCATTTATTATTTTTAGAGAGAGGGGAAAAGAGACAGGCAGAGAGGGAGAGAGACATCAATGTATGGTTGCCTTTCACCTGCCTCCAGATATGGACCTGGCTAGAGACTTGGCATGCAACCTGGTTATGTGCCCTGGCTGGGGAATTGAACCAGCGACCTTTGGGTTCGCAGGCCGGCACCTTATCCACTGTGCTACCAGCCAGGGTCAGGCTCTCTTTTCAAAGCAGGCAAATGTCCATTTATGATGATGGTTTTACACAAAATCCTAATGACAGTAGTTTTGTAAACTATTGTAAAAAGTCATTATTTCTCCAAATGACTGTCTCTTGCCATTCAGTATGTGGGTCCTTTGAGGGTACCTACATTTCCTCTCTTGTGGGAAGAACATACAACCACTCATCTTGGGAATGTTGGAACCACTTTCCTGTTAGTCTGTCTGGCCTCAGAAGTGTCTCCAAGACTCTTCTGTTACAAGAATTACAAATCCAATTCATGCTCATTTGGGGAAAAAGAAAACCTTACTCCTTCAAGTAACCCATACTGGAAAAAAGGATGGGCAGAGCTGGCCTCAGGAATGAAGGCATCCAGGGCTTGGGAACTTCTTCCTCCCTTTCTGTCTCTCTCTGTCCTTTTCCCCCTTAACACACATACAGACACAGACACACACACACACACCCATCCCACACACTCATCTCTCCTCCTATCTCTCAGGTGACTTTATTTCCTCAGTTGATGCTCTATGGGAAGAGGACATGCCTACATGGTGCCAGGCTTACATTCTTCTAACTGTCCACAAAGAAGATAGAGTTTTTCCTATTAGTCCAGGCAGGGAAAAAGAAGAAAACCCAGGTAGCCTATCTTGAAGCATGTGCCTTGTAATAAACCAATCAGTGTGGCCTGGGGAGGTTGAGTGCCTGTACGTGTGTGTCGTGCTCTGCTTGGCTCAGCCTGATTTAATGCCCAGCCATGTACAGAATGGGACAGTTTAGTTGCCAAGAAAGTCTTGTGGGTAGAAGAAGTGAAGAGGATTTCCCCTAAGGAAGGAGATGATATTTACAAAAGATGGAAAGAAAAGTGCTAGGGAGATTTTAAAAATTATCTCCTAGCATTGTTTCATTCAGAAATATTCTTAAGTATAAAACAACTGGATGGAACTGCAGTGTGGCAGGGACCTGAGTCCTGATATCGATAAACTGGCTTTCAGGAAGCTTTCTGGATCAGCCACATAACCCCTGGCAGATGTCAGTAAATGTCAAATATTTTTACTTTAGCCCAGACTGGTTCTTAAGAAGATTGGCCCCCTGCTTATGCAATGAGAACCTGTGTGCCTGCCCCAGCCAGTTCCTCTCCCTCTGCCTCATTCACCTTGGTTTCCTCTAGAGATTTAGATTTCCCTAGACCTATGTTTCACTCCTAGTTGACTTCCAGCACATGGCATGGAACTTGGCACGTGGCTGATGCTCAGGGAATGTTTATCAAGGGCATTGGTGAATAATAATAACTGGGCTGGCAGGGAATTGATAGACCACAACCATGGTGCTGTTATCCTATCTGCAGCTACATCTGAGGGCTGTCTGCATAGCCAACTATTGTCATCCATGGACAACAAATCAAGCATTAGGAATATAGGCCTGGCATGGCAGCCTGCACTTCACACATGAATCAAAATGCATATTCATATGAGCCCACATGCGTGATTAACTTGGGAAGCTAACAGGAAGCAGTCAATCTGTTGAGCAAGTTTGTGTTTTATAAACCAGGTGTTCGGTATTATTATTCATCATTTCCTTTGATACCAGAATGGTCCCATTATGTAGTGTAGGAAATGAAGGATATGGGATAATATACACATATTATACAGCAGAGCACCACAACTAAGCATTTCAGAGGCCTATTCAAAGCCTGGGCAAGTGTAATTGAATGGCAGTTCATTTTAGGATTCCCACTTGGACTTGAGTTAATGGGATTTTGCCGAGATGGACCATGGTGACCCCCCCTCCCATTCCTACCCTTTGGAAAATGAATGTTGACTCTATGTCTGCGTTTTTCTTGGAAGCCGCACATATGAATCATAAGCAGCTCTTGCCTCAGCAGCTGCTACAGGTTAAGGGGCCAGAGAAAAGCAGGGACCCCCTAGTGTTCGGGGACAGAGCGTGTCTGGCTGTGGTTGGCTGCATAACTTCAGCTTGGTGGTCTGGAAAAAAACTGTTGCCACTGGCTGCTATTTCCTATGGCAGGAGTACTGAATGCCGTTCGATCATAAAATACTTACAGTGCAAATTAACTTTCAAATTGATGTCCCTTCTCCATGAAATGTTTAAGATTAAAAAAAAAAAAAAAACAGACCTGTGGAGACTGGGAGAAAAGGAGCTGGTGGGTGCAGGAGAGCATCTTCATGCTGCACAAGTGATACATTCAGGGCCCTGCCAGCCCTCCTGGCCACGCTGATGAACGTCTGTCCCAGGAAGGCACAGATTAGGGTGCTGGCCAAACCAGTCCTCTCGGGGCCAAAACTGCCCCTAGGAGAGTAGGTGAGCTCATAGCGGAGTGGCTAGACTGAGCTCACTGAATTTCCTCTGTTTACCTGGGGCTGGTTACAAATGAGTGGTTTCAGGACAAGTGCAATATTATGAGGATTTTTTTAAAAGGTAACGATGATACAGTAATTACATTTGGAATTAGTCTCTGGGTGGAGTTGACACTACTATATTCTGGCTTAATTTTTGGAAGTTAGCTTCTCATGATCATGTGTTTGTACCAGAACAATGACGAGGGATTTATAATTAAGTTTTACTGATTGCAGGGGTGGGGAGAAAGCTTTATTCCTCATTATTGCCGTTGGAATGTTTTTATTTCATTCATGATATGTGTTGGCATTGCTTGAAATTTTTATTTGAGTTGCAAAGTGGAAGTTGCCCAGGGTTATGGCTCAGCTCAAATAAGTTTTCCTTATAGCATTAAGGATCACTTACGGAGTTGGGAAATGGGAAGAGGTCTGATTCTGGGAGATGTTTACTGTGGGTTGGTTCTGCCCTTGAAAATGGCCTTGCACGCCCTCCGCTGCAGCCACGTTGTGCTTGAAGCGCTTTCAGTAAGTTGTGGGTGCCCTGTTTTCACAAACTGTTTGACTGGGTGCCTGGCAATAATAACTGTCAACAATAGCTCATAGTTAATTTTATTTAGTTACTAATATTTGAATAAAGTTTCATTTACTTATTCTAATACCCAGATTCGGCTGCCTTAAATAATGGGTTACATGAATGCCATGTATTCATGTAAGACTTCTCCAGAGAAATAGAACCTTAGGAGATATAGGCATATACTTTTTCTGTATGAAGAGAGACAGAGAGAGATAAAGGGAGAGAGGGAAAGAGAGACTTATTTTCAGGAATTGCCTCATACAACTGTGGGGCTGACACTTAGGTCTATAGAGCAGGTTGTCAGCTTGGGAATCCGGGAAGAGTTTATGTTGCCGTCTTAAGCCTGAAGGCAGTCTGGAAGCAGAATTTCTTCTTCCTTGAGGGATCTGTTTTTTCTCTTAAGACTTTGAACTGATTGAATAAGACATTATTCCCTCCACATTATGGAGGGTAATATGCTTTATCAAACTCTACTGATTTAAATGTTAATCACATCTAAAAAATTGTTCACTTCTAGACTGGTGTTTGATCAAACAACTCAGCATCATAGATTAATCAAGTTGACACCTAAAATTAACCATCACACCATGAATCTCCAGTTCTTGAGGGACCATGAGATTTTTGTTTCAACTTGCTTATCATGGGGGAATATAGGTTTATCTTGATATGGATGTAAAACTAATAAAAACATGGACCCTCTATTCCTGTTAGGAGTTTTTCCCAACCTACACAAGCTTCTCTTTGGTTATCATGATTATTGATAATGAAAATGATTGCTCTCTAGTAGTGCTTCTCAAATTTTAATATGCATACTACTTATTCAAACAAAGATTCTGATTCAGAGGGTCCAGAGTGGGGCTTGGGGTTATGTATTTTTAATGAGTCAGGCACTGCTATTCTGTGTACCACATTATGAGTAGTGGGGCCCGTAGCTTGAAAGATCTATGGAAGAACATAACTGGTAGAAGATGGACCAAGTTTTAATGATCTTTTCTCAAGAGAACAGCCAGTCTTTGGGGATTTCAGCTCATGGAGGTCTCTAGATTTTATGGTATTCTCTTTATAAATACCTGTTCTTGAGAAGCCTGGTTTTCTTATGAAATTAAAGCTATGGAGAGGTGCCCAAACATCTGAAAGTTCTCTAAAGAAGATAATGGGGTCCCCTTCATAAATTGCTATGAAACCATCAAGTATCCTTCTCCCACTAGACTTGCCATGACGGTTTTGGTTCCCATCAGCAATGCCACGTGCCTTGATCTCAATTTGGACTCTGCTACTTACGAGGCATGTGATTTAGAAGGCAGGAAAATGAACTGACATCCTTTGAGCACCCTTATATGCCAGGTACCTTGCTGGGTGGTTTCACATTTTATCCTCATGTCAACAATACTGGGGAGAAATTGGCATTGTTTTATCTGAGGGCATGGAGCCTTAGTGGATGCAGATAGTAATGATTCAAGCTGAGAATCAGAATAGGTCTGTCTCACACCAAAGCCTGTTGTGATCTAGGACTCTGTTTCTCCATTTGTTATTGGGGCAGAGTAAGGGTTCTGCCCTCTTTCCCAACCCTACATAAAAAGCAGATGTGCTGGTATGTCTTCATGGACCTGTATGCAAGTCCAAGGGTTTAAGAGTGTGTTATGTGCCACATTTCAGGGGTTGTTCTTTCAGGAGAAATATTTAGCTTAGCAATAATTTTAGGAATCATATAATCAAGTTATTTTTTATTTTTGTTTTGTTTATTTTTATCTGGGACTGGAATGCAAAGATCGGTAGAGATCCAAAAAGGTCTTGATTTGGCTACATTGGGGAGAATAACTGTTTCCAGATTCCATTGTTTTCAGCAGGGGCAACTATAAAACCCCTTATACTCATGCTTTCTGATCCTCAATTTCCAGAATACAGAAAAGCATTCATGTTGCACATATTGAATATAAATGTCTGCAAAGTAAAATTATAAAAGTGACCTGTGTTAATAAAATAAAATACAACGAATCACTAAGACCCACAAAAGCTTTACTGAACCAAAATGGCTGAGTGCCATGAACACATCCGCTGGGACAACTGACTTTGTTTCCCCAACTGAGGACTGGGATCCTCACCTGCAAATCGGGGCATTGCACTTCCTCCTAGACTGGAGGCTTGAGCAGGCACTGGTCCGTCCCCACCTGCCCCGGTTGGCAAAGAAAGAGATGGCCAAGGAGGGGTGGCCTCTAGTCCTGTGGTTTCCTGATCATTCACAGGTAACTGGCTTTTCTCTTTCCATCCAGCTTGCTGATGATCAGGGCCTTGTCCTGATGACCACAGTCGCCATGCCCGTGTTTAGTAAGCAGAACGAAACCGTGAGTACAGTGGCTCAGCTTCTTGCTTGATGCCAGGAGGGTTGTTTTCCAAGTCCCCTTCTGACTCAGGCTCTGGTGACCTTTACTTGTTATTTATTTTAAGGACAGAGGGTATATGATTTTTCCTCACATTTAATCCTACTGTTAAAATCATGAACGAAAGCACAGATGGGAGAAATTCAAGCTGGCTTCATTTTACCATGTGCAGCACTTTTCCAAAATTTAAGTGTTAAATGACCAAAGGAAGGAAACCCCAGAGAGAATCCTTGGTTATGGTGGACAACCAGTCTCCAGTTTACAGTTGCCGGCCATGTATTAGTTTCCCAGGGCTGTGGTAACCGAGTTCCCCAAACAGGGTGGCTGAAAACAAAGAAGTTTATTCTCACAATTTAGGAGCCTAGAAGTTCAAAATCAAGGTATCGTCAGGGCCATGCTTTCTCTGAAGGCTCTAGGGGATCCTTGCTTGGCCCTAGACTTCCTTTGGTGTGTGGTGGCAGAGTTCTAATCTTCACGTGGCCATCTTGCCTCACATGTCTCTGTCCTCTTCTCCTCTTAGAAGCACACCAGTCATTGGATAGAAGCCCCATCCTAAATCCAGGATGATTTCACCTTGAGATTCTTAACTAATTACAGCTGCTAAGGCCTGATTCCCAAATAGGGCCACATTCTGAGGTTCGGTGGACTTGAATTTGGGGGAAACAATGAACGTTGGCAATCTATGTCTTCTTGCAGAAGGCATTTCTGACATTGGAATGTTTTAGCACATCACATTGACCTTGGAATCTGGGACCCCAAAGGCCTATTCCTTTACCTTAGTTCTTGGTGCCAACTGGCTGTTAACAATATTAGGGTTATTTCTTCTTTCTCTGGCTATTTAGTTTCTCTCCTGGGCACCAGATGGCAGTGTAAATTGAGAAAGCAGTTAACACGCTATAAGTCTTTCCTGTAGAAAGCTTCCAGAAGAGGAATTGATTAATGATCACAGTCCTTAGCTGCTGAAACTTTAGTGCTTCTGCACACCAATTCTTCATTTTCATGAGAGATAAGAGAATTAGGGTGTCTTGGTAAGAGTGTGCATTGAGAGTTGTAGCTGTTAATGTTCACCTGAGAAGCTACCATACTTCTCAGTAATATTTTTGGTGGGGGAAGGGGAATAGAAGAGTGTTCCTCTTAGTGATCTGGGTTAATTCTCAATCTCTCTCATTTTGGAAAAGGCACCAGACGGTGACCTGTGGTCTGTGGCTTCTCACAAGGTTCTAGTCCTACCAGATTCACTATGGTTATTGTTTAATGTTTGTTTTCAACAGAGATCGAAGGGCATTCTTCTAGGTTCTAGTCCTACCAAATTCACTTACTATGGTTATTGTTTAATGTTTGTTTTCAACAGAGATCGAAGGGCATTCTTCTAGGTTCTAGTCCTACCAAATTCACTTACTATGGTTATTTTTTAATGTTTGTTTTCAACAGAGATCGAAGGGCATTCTTCTAGGTTCTAGTCCTACCAAATTCACTTACTATGGTTATTTTTTAATGTTTGTTTTCAACAGAGATCGAAGGGCATTCTT